>JARVGW010000815.1:11940159-11962981 GCA_031762495.1 Anablepsoides rubrolineatus
TGGTCTCCTCAGTTCCCAAACGTTTACTGAGTGTTGTTAAAAGGAAAGGCGATGTAACACAGTGGTAAAAATGTCCCTGTGCCAACTTTTTTGCAATGTGTTGCTGCCATTGAATTCTAAGTTAATGGTTATTTGCAAAACAAAATAAAGTTTCTCCGTTCGAACATTAAATATATTGTCTTTGCATTGTATTCAGCTGAATATGGGTTGAAAATGATTTGCAAGTCATTGTATTCTGTTTTTATTTTTGATTTATACAACGTGCCAACTTTTCTGGTTTTGGGGTTTGTACATGAATTGAGGAAATATATAACTAAACAGGAAGGTAAGAAGTTAATAAATTAAACATCAACATCTAAAACAATAATCTAAAATTTCATTTTTCAGACAAATGTCCTACCTACTTACATGAAGGGGCGGGACTTAAAAATTGTACTGCAGCCAGCCAGTAGGGGGTGCTCGTCCTTTTGTAGTTGTCAACTTCTAACCCTTGTGTCAAGTTATAGTATATGTTGATGGATAAACCACAACTCTGCCATGTTGATGTCACAACTTGCTCATGTCTAGACCATTGTGCAAGAGCATTTTGGGATTTAGTGTTGTTCAGCCAACTTCCTGACAGTAATTGTGTAAGTGGACAGAAACTGTACGTCAGATGAGGTAGAAGCAGCTCGGCGACTTACAGAGCCAGATAAACTCCGTGTGGTCAAAGTGTTGGATTGCGATTCAAGTCTATGGTTAGGGTTATGCTTTGAGCTGAGGTTGAGTTCAGTGCTCATGTTTGTTATTTAATCATTTTCTTTTCTGTTTTTTAGCCTTCAGGTTTGTCCGGTTCCTCTGCCCCACCACCTCTAATTCGAGGAACAAGTGCAAGCAATAAAAGCTCTCCGCAGGTTAGTGCTCTATTGTCTTGCAGGCATTCATGCATGTTATTGGTGCAGAAGCACAAACATATTGAATGCAACACCTTTTGATTTTTTTTTTCCCCTGGTCAGATTCTGACAGGAAGAAGTTCAGGAACGGTCATTCCACCACCATTGGTTCGAGGAGGCCAGCAGGTGTCTTCTAAACATGGCTCCCAGATCATTATGCCACCTCTGGTTAGGGGGGCCCAGGTGAGTCATAGAAGCAAAGTTAGTAAAACTTTTATCTATCGTTTTTTTTTTTAATAAAAAAATATATATTTTACTGTTGGCTTTTAAGTCTCAAAAAAAAAAAACAATTGCAAAGTAATGATTACAATTTGGGACTTATTATCTCTTTTTGCGCCTCTGTCTCTGTGTGTGCTTTTTGCTTTGGTGCTTTTGATGTCCCTCCCCCCTTGTCCTCCACTTCCTTTGTCTGTGATGCGACTCCGTGTCATCCCTCTCATTGTCGTGGTTAGCCCATCTCTGTGTCTCCACAGCAGATCCAGGCCCTCCGCCAACAGCAACAGCAGCAGCAGTTGGCTGCAACAGGAGGTTCAGGATCAGGACCACCTCCTCTGCTGTTGGGCCCCAGGACCTCGGCCCCCGCAGCCCAGAGAGGCATGGTCCAATCAGGCCTCATCAGAATCGGCAGTAGTGCAAACACACTGGTTGGTTTCTGTTCCTAAAAGGATAAAATAAAAATAAAATTCTTAAGATCACTCAAAATGTTTACATTACAGACTTTTGAAATGCATGAAAATGTTTTCTTCTAACCATAAAATAATGAGTAGGCAGAACTGTTGATGAAGCTACTGAAGTAATAAGTGAATTCTGTTCTTGTTCAACAATGGAACACAAAGTTTTGTATGTTTTGATCTTAGTTTAAAAGAGAAAATGAACATTCACATTAGACTATCAGGCAGATTTGTGTCTGCACTCCCTGATGGGTTCAAGGAAGAAAATGTTAAAAGAAATTACAAAACGCATAAACAAACTAAAAAAAGGGGGCACAATTAAATGTTTTTCTTTTAAACATAACATTATTTTTAGTTAAGCACCAGTATCTGTGTTGTTTGAAGCATTCAGAGATCCTCTGGATGAATCACTAACTCGTGTTTTTATTCCTGTCTCTGCTTCTTTTTCAAAGACGTCACCAAGCGGTTTGAAGGGCTCCTCCTCAGGAAGCAGCAGCGTGTCCGTGGTGAGCGTTAACGACTCTCCCGCCAGCCGCCAAGCAGCAGCTAAACTCGCCCTGCGAAAGCAACTGGAGAAGACCCTCCTGGAGATCCCCCCACCCAAGCCACCTGCGCCAGAGTTTAACTTCCTGCCCTCAGCAGCCAATAATGAGTTCATCTACCTGGTGGGGCTGGAGGAGGTGGTCCAGAACCTGCTTGATACCATCCATAGAGGTACTAGTCAGTGTGAATGCCTCGCAGCATTCACACTATTGAGATCATGTTTTCTTCTGTACGTTTTTTAGCCCCTTTCTCATTCCACAATTTTTGTGCTATTTCAACAATTCATATATCAAAATGTTCAGCTCATTCAGGACATTCCAGCTATGACTTTTGGTAATTCAGCTATTTTTACTTTTTCAGCTATTTCACTTTTTTAGCCACTTGTGTTTGCCATTGAAAATGAATGGAGCTGTTTTCAACAACCTTCAAATCCTTCAAATTGTTTCTAAACCTTTACAAAACTGTACGCAATTTGTTCTGCTTATGCTCTTTTACTCCCATGTGCAAATTTTAGCTACTTATTTTCTAACTTCAGCTTTTTTCTGCTTTTTCAGCTAAAATTCTGCTTCTTTCTGCTATTCTTCAGCTTTTTTGTGCTTCTTTCTGCTACTTTGTGCTATTTAGGCTTCTTACATAGGGTTTCTGCTTTATTCAGCTAATTGCTGCACTTTTAGCTAATGTTCAGCTGATATTAGGTAAAGTTTGTGCTTCTTTCTGCTATTTTCAGTTATTTATGCTTCTTATTGTTGCTTTCTGCTATGTTCAGCTATTTTAGCTTTTTTAGGCTAGTTCAGCTATATTTTTGCTCCTTTTGACTGATTTTCAGCTTTTTTGTTTTTTCAGATTTTCAAGTTTAACTTGCAATAAAACTTTTGCTATTAAACATTTTCATCTCAATTTCAGCAGCTTTCAGCTAAAGTTTTGAGCAACAGCCATTCACACTAGCATTTCTGCAGTAAATGCAATTCTCTAGTTCTTTATATGTTATCCTACACTAGACAACTCATTCTTACAAATTATTATTATTTTTTAACTTTTTCCTAATACAATGTTTTCATATGCCTTATCTAGGTAAGACAGGCTTACATCTGTCAAAGGCTATCCTCAGAGACCCTTTCATCTGCACCCAATGCAATACTGACTTCACCTGTCGTTGGAGGCAGGACAAGGCTAAAGGCGGGGCCATGCTCTGCGAAGACTGCATGTCCTCCAATCAGAAAAAGGCTTTAAAAGCTGAGCACACCAATAGGCTGAAAGCTGCGTTTGTCAAAGCACTGCAGCAAGAACAAGAAATAGAGCAGCGTATTATTCAGCAGGCATCCTCGCCGGTTTCTCACAGTACCTCGTCATCCTCTTCATCTGCTGCTTCGTCACTGAAGGCAGAGCAGCTGGTGTCCCAGCAGCTAAAGCAGGCCAGAGTGTCGTCCCTTCAGCACCACCACCAGTCCAGCCGAGGAGCCAACCTCATCCATCATCACTCCATCAAGGTTGGAATGACGTCTTCCCTTGTTTTCAGGAGAAACAGTATTTTGCATTGTGGATCAGAAGTGCTGATGTTTGTCGCTGAACTCCCCACAGAGCTCGCAGGGCCACCTGTCCCACGGCGTCTCGTCGGTGGGGGTGCGAGGCATCCCCCACTCCTTCTCGTCCTCCTCCCAGCTGCAGAGCGCAGTGGCGGCCGCGGCTCTGGTCAGCCGGCCAGGTAAGCATGCCCATGTTTCCCATCGCTCTGTGCAGAGTGCAAAGGTGAGCAGCACTGGGATCAGCGGCGGCAAGAGTATCAGCGGAGGTAGTGCCTCATCCACTGCGTGGAAGAAGCAGAGCAACAGCAACGCAGGTAGACTCTCATTAAGAGCAGTCCAACTCTGGCGCCTGACATCTCCTCTCTGTCAATTCCTGTCTGGTCCCAAAGCAATCCTTGAAAATGCCTAATTTGAAATTCCCAATTACTTTTTTTAATGATCTGCTAATTTTTAAAGAGGACGTAGAAGGAAATGTTTTCGGACAAGGCAACCCTTCTCTCCAGTTTGTTTCCTGGACTTGATCCTTATTTTCCCACTTTAGTTCCTCGGTTTGGTGTTCTCACCTTCTTCCCAGGTGTTTCTAAGTATGTTAGAGTATTAACTCTGTTCATTTCCTTTGTATGTGTGTATGTGTGTGTGTGCGCGCCTGTGTGTGTATTTTGGGAACATGGGTGTCTTTACATTCAGCTATATTACACATATTGTTTTTCTCTCCATGCAGTAAGCTTTAACGCACCAAGCGGCTTGCTGCCCAGTCTGATCGGCGGCTCTGTTGCGTGTTTTCAGGTGTGACCATGGCCTATGTGAACCCCAGCCTGACAGGCCACAAGACCTCAGCGACCGTGGACGCTCGTCAGAGGGAGTACCTGCTGGACATGATCCCCTCTCGTTCTTCGATTTCGCAGACGGCAAACACGTGGAAATGATGCGGTTTCAAGGCACTCCTCCGTTCAGAATTCATGTCCAAGTTTCCTCAGCTCCGATAATAAGGTCCACAGCACCCCCTGCAGGACTGTTAGGCAGTTACAATCCTTAAAAGTGAAGAAACGTTCCTTAAACACCTTTTGTATAATTTTATGTTTTAGTTTTCATTTATTTTGTTTTTTTTTTTAAGTTCACCGTTTTGGTAATTATGCAGAAACTGTTTTGATTTTGAGTGGGATAAAAGACAAAAAAAAACCTACTTGAAGGGCTTCCTCTGAGCTCTGTCCTCCAGACTGAGTCATTAAATTGTGTGATAAGAGGCTACGTCTGCTGTGAGTACCATGATTAAAAATGAGTACTCTGTTTTAGGCTTTTAGCCTTTTCTGCCATTTTATGGGTTAGATGGACCCAAGATTTTGACACTTGAATGCTTATCATACCCCAAGAGTTCATGTTCAATAAAAACATTTATTTTAGGTAGAAAGTAAACTAAATATTCAAGTTGTAAAAATTTCCATTACATCACCTGTGTAGTTAAAGGTTTGACTTTATTTTGCATTTACAGTAAGTTATTTTGTTTTGAACTGGTGTTTAAATCACTCAGTATAATGTGGTTTCCACCGATGAAGAGTTAATTCTCCCTTCCTATTTTTTTTTTCTGTTGTTTTCCCGTTTAACAGCATGCCTGCCCTCACACCTGTTTTGCACCTTAGCTTGAAAAAGCTCGGTGTCACTGCTTATTTCATCTGTAATTACCATCTGTAATTTGCTTATTTTATAATAATGTCGACATTGTAAGATTATTTTAGTTGTTACGTCATTACAGAGAATTTGCAAACTCTGAAAGGAGCTATTTTCGCCACACTGGAGCCAGAGATTTTGCCTCCGATGTTTATCCGTAATCCAGGATACGAGCCGGTTTTCTAAAAAATAAGACTTAACAGCATCGACGACGACGACACAAGAACAACTTGAATTCCTCACCATGTTGCATAATTTCTCTTCTTTCCATTAATCTTAATTACATTGTTCAAAGTTATGTTAAACTTTGGTTTACTTTTTTTCCTAGCTCCTAAAGAAATAATAAAAATATATAAATTTTAAATGTCTGCTTTCATTTGTTCATGGGTTTTCTACATTTTAATTTGGAACAATCAACTCTTATGTATATAATCATAAATCAATCATTGGAAATGTTAACCTTTAAATGCCGATGTCCTTTTGAAAAACCTCTTTTTAAAAACTAAATTTTGCTAAACCCAGGAGGATTAATTAAATTTAATAAATTAAATTATATTTAATAACCACAAGTTGAAGATGGCAGTAAGTTAGGAGATGGTTCTGATGATAAACTGCCATCTGGCTGCTGAGTCTTTGTAATCTCACAGATTCTGTTGTGATACTTTACAGAACTAAACTTTAGGTTGAATTCCTGTAGTATATTTATATAACAATCCCTGTACTTTTGTCTTGCATTTATTTAGTGTGAAATTGCCAAAAACCTTGATATAAAGTATTAAAATTGTTCTACTTTGATGCTGCCAGTCTGAGTTACTGTAAATTATCTTAAAACTTCACAGAAGAGTCCTAAACAAACCAAAAACTGTTAATTGTTGTAATTCCTATTAAAAAAAAAGATTGTTGGATAAGTTGTGAAATTGAATGTTGTTTTTTTTTTGTTTGTTTGTTTTTTAATTGAAGTGCAGGCCTAAACCCTGCCTCTCTGATAGTATGGGTATGCATTAGTGCTTCTGGCTTGTTGCCCTTACACATGTGGAGATGCACCATCAAAGAAGGCAATTGTATACAAACTTTAGAGCAACATCCTCGCATCCAGATTATGCATTTCTTTTGGGCAGGCCATACATTTTTCAGCTAGACAATGCTAAGATTCATAGTACAGCTAATAAGAAACGTCATGTAAAATGTGCAAAGGAGTAGTGGCCACAATATAATCAGTATATAACTTAAAATGTTAATTTATTTTAACAGATCATCCGTTAAAATGCATTATCTAACGCATTCTAAATTAATTTAATGATGTGCTTAAAGGAAACTTTTGGATTTCGTGCTGTCCCCCTTACAGAAATAAATGGCAAGCGAGAGCACCAAAAGAAACCTCATTCATGTCAACAGTTGTAATACCTTATCTGTACACGCGAGGGCGTTCTACGGCGTCACAACATTCCGCAGGATCCAAAGAAGAAGAAGTCTCTCCTGAGTGACGTCAGAGCCCTGTGAGGCAGAGGTGGAGGAGGCCGGAGAAAGATGTCGGCGTCCAAGGTGAAGCAGGACATGCCTCCTCAAGGAGGCTATGCTCCCTTTGATTACAAGAGAAATATGCCGAAGCGCGGACTTTCGGGTACATACACACTTACATACATTTACAGACACACAACCGGGGTGAACTGTGGGCGTTTGACTTAATTTGTTTCAGACTAAACACAGCGGCTCATCATCATGCTAATAAGTGGCTGGAGTGAACTTTAACTCACACAAAATTAAAATGCTTTTTAAGGCTTTTACAGATTAGACTTGTCGCTTAAATAGATATTAGCTGATTCTTATAACAAATGCACAGTTAAAGTTTGTAAAATACGGAAATTAAACGAATTTTTGCTAACATCGATGGCTAGTTGCTAAATGCTAATGTTTGTGTTTATTTACTATACTGTACTACACATTATATTATATTGTATTATATTATATTATATTATATTATGACAGTAACAATTTGTGAATCCCGCGATAACAACATTCATATTCATTTAAATGTTGTGGTAGCTTGCATATGTCTGGTGTTACGCCTACATTTGTGACTATTATAATCAACGCCAGATCAGAGATATTCAAAGAGGTGTGTGTGTGTGTGTGTGTGTGTGTGTGTGTGTGTGTGTGTGTGTATGTATGTATGTATGTATGTATGTATATGTGTATATGTATATATCAATACCAAAAAATACCAATTCATGCACCCTAAAAAGAAATCCACAGGCAGGTGTTAGATTAAGGGTGGCCAATCCTGGTCCTCGAGGGCCACAGCCTTACATGTTTTGTTTTACTTCTTTTCCCTGCTTCACCACATTTAGATCAGTCATATAATTACCTCTTCCTGCAGAAGCCTGATAATCACCCATGCATTTAAATCAGGTGTGTTGGATTATGGAAAAGGGTAAAACATGCACTGCTGCGCCCCTCGAGGACCAGGATTGCCCAACTCTGTGTTAAATACTGTTCAAATTTAGTCAAACCTGACCTAAATTCAAGTAAATCTAAACAACATACGAAAAACCTACAATAATGAAACAAAATTGTAACATTACTTTTATGCAGAACTAAATGAAAGCCACTTTTAAAGATAGAAATTTATAATCTCTGATCCAAAGATAAAAGTTTAAATAAAAAATATTAAAATAAATCCGGTACAATTCTTTTATTAATTGTATTGCTGAAAATGATCTGTGAATGTTTTCAAATTTAATTCAAACCTAAACTGTACATAACAGGAGGGCAAATTTATCTGAATCATTTTCTCTTTAACTGACAGGATATGGTATGTTTGGGCTTGGCATCGGCATTATGGTGTTTGGCTACTGGCGGCTGTTTAAGTGGAACAGAGAGAGGAGGTAAGACAATCTGTGTTATTGTTGTTGTTTTGTTTAGTTTGTGGAAGTGTGGTCACAATGAATGTTGCGTTTGTGTCACAGGCGCTTCACAATTGAGGACATGGAGGCGAGGATAGCGCTGATGCCTCTGATGCAGGCAGAGAAGGACCGAAGGTGAAAATGAATGAATGTTTTTCTTTGCTGAATCAAATGTAATCAGAAAGTGCTATTCAGACCGCATAACATTTGTGTTTCCTACTTGTCAGTGTTTTAAGGATGCTGAGAGAAAATTTAGAAGAGGAGGCCATTATTATGAAAGATGTTCCAGGTTGGAAGGTAAAGAATATGAAAACATTAGGTTTTTTCATTTCATTTACTATTTTTGGAAGATATTTACTTGGAACAAATCAAATATTTAGGAAAGATGTTTTTTTTAAAAACTACTCCATTTTTTGGTCTAAAACCATTAGAACAAATACTTTAAATTTCATTGATTGTTTAAGAAAAAAAAAACAGTTAAATGAAAATGTACTAAATGGTGTATGCATAATCCAAATTTTATTCATAATAGACTATAATAATGTACTATTTATTTAAAAAATGGTTGTTTTGGGTTTTATGACAACACACATCAAAAAATTGGAAAGGTTTTTGTTTCCCTCTGTGAAGTATCTTCTTTTAACAACAATCTGTAAAAGTCTAAAAAGTGAAGTGACCAGCTGCTGGAGCTTTTAAAAGCAAATTTGGTCCCAGACACTTGTAAAGTAGCTTGGGGCCAGAGAGGAGCATGATAGAACTTTAGCCAGTGTTAACAGACAAGTTGTGGTTAAGTTATAATCCTGTGCATTCATGTCAGATGTTTTTAGTGCAATGTTTATTTGCACCATATTTAAAACTGTCCCAACTTTGATGTTGCTGCCATTAAATTCAAAATGACCCTTTTTGCTAAAGATGTTTGCAACTTCAGTATTTAATTATTCAATGGTGAGGTTTATATAGAAATCACTTTTATGTATTACACATTGTCCTAACTTTAATCAGATAAAAATCAGAATGAGTACATGTGTATGAGTGAAAAACATTTCTAAAGCACACAGTGCTTTTTCAACATCCTGCATTTGTTTTGTCTTTTTTTCATAAACTTGGCTTTAAGTTTCTCAAACTGCATTTCACATTTTACTCACAGGTCGGCGAAACCGTCTTTCATACAGATCGCTGGGTTACCCCTATAACAGATGAGCTATTCAATCTTCGGACAAAAGAAGAGCTTTTGCACCAGAAGTATGGCTTCTTGAAGTACTAATCCATCTGGAGAAACACCATCATAGGGTCCACCACCTCCGATGTGAACTTCTGCCCTCACTCGAGCTTGTAAATGTTTATTAAAATCCTTGTTCTTTACTTTTTACTGGATTGTCTTTTTATCATTAGATTTAATATACTTGGTGCATTGAGTGGGTTTCAATGGCTTAAAAACTTCAATTACAGAACTTGATTACACGAAATCGGAATGTTCATTTAGCTGCTGACATTGCAAAGAAAATACTGATTTACACAGCTTTTTATATCTTCCTTTTGATCATAAGCATGTAAATAGAAATGGTAACTACTTGGTTATGCTTTGTACTCCGAATAAGTTTTGAACTACAATTTACCCAAGGAAGTAATTTTGAATGGTTTGTATTTTTACTCTCAGTACTTTTAGTTTGACTGCTTTAACCTATTAAGCACCAAAACACTTGTGTTCCGTTTGAAATTTCATTTTTCTTTATAGTCATGACTGCTAAAGTTAATTCAGATTTTTAGCTATATAAAAAAAAAAGCATGTGAATTTAATTTAGAATTCAAGAGCAGTACTTCAATTAATTTGTGTGTACTTTATAAAGCTATTTGCTATTTTTGGCCTGCAGGTTAAGGGGTTACAGCCAAGTGTCACTGGATTAACTTGATCTGGAGTTATTTGAAACTAGTCCAGGTTGAAAGGATAACTGCCTTGACTTGGAATTAAATTATAAACTGGCTCTTTAAGTGAAACAGTAAAAAAGCAAAATCACATAGATAAATGAAGTGGAGAATATATTTGACTATCCATGGGTTAAATCCAATTGGCATTGCAGTACCAATTTGTTAATCCTGCAGTAATTCTGTTGTGGCATTTAATCTACATTTCAGTTTTAACATATCAAGTTTAAAGAAAGAAAAAAAAAAAAAGAAACTAGACTTAATTCGATCATTTATTTTAAATAAAATACACAGCAATAAAATTCAATAGTAAAAAAATATTTGAAATCTCCATGACTGCTTTCCAGTTGTTTCACCCAACTATGGACATCTTTCACATTAAAGCCACAGCTTTATATTCATCTCAGTGGCCGATTCCTCCACAGCTTCACCTGCTTTAGCTCACACTGGGTCTGAGACCTGAAACAAGATCCAAACAGACATGAGAAACATGGCAATCTAAAAGGTTTGACTTTATATTGGACAGCATTTACCTGAGCACATCTGCAAGGAGTCTGGACTGGTTCCTGTGATCCGAAGAGAACGTCAAGCAGACTTCCATGCAGTCAGCTCACTCTAAAGAGAGAAACCATAATGGATCAAACCTGGCAACGGTTTTAGAATAAACAGCATGCAACATTTATTGCAAGTCAAAATATGGGGCAACATCCTAATTGTAAGAAAAATTAAAAGGGAATGGGGAATTACAGGAGGAAATTTGAGGAGCAATGAAGTGAAGAGGGTCAAGTGGACTGAGCACCATGACTTTAGGCAAATTTTGTGAAGCCGAGGAATCTGGACTTTCCGCCTCCCTAAATGGACATTTATCAAGGAAGAGGCCATGGCTTAATTGCAGGGGATATCTGAAGCAGAGGACTTAACACAACTTTGAAGTATTCATGGAAACATTCAGAACTTGAGCGTTAAGGATGTGAGCAACAAAAGGAGTTTTACCTCGCGTGCATTGGCCTACTTTCTCCACATTTGTCTTAGGCAAGAGCAGCTTTTCATCTGAGCACTTGTTGGCAGACGCAACACCTCACTCTCCAAGGACTTGAAGATTTTTGAAGGAGCAGAGTTCTTGAGCATAATGAAGCATTGACAGGACACAAGCTCATGTTTTCCTATCCACTATGAAAGCACAAACCTCACTGGAAGTTCAGCTCTATGTAGCAACAAGTAAAAAGTTAATAAATTTACAACCCATTAAGCTATAATTTAGCACCAAATTAAAACTTACATGCAGCTCAGCTGTCAATTCATATTCACTAAATTTTACCCAAACTTAACTTCAATGTCTTAAAGACAATAGCTTTAAAAATAAATCACTTGTTCTCACTCAATGAGACTCCAGCTCAACTTTTCCCATGCGGTCATTTTGAAGAGGCAACAGAATCAGGATCATTTTCCATATTTTGTTTAATAGGCTCCATGAAGCCAACTGACAGGAAAAAAAAAACTTTAATACAAAGAACACAAAGTACAAAACTGTTCCCATTTATATTTAACTCTGAAGAACGAAGTTACATTTTGTGATCACTTTAAGATTAGTCCATTTTACAGCACATTTAAATTGCAGAGATTGAGCAGAGCACAGAAGATACCTTGACAGACTGTAGCATGCTGCATTTTGCAACTTCATGAACAGCCGGCCACTTCGGAAGTGTAGTTCAGTTCACTCTTGGGACATTGAACACAAAAGAGTCTTTGATCAACTAAAGTTCTCTTGGTTTAAAAGGAATTTAGCAATTAAAAACTCCTTAAGTTCTGTAAATAGCTATTTTTCTGAGTTTAAAAAGAAAATTTTCAGGAGGTAGGTCTGTTTAAGACAGGAAAATGGGACCTACAGTAAAAGAATCAGAGCTCTAAGGAATTTAGCAAACCTCTAAAGTGCTGGACAAAAAAGGTCTGTGGCTGATAAAATGAAAAAACAAAAAGTCATGTGGACAGCTGCTTTCTTTGTGTGGAATTTTACAGTAAAAAAATACAGAAGACTCAATGTTATGATTTGGGGCGCCTAATTAGTTTGTAACATGGTTGAACAATGACCAAAATTCATTGCTACATTTTCTTCTGATGCCAAGGTACTACAACAGAACTACATAACTAAGGTCAGCAAAAAAACACGTGGACATTTTTCTTGAAGAGCGCAGCTTTCAAATACAGCCAGCCAACTGATGATCTTGAATCAGGGAGACGTTTACTCGTGTGCTGGAGGATAAGAAGTGGGCACAGGTAAAGACACTGGAGTTTCATAACATCCCCTCTCAACCCAGACCTAACCCTAAAACTCCTCTGGTTTTGTTAAAGAGGCTCCGTCAGTTGAGAAATGAGCAGCATTTGAGAAGGCAACAGTAAGCATTTGCTTTAGTGCTTCAAACGTGTCTGCCAGCCTCTTCGTGTGGAACGAGTGAAGGTTTTGGCAACCGTAAGAGGCATCAACTTAAGCTCAGGTACAAAACTGAGGGGCACTTTTGCGTTAAAAATTAGGGCTGTGTAAGCTACAAAAAAGGATTAAGTGCCTGGCTGAGAATTTTCCAATAAATGTGAATACAGAGAATTAATTTTGATAAGTTAGTTTTATGTAGTGCAACAGCCCCAATCTAATCCTACAACCTGTATGTTCAATGCTTACCGTAACTGTCATATCCGTCACGGTATGATCCTGAGCGGTCACCATATCCACCACCCTGACTCCTAAAGAGGAGAAAAAAATAAAATTTGCACCACAATTTCATTGAAATTAGAGCTTCAATTACTTTTTATTAAATAAAAACAGACCTGCTCTCCCTGTAGCCACCTGAGGAATAACCCCCAGCTCTGTATCCACCACCGAAACTCCTATCACCAAAGTTTCTGTCACCATAACTTCTGTCTCCATACCCTCTGTCGCTGTTGTAGCCACCTGGACATGTAAACACAGTTTTAGTTTGCCTTTCATGGAGGGTGTGGACTGGCATCATCGCTGATGCCAATGTGTACCTCTAGAGAAACCACGTCCACCTCTTCCACCCCTGGAGCTCTGGAATCTGCCTCCTCTTGGGCTTGATCCAAATCCTCCTCTTGGACGTCCACCTTTCCCTGCTTCATCGACACGGATTGCACGGCCATCGAGGGTCTAAAAAGAAATTAAATACACAATTTAATTAAGATGCATAGAATTTAAACCAAGTTAGAAACAAAAAAAAAAATAAATAAAACATTACCTTTCCATTCATGGCATCCAATGCATCTTTAGCGTCATCAACGTTGTCATATTTCACAAAGCCGAACCCACGTGATCTTCCAGTTTCTTTGTCTCTGATCACATCAACTGCAAAAAAAAAAAAATAAAAAAATCTTAATTAGCTTTTCCAAAATAAAAACAATATTGCAATAACAAATGAGAATTTATTTTAAGTTACCTTTTTCAATAGTTCCATATTTGCCAAAGGCAGCGGCCAGAGAATCCTCCGTGGTCTCAAAGCTCAGACCTCCGATGAACAGTTTACCTTCGTCCGACATTCTTAGTTGTAGCTATTAATGAAATAAAAAAGTTTTAATAGAAATTCGGAATGACGCAGCGGTAAGAAGTAGGTCACCGTGCCAGTTACAAAATGGCGCTCGCACGTTGCGCAGTTCCGCTTCTAGAAACTTCGCGGAGCAATAAAATATTGAATACCACATTTAAAACAAAAAACAGACAGCATAATATTAAAAAGGTTACTGCATGTATTGCAAAGGTGGATTTCTTAACCACACAGCTGCAAAGACGAATTAATATTTTCCCGCAACTGCTTTCTTTTTTATCCGGCGCCATTTTGTAGCATCCAACTCGTGTTCTTTGTTTCACTGACCCAGTTAGCATGTAGCTAGCTAATCTGCACGACGCCGCTCTTTTTAAAAGGTTACATAATACTAGAAAAAATAAAAGCACGGTATAAATATACTACAACCTAGTTTTCCACAAGCATGCGCTGTACACGGGTCGTTATTTGAAACATAAAATTTCCGTTTAATCTTTTTTTCAACTATTATCTAAACCTTTTTACAGGCTAAACATAAGAAATGCTCGGCAATACCATTTGTAATTTTAAACAATTTCTAAGTTTACAGAACACGCGTCTAAAATACTTACCGTTTATCGATGCTTTCAAAAGACGATCAAACACACCTGCAATGCGGGTCGACTGAGAAGGAGGAAACGGGGCGCTTCCTTTTTATAGCGGCGCTGCGCTTCTTCTGCGGTTTGTATCATTAAAACTCGTTACTGCCACCTACTGTTCAGAAACTGTACAGTCATGATTGTTGAAAAACAACCTGGTTATAAAACACATGTCCATGGTGTGGATTACCTAAGAAGGCTAGTCTCTTTACACGTAAAGAACAAAATAGCAGTTTTCAATCTAATATGTATATTAAAAAAATTAAACAAAATTTACCATTTTGCAAACACTTAGACATGTAGGAGATTATTTTTTGTATCACATTTTTTATTAGGCTGCCATTTGAAATGATATGTTTTTGAAAGAACTGAATCTATCTCTAAGTATTCTTATGAGGACATTATTTGCATGTAAATTTAATTTGGCAATGTGTACAGGTTACAAACACCACTGAACTTCTGATTGATCTGAATGAAACATGAATGACCAAAACTTTAAATTTTGAAGAAGACACAAAACACTGTTACAACAATTGTACTTTACTGTCATCACTTCATTGTTTGAAGCACATCTTGCAATGATTTTTAACACAGTTCCATGAAGTTCAGCTACAGAATGTAATTAAAATATAGAATATATCTCAAAGCAACAAATCTCTATTTGCTCAGACCTGCACATGGTCTAAAGCAGGACCACATGTTGAGCAGGGCAGCATCTGGACTGTGAAACTCTCTTTTGTCTCTATTCTAGCTGCCAGACGTCCTCCTGATCAGGACTGCAGTGTGACAAAGGAAGGGTTGATAGTTGTGAGAAAACTGGCTATTCAGGTTTTGAGAAGAGTCACTCTTATCTTTTTTTTTGTCTTGATACGAGACTTCGTCCTTACGTTTGTTTGAGTCTTTGTCAATCAGAGCAGCTGATAGACTTGTAGTTCTTGTTCAGCCTTGTTCTCGTTCACAGATGCGGTAATCAAACACATTCATTGTGTTCAAAAGTGAGAGATACTGAATATGACATCATCTCTAAAACTCTTCAGTCTGCATGTGTATGTGCTGTTAGACCTAGTAAAATATATCTCTATATAAGAACAGTTTACACTTCAGCTCATCCAGTGGTTCAGAAATATTCTGAGATGCATATTCTGTCACTTTGCAACTAAAGCAGGAAAATCTCTAATCAGTCTTATTCAGCAGTGTTTTTATAATCATTACACAGATATTAGTGAAAAGAAACACACAATTAGTAAAATCGATGCACAAGAAGTCATAGCCATTGGTTTATAAAATAAATGATCTGTTTATTTCATGACGTCAAGTTGAAAATATGATTTGTTTTTATCACCCATGTGTGCTGAAGAAACACAAAACTGGACTTTGCAACTCACAAATATATGTTTTACAACACACAAAGCTGTTTTTTTTAAGTGAACATTTGTGTTGCAGTTCAGACGTTCATTTACACGACAACAGCAAAGACACAGAGGCTTCTCATCATCGATGCAGAGTAACAAGTGAAAGGCAACACAAAGGAGAACATTTTTCTTTTGCTTTCTTTAAGAAATGAAAGAATGATAATTAGTTGTTTGAGCCGTGAAAACAACTCTGACTCACACACAGTTTGAGCTTTTATTTTAGTTTCCGTTTACTTGTTCCCCCTGCAATTTTTTTTTAAAATTTATTTTCAGAAAAGTGTGTTGTATTCCTGCTATAGCAGAACACACACATTTTTAATGTTTTTTTTTTACAGCAGAAGTGATTCTAAAAAGACATTCTCTTTGAGGAAACTCATGCTACATTCAAGATAATAGAGAAAAACTGATGATGCATTGAAAAGTGTTTCTCTCAGATACCTTGGCTCTGACCTGACAGTTGAACAAAGTAAGTGATAAATTCACGCTCAGACTATATGTTGTAAGTGACATTCAGCTGCTGCCACATCAAATTTTAGCTTAATGTTTGTTGAATTAACCGACTTACAGCTATTTGTGTGTTAATAGCTGCAACTGAATTGACTGTACAACCAATTACTTTCTATGAGTTTCACAAAAGTTAGTCCAGTGGTTCATGAGATATTTTGCTACAAGACAGACAGGTCGGCAAAATCATCATTGCCCACCTTTCACCAGTGGGAGATAAAATTACAGTGTGATTGGCATAAAGCAGCACCTATCAGCTACAGTTAATGTGTGTACATTCATAACACCTCAGTGCATCTGGGACAAGCAACCAGAAAAAGATACATGGAAGGAGCATTTTTTTATCTTCTATTGGTGCTACAGTGTGACTCCAGCTCAGTCCAGAGACGTGGGAGTCTTTTTCTCTTTTAGAGGGTCTTTCTGTTCAGTCTGCATCTGTTCCCTGTGTGGCGTTAGGAACAATTGTGCCGCTGCAGGTTTGGACGAGTGGCTTTGTGAAGGTGTGAACACCTCCGGGTCTGCCTGCGGAGACGCCTCTGATGCATCAGCAGCTGGAGACGCTCTAACTTCCTCTGCAGAGATTTGTTTTCCTCTGAGGAGGAGGAAGGCAGCAGCTGTCTCTTGTCTCCTACAGCAGAGGTGCATCAATCAACATGTTTAGTGGAAGCTAAAACATAAGTTAGCTTTTTACGTTGATACAAAAGGATGCATTAATTCAGTCACTTTGCAGTTTGCAAATACTCTCACCTCGGAGTCCAGTCCTCTGGGGTCGTGGTGGTCTGTCCTTCGCTGTGAGGTGGCTGACTGGTAGTTTTGAGGTAGTGCAGCAATGAAGAGGAGGGGGAGTTGGAGCCTCCTGGTGGTGGTAGGCAGCTCTGAGGAGGTCGTTCAGGATTTGGAGAATGATGGAAATGCCACGGCGAGGATGGCAGAGATGGTTCTGACCACAGGAACCCAGGGTGCCTGGTAGAAGACAAAGATGCTTTGGTAACACTTTACAATAAGGTACACAAAAAAGCTTAACTACTACAGTAACTACTGAGGAGTTCCTTAGGGACGCCTGAGGAGTTTCAGGAACTCCTCAGTAGTTACTGCAGTAGTTAAGCTTTTTTGTGTACCTTA
Source organism: Anablepsoides rubrolineatus (assembly GCA_031762495.1). Lineage (NCBI taxonomy): Eukaryota > Metazoa > Chordata > Actinopteri > Cyprinodontiformes > Rivulidae > Anablepsoides > Anablepsoides rubrolineatus. Next base: position 11,957,541 of record JARVGW010000815.1, read on the forward strand.
TTGTAAGTGTTACCGATGCTTTAAACAACTTTTTTTTAATCTATTATAAAAGATTAAGGATCTGTAACAATCTGTAACATTCATGTAAAGTCCCACAGGGAGAGACTCACCAGAAAAAGTCCCAGAGAAGACTCCAGGAGAGTGGCTCACAAAACTTTCAATGACTGCTCCCGGCTGCGTCGACAGATCAGCCTGGAACAAAACAAACCAGCCACACTGAGGAACACTGGTGAATATATGAGCTCTGGTTCTGTTAAAGGTTCTGATAGTGTCTGACCTCTGTGAGGGGGTCTGCAACAGAGCCGGTGGGCTTGGCTGAACAGACAGGTTGTGGCGGATGGACAAAACGTGGAGGGGATGAGGGACAGCTCCCAGGAGAGACGCTTTTGGGCGAGTTAAAGGAAGTCTTGGGTCTGTGTGGGTTGCAGTGGGGCGAGGGTCTGGAGAGGGAGGATGGGGAGGAGGTCTGTGGGGTAAAGGATCCCGAGCAGGAAGAGTCAGGGCTGTCGGATGTGGACTGGCCAGTTTGAGGCTCGCAGCTGTCCTCGTCCTCCTGTAGCGTCTTCATGTCCTGCGACAGCTGCAGCTGCACACGCATGGTGTGGGCACCGCTCCCAACGCTGAAGGTCAGAGGTGAGCGTCCCGAAAGGAAGTCATCAATCTAAGAGCGTCAGGGAAAAACAGCACATGAGAGTTTGAAGACTTCTTCAGATGGCAGCTGGTTAATGTGGAGGCTGGTGGTGGGAACAGAGGGGCAGCTTCTGGTAAAGAAAGGTTTACTGGGTTTTCGGTTAAATTAATGGCTGGAAATGATTATTTACTTTTGAGATGGGGTTCTGTTGAAAGCTTTGAAACAGTTAACATCCTACCTGTTGTAGATAACAATTTGAACATGCTCAGTTTGGAGAAATAAAGTTTAAATCTGACAGAATTGATGAGTGAAGTTAGATTGGGACCACAGTGACATCTTAAAACAACTCCAGTCTAAAATATTTATATCAGTTCAAATGAACTCTATTAACATTGTCTCCAGTTTCACATCTTTATCTTATAGATATACTGTCTGTATTTAGTTATTTGCCAACTTTAGCAGCATCAGCAGCTGGCTGTAACAGAACAGCAGTATTATAATACTATCCATAATATAATGATAGTGTACAAGTTTATAAAATTTACATGAAAAGAAAATAAATATTTGTGTTTGAAATAAAAAGGACAACAATCCTTTGACTTCACTGTGACTGATTTTTATTTTATTACCCTGGTCAAAAATAATCTTTACTTCTCCAAACTGACACTATCCAAATGATTATCTATGACAGGTAAGATATTTATTTATTCCAACCTTTCCCAGAAAGCTTTGCTTTAAGTATCTAAATGATAAAAAATGTCACTTTAATGGTTTTGCATTGGTTCAAATATTACATTAAAAATACCTCCAACTTGAACAAGTAAAGAAATACATATAGGCACAAGTGCAATAAGAGCTGAAATTTACTGAAAAAGCTGGAACTGAGTTGTTAAAGAAAACAAAAACTAGATAAAACACTAGATAAAAAGTAACATAAGTAAAATGCCAAAAGGAGCAAAACACTACTAAAAAGCTGAAAAAAGGACATATTGGCTAAAATTTAAAAGTTAAAGTCAAATAGAAGCTAAAAGGTCAAATAAGCAAGCAAAAAAAAACATACAAACTCTATATTATATTATATTATATTATATTATATTATATTATATTATATTATATTATATTATATTATATTATATTATATTATAAAGTAAACAAGTTGAAAATCAAAAGAAGCAAAGTAACAGATCAAATCTAACAAAACAACAGCAAAAAGGAGAAAAAAACAAGCTGAAAGAAATTAAGAGACCTTAATGTGTTACTATAGAGAAATTATTTATATATATAAAAAATCAAGTTACAAAAAACAAAAGTCCTTTTTCACCAGAATTTCCTGAATGAGCTGAATGTTTTGATAAATAAAATAACTCAGTAAGCAGAATAATATGAATTAGGCTTCACATTAAAATGATATTAACTTTTGCTGTAAGTGTTGTTGACATCAAACATAATTTAAAGCAAAATTGTCTGAAATTATTATTGTTTTCTTTTCATCTGTAAACTCTGTGGGACTTTCCTCACCTGTAACTATCTATGCTAATTTCAGAAAACTATATTTCCTCCACGATTTAAAAACATTTCCTAAAATAACATAAAATATTGGGACTAAATACAGCTGAACAACGCCCCTCAGCTCTGTTTAGAATGATTTATTTACATAAATCCATAAATATAGATCAGAAACAAACAAAACTCTTACCTGGGTTTCTGTTAAACCTTCCAACATGTCCATTATCTTCCTCTCCTTGGGATTCAAACACTGAAGTATAACAAATCGAAAAAATGTTTTACAAATCTGATTGCATTTTTGTTATATTTTCATGATAAGTACTAGAAACTCACCACTAAACCTGCTTCAATGGCAGGAACCAGAGTCAGCCTGCTGCCGTCTCTGACACCCTGGTCCAGCAGCTTCCCTGCAGTCAGGAGCCTATCGTTTATTATTCAATGAAAACAGTTCAGTTTCATCTAATTTCCTCTGTGAAACAAGTCAAGATACACAGTCTGATATGACTCACCTGTCTTTGTGCACCAGGACCATTCTGTCTGTTTGCAGGCTGAGTTTTTGGGAGATCCGTGTCCTCAGGCTGTCCTCGGTCTCTCCTCGGGGGACAGTGAGCTCCACTGGGCTGCCTGTGGTTGTAGTGATGGACAGACCGATGCAGGGTCCAGCCTCCTCTGCAGCCTGGAGAGGAGGGAAACCACAGAAACCCTGCTGCTCCATTCAGACTTCCTGATTGTTAAATATTTTAAAATCAGATTCAGGTGTTTACTCCCCCCCTTTTTTTTTTATTTATTCATTTCTTTTTGTTCCTCTTCCTGCTTCATCCTTCAAACTCAGTCACAGCTGCTGTTTCTCAGTGTGACAGAAAAAGCTCTACTCCAAGCTAAAAATACACCAGCCCCATCAGGAGAACAAGCCCCGCCCCTGTGAGACGCGCAACCAATCAGCAAGAGCCACAAGACTGTAGGGGCCCAGCTCGTCCAATCAGAGGGTCTTGTCTCCACCCTGGGCATGTTGTGTACTCACCATTCACAAGTGATGCAAAGCAAATAACGCAAGATTTGTACAGGATGTTGCAACAACAAAATATTTTTCTTATTGATACAAAAAAGTGTTATCATTTTTGGGAGTATTTTAAAAATTACCCTCATTATTTATTTTTCCAATTCTTCCCACTTTATTATTTTTTAAACAAAACATCACAGATTTTACACTCTGGGGGTAAAACTTATTCTTAAAATTAAATCTCATTCCACAAAATTTTGCATATCACCCACCTCCTTTCATGTCAGAGTTTTAATTTAAAACCATCTTATGAGAACAGAAAAATGATGTAATTATAAGTGTTTTGGTCAAACCTGTCAACAAAATTGTGTAAAATTTCAGTGAGATCTAATTTGATCAGTTGGCCCTCAGAGTACGTGTTGAGGATGACTCTCAGTTACTCTCACGCCAAATTTTAGCACAGCTTTCATAAAACTGTCCGAGTTATCATCATTAATTGAATTTCTATGGTTGATTAGCTATGGCGGCCATCTTGGACGAGGTTATCTCCAAAACTTGATCAGCTGCAGACGTTCATCCAGTGATTATTTTGTGAGAGCTTCATGACAATCCATCCACTGGTTCATGATATATTCTGCTAACAGACCGGCACACAGGGATTTACATTATTGCCCCTTGTACTAAAGTGGAATCACATTCAGGGTTTCAGTTTTTGGTGACACTCCCTGTGGGAACCATCCTGATGTTTCGCTGTCTCATTTTACACAAAGAAGCTCAGTTCTCTCTCACAGGTGACTAATACAGCTGGGTGTGAGCATCACTGCAAATATCTCAGCTGTTTGAGGGATTTCATCAAATGTCAGGTTAGTTTTAGATCTTTAATCAGGATGTTGAAGGCGACCTCAGACATCTGCTTCTGATCAACAGAGGAGGAACCACCATGATCTCTGCATTCTCTTTTATCAACATCTTTTAGGTTTCTTTCTCTGTTTTACTGTTTTAATTCCCATATTTATAGAAGTATTATTCAACAGCAACTGATTTGAAGTCATGACTACAAACTGAAAACAAAAACAGAATCTCATTTAAAGAGCACATTTCACTCAAATATTTGTTGAAAATCCTCCCTCCTGTGACGGTCTAACCTTTGTGACCCCGTGATGTTTTCTTAGAGCACTCGTCTTTAAGGTGGGGGTTTTTTTTCTGTCGCTTTTCGCTGAGCCAAGCGAGAAGGGAGAGGCATCTGCTTTGCATTCTTCGAGCCTCAGCGAGAACAATTCCACAGGATGTCCTGCTCTTCAGAGCATGCACAGACGCAGCTCTGACGTCAAGACTGGCCAGCACACACACTTAAAAACACACACACAGAATGCTCACGCTCTCTTTCATGTCCCTCCCACCCCTGTTCCCTCGCTCTCTCCCTCCTGGCATCATTTCCCAAAGGTTTCAGTCGCGTCATGCCTTAAATATGCAGGGAATTATTTGTTCTGAATATTACATCTAATCTGATTAAACATATCATTTTAGCTCTTCACTGATCTAAGATGTATTGTTTCATTTTCTGACATGAAAATTAAAATATAACTCAAAACTCCAAAACTATCAGTCAACGTCTATAACCAGAGCATGAAAAGTCAGATGCCCATATTTCCAAATATGGGCATCAAAAATAGAAGAAAAATAAACAACAAATAAACAAAACCAGAACAAGCTGTTCATTTCTTAAACATTTTAGTTTTTACTGTGGGTTCTTTATCCATCCACTCACCACAGCCATAACCAGAAACTGGTCGAACTTGTTTCCAAACGAAAACAATGATTTATTTTAAATAAACCAAGCAACACAAACCACAAGTTTCTATGAATTTCATTTGTTTCAAAGGAACAACTTCAGTGAAAGGAATAAATCTACATAATAAGTTCATAATAATAAAACATGATGTAGTCTTGGAGCTCTTGTCGACTTATTATCCTCAGTCAAATGATTGATGTGGGGAAAGCTTGTGATGAAGAGGCTGCTGCAGAACAAAATGTGATAAGAAATAAAACTATTTTTCCACACAAGGCTCCAAAAATTTTTTTCTTCTAATAAAAAAGTTATTCCACAATAATTTTTAAAAAGTGCAAATCTCTTAAAACCATAACTGAACATAAGAAACACATTAAAGCTGCTGTATGTAACTTTTATAAAAATATATTTTTAACATATTTGTTAAAACTGTCACTATGTCCTGGCAGGTTGATATTAGACAGATAATCTCTGAAAAAACTAGAGTTCTCTGGCTCCTCCCGGTGGTCCTACAG
>JARVGW010000815.1:11968345-12008074 GCA_031762495.1 Anablepsoides rubrolineatus
TTTTTTAAAAAAAAAAAAAAAAAAAAAAAAAAAAAAAGAAAAAAAAAAAAAAAAAACAAAGCAGATGAAAAAAAACTTGCTTTCAGAAAAGGTTTGAAGAAAAAAAATCCTTCAAGTTTTGAGCGTTGTGATCCAAAGTGTCATATGAACAGATTGACAATCCGATGTGCCTATCATGCTTTCCTTCCCTTTCTTTTCCAGTGTCACAAAGAAAAGAGAATGCACAATAAAGTGGCTGATCTGGCACACCAAACAAACAGCTAACAAAGACTCATTTGTTTTATTCTTCAGAGAAAACTGTCTGAGCCTTTCAGAAGCTAAAATAGCGTTTAACACTTAAAAGGACCAGAAATGCTGCAGAATATTTGAGCAAACAATGTGTTTTTGGTGCATTATTAGACTTGAGTTTTAAAATATATTCTAATTAAATATAAGAGCAGATCATTATTTAAATTATTATATTCAACTTTGATGCCAGGATGGGTTTTTCACACGATGAATGTTGAATTTCTCCCATGGTGCACGGCTGTAATGTGATGTGTTTTAACTGAATCAGACCGTGACGTAAAGAACAAAGGAGTTCTTCTTATCAGATTAAGGGTTTATTCATCACATCCTCTGAAGTTTGAAGTGTACGAGACGTGAAGTGTTTGTGCTCCATCTAACTGATGACTCTCTCCATCCTCTGCAGGACTCACTCACTGTGACCTGGACCATGAGCAATGATCTGCCTGTCCTGACGAGTCTGACCGAGAACTCCACTGTGAGTGCCCCCCCTGTCAGCAACACCTACACACACCATCCCCACCTTCACGCTGCGCTGCATCGTGACGTTTACTATAGGAGATATTTGCAGAGTTGTAAAGATTTCAACCAAAACAGGAGCCATGATGAAATAACATCTTGAGCCAATCAGGTGGAACCAGGACTGAACGAGCTGCAGGTTTTTGTGTATCCTGGAAAATCTGAGCTGACTGTTGCTCAGTTGAAGCAGAGCGAGGACCCATTGCTTGTCTGCAGAGAGGTGCTAGAGAGATGGCCTGAAGACTGACGAGAGGGAGAGGCTTCACTGCTGCAGCTGATTGATGGTGCTGTTTGGAAAAGCAGCAGATTTCATTTAATCACAAATTCTTTGATGTGCACACACACACACACCCACAATCTGGTACAGCTATCTTTATGGGGACCTGGCATTGATTTCCCTTATTTTCTACAGCCTAACCCTGACCTCACAGGTACCTACCTGACCCTAAAACTAACCTAAACTCAATTTACACCTTAGTCCTAAACTTAACCCCTGACCCCCCAATGGCATTTCCCCTTATGGGGACTAGACTCAGGTTCCCATTGTAACATTAGGTCCCCACAAGGTGTGTATGCCAAAAATAAAACTGTCCCACAACATAGTGAATACCAGTCCCCCCCAAAATGACCTCACTTTGTTGGTTAAAACACATGAGTGTCCTCACTCTATATCAGAAACATGTACACACACACAAGTTTGTTCTTCTATCCCCATGGGGACTTTGCATTGACTTCCATTCATTTACCGGTCATTTATATGGCCTGATCCTGACCCCATACCCTAAACCTAACCACCCCAGTACACCTAAACTCACTTCACACCTCGGTCCTAACCTTTGAAAATGGTCAAAAAACATCCCCACCATGTAGCAAAAACAAGTACACACACACCTATAGGTGTATCAGACACACATTCAGGTTTGTGTAATCCTTATGTCTTTAAGTTTTGCTTCTACAGTGATAAATGTAGCTACAAAGCACTACCATGAACAAAGGTTCTGCAGAGTTTCTGAAGGACCTTCTAAAGTTTTTATATGAACATGAGTTTTTCCCAATTTCTAATGATTATATTTGATGTTTTAGTTTAAACCCCAAAACACAAACCTGAGTCATTAATTCATAAAAAAAGGAAAAGGACTTTCTTGAAACAGGAGAAAATCCAGCACCTGAAAGATTCATCTTGTTCTTTTCTTGATCCTCCTACATATTGTCCCATTGGAAAAGGTCTCAGAGGAAAGGTGAACGAAGAACTCATTATTACGAAAGGAAAAAAAGGTGTGGCAAATTATTCAGAAACTAGGCAGAAAATCAAGTTTTCATGGAGTGACACTTCCAAGGAATTGTGGTTTAAGTTGTTACAGGAAGTGTTCATACAGCCAACTCAAACACAGAAGAGGTTCTGTCCTGGTTTGGCTGCATTTCAGCTCACGATGTTAAAGATCTTGAATTAATAATATGTACTTGCCATTTGGAAAGCATCTTTTTGACAATAGCATCATTTTGAACAAGTAAACCATTCATACAAGAATGGCTGTAAAACTCATATAGCAAACCCTCAGAGCTCAGAAGCAGCCTGGAGAACTAGTGCTGCAGCTTGTATAAAAAAGAACTCTCTTTTGACTTCAACTATATATACATTTAAAACATGTTTAAGGATCTAAACTATGAAATCAAACAGACTCCTGAAACAAATCAAAGGGTGTAGTTGGAAATAATTCACTCCAGTTTCCCAGATTCAAACGTCTGAAATGCAGGTACACAGTCAATGTAAACAAAACACTTCTCTCAACATGTCACATGTTTTCTAACACTTCTGCTGTTTCTGCAGGTAAACAAAAAACTTAATTTTATTTAAGGCCACAAATGAATCAATATGAGGGGAAATATGTTTCATATGTTGTTTCTTATTCAGTTTTTTTTTAAAAAAACAAACTTTGTGATGCAGCAATTTGTATTTTTAGTTTAAAGAAAACATTTCATCTGTTTTCTGTCTATATTAGTTTAAAGCTTTTTCAGACAGACAGCTTCCAAATTATCAACAGTTTTGTGCCTCCAAAGGTCTCAGCTGAATCTACCGCAGCATCTATAAACATGAATTATGATCGGTTCGTCTTTAGCTTCAGGGTAACGTGTTCAAAGCATGGAAGGCTGAGGTAAAAACAAAACAAAAAAGGACAAATGTGTTTTTCTTGTCAGATTTGTCTCTTTGTGTTAGCAGCCTCTCCTGTTCAGCAGCATTGCCTCGTCTGTCCGCTGACTGACTGCTGAGCCTGTGATTGAACCTGACTCATATGGATGCTCGTACATCTGCAGCCTCACAGAATAACCCTTTAAAAGTGGAGGAAAAAAACGTCTTCTCACACCACCACGGCTTCCTGTGTCTCCGCTGTGAGCTCGTCCTCTCTCGCTTTTGTTGTTGGGCTGAAGAAGATGCGTTGTGATGGTGTGAAGAGACAAATTATTTTCAGCCCTTCTCTAAAGCTGACTTTAGGAGAGGAGCCAGGAAAGTCTTCAGTGGGGATTGCTCATGTGCGTCGGCATTCTCCTCCTCCTCCTCCTCAGACTTCCATTTTTAGCCTGCAGAGGCCTCATTTCCCTCTCTTTGAGAAGAGCTGGGAAACTGAATTAAGGGTCTTGCTGACGTTTCGATTAGCATCCCCGACCCGGCTCGGCCAAGACTGAGTGTATTAATCAGAAGAGAGCAGTCGTGTTGTCTGCACGAGTGTGTGTGTGTGAGCAGATACAGAACGGAGTGTATCTGGATGAGTGCTGCGGAGAGGAGTCTTTCAGTGTTAATTCCACTCATTAAATCTTAGCTGACAGCGTAATGCTACAAAGAGATCCTTCACTTCAGTGTAGCTCATAGAAGAAAAAAAATAGAAGCTGAATCAATTACTGTCCCAGTAGAGCAAAAAAAAAAAGAAAAGAAAAAGAAAAGCTGCCACCATGTTCACAGCGACAGAACATGACAGCAGAGATATGGATGCTTCTCTGAAAGCAGAGACGTGGAAATTAAATTGATGCTCCGCAGCTCAAAACTGTAATGGAGTTCAGAGATGAGCAAGTCTGAGTAATAATAACGCTGACGTTTGCAAGGATCTAGTTATATTAGACTTCTCTTATCTTCTATTTGTTAAATTTAACTATGAATGTTGTGGTTTTGTTACTTGTTAGTAGATTCGAAGCATTTTTGCTCTTTCTTGCTTGTAATAAATCTACATAAAATAATAGAAAAGGGAGTACAAGGAGTTGTCTCTTAACACAGCTGGTATCAGGAGAACAGTATGTAATAATGGAGACTCAATCAACTTCTTGCTGGGAAGAGGGCGAGTGAGTTTCCAGGTTTCCAAAAATAAATCTGAAACAAATTCTTCACACTTAAAAAGAAGACATATCATGTTTTTAAATCCTTCTTTTTCCACATTTAAATCATTCAGTTGGGGTCTATATAAAGAGGAACTAATGCTTTGATCTGAATTCCTCATTATTGTAACTCCACAAGCCCCTCTTTCACTCATTTTCTGTGGTGTGTCTCAGATTAACTCGTTTTGACGCTGTCTCTTTAAATCCAAGCGGGAGCTTCACACCCCACCTCCATCCAGCTTCCAGAGTGGTCCATTCGACTTTAATAAAGGAGTTTACAACTATATAACAGCACAGAAACATTTTTTAAATAAATAAAAGATGTCAACAAGGGAAGACTTGTCCAATCAGCCTTACTTGTTGGAGCTAGAGTCTGACCCAGAGCCAGAGGAAACTGAAAATGAAAAACATTGTAGTTAGTAAATCTATGACCTTATTTGGCAGTTCCTTTGCTAAAACTGTGACATCATAGAGAATAAAGAAAACTGAATGGATTGAAAAAATATGACCCAACAGAATATAAAGCTATGTACGCAGCACAGAGACATTTTCTGCACTCCTAGAAGTACACAACAAAATGTATTTGACGACTAAAGCAGAGGGATTTTGCATAATATGTCTTCTTTAAATAGAAAAAAATGAATAAACTTTTATCAGTCAACTTGTGCTTCATGTTTTATATCTGTTTGTTTTTTCTGTTGTTGATGATGGAGCTTATTTCAGTTTGAAACACATCAGGATAAAACCCAGTAAAAAGCCTTTAAAGTGTGTAAAGCATGACCTCTGACCTCTGTCCTCGGCAGCACCAGGACGTGCCCGTGTCGGCGGGCCAGCCGGAGAACTATGTGCTGCTGCTGGTGCTGCTGAGCGTTTTTGCCGGGGGGACGCTGGTCCTGCTCTCCCTGCTGCTCCTCTTCTGTCACCGCTGTTGCCTGGGTGGGCGGCGCTACTCCAGGTGGGTCCAGAGGGCCCGTTTGTGGGATTGTACCACTGTGCGAAATAGAAAACCAGAAGCTCGATTCTGCAGAAGAGTAAAACTAATCTCCTCTTTTTCAGAGCGAGCGATGACCCTGAGAAGACAAACACCACCTATGCTGAGGATTCTCAGCCCACACAAGGTCAGAGCTGTGCTTAGAAAAGAAACCAATTCTCACAGATTCTGTTTTAGTGTTGTCACGAACTCCATTATTGGTATGTCCTTGTTGTCTTCATCCTCAGAAATCACAATTCGTCTGGATGAATCAGACGCCCTCTCAGCGTCGAGCTGTCACGATGGAGAGCCGGAGCGATTTGTTTTCACCGGGTCGACAGGCCGCAGAGTCTCCTTCAATGAATCTGCACTTTACGAACAGGAAAAAGCGACTCAGGAAAAAGGACGCAGGTAGAGGGGTTCGTCATCGAAGCAGAGGTTTTGTTTGGATTTGTTGGGCTGAGGTCAGATTATTCTCCTCATCCTCAAGGTACACTCTGACTGAAGGAGACTTTCACCACCTGAAAAAGGCCCGACTGACTCACCTCCACCTGCCTCCGGCTCCATGTGACCTGAAGATCCTCACCATCATGGAGTGTGACTCCACAGAGAGCAGCAGCATGAACATCAGTGAGACCGCAGCTCCCAGACTGCCGCTCAGCATCTACCAGGTAACTGAAGCAGCTCAGGGGAAAAGCTGCAATGATGATGTTCGTGTGACAAAACAGTTCTCCTTTTTGTTTCCAGCCTGCTGAGAGAAGAATCCCTGACTGGATAGGACAGAGTCTGAGTGGGGGGCTGCCAGGAGACCCTCATCACTCCACCGTCCTGGACCAGGGCTGCAGAGGGCCTTCATCACAGCACACCCGGTCCCTGACAGTGAGTCCATTACAGCAATAACAGAGGACATTTTTAAACAGTCAGACTACAGACAGAAATATTTACTGAATAAATCCTCTAAATGTGAAATGTTCTTATTTATGATGAGTAACGGATCTGAAATCAGCAGGAAACGTATAATCTGCTAAACGCCATTATTCAGAGATTCTAAAGTTTCAGATTAAAAACACAAAAAGTTCCCTCTGACATCACTTCCTCAGGATGGAACAAAACTGCTGTTTTTACAAGTTTTCTTCATTTTGGTATGAGTCATCGCTTCTGTTCAAGTGTTTATCAAAACATCTTTAAACCAAAACCTTTTTTTACCTTTTAAACAGACTATAAATGACTTAATATGGTGGTTTTAAGATGCAAAACAAAGGCACATAAAAAGCACAAAATAAAACACAAATAGGACGCACACACTAAAATGTTCAGAACTATTAACATCTCACAAAATATAACCATTTATGTACTAAGGATGTTAAAAATGCATACTATTAAACAACAATAAAACATTTGTGAAAACATAAAAAGCAATCTTTATAGAAAACACATTTTTGGAAACAAAACTAAGCAGAAAACAATTCAACTATATTTAAAGATATACTGTATAATCTTAGCACAAAAATTGTATTCGGTAGATTATTTCTTCTATAAACCTTCTACATTTGGAAAACCTGTTGTTTTAACTTTTAAATGGTGCCACATTTGTAAGGAACATGCATTTGTGAGATGAGCAGTAGAGCTGAGTATGTGGTGTTCAGTATAAGATTTATTGCCAAGAAGCATTGTTACAGACATAATCTACCAAACACTAACTGTTTGTGCTAAGTTTATATGTGACCCATCATATCCAAATGAGGATTAAGTCAAATTTGGTTAAAATGACCGAACTACATTTTTAAATTGCTGGCTTTAAATGCTATATTCTGATACCTGGATCATTCTGATATAAGTAAATCCATATATATGACTTAATTTGTCTTGTTGGTTGCAATAATACATAAATATTTGGTCTGAATCTTAATTTTATGTAATTTTAATGAGGAATTTTTGATGTCCTTATAAAGAGGAAACTTCAAATTATATTTTAATATTGAGATTTCCCAGCTGAAAAAACAAAACTTTAGCTCACAGGAAAAATCTCAAAATTTAAAGGCTTTTTTTTCTCAAAATCAGGTTTTTTTGGTGCAACTGCGCAAAAAAGTGCTTCAAAAATCTTGTTTTATGATTATATTATGATTACAAAATGCAATTTTTGCTAAAGTTTTAATCAAAACACTATTTTTGCCTATTTCTCCATACACCACTTAGACTTACTCCTTGTTTTGATGTGATGGGTCACATGTATTTATGTTCTGCATAAAATAATATTTTTATTTAGAGTTTTTATTTTCAACAAAACTAAAAGTAAATTTAAATCATATCAAAACAACTTACGGTCCACATTTACACCAATAATTTCTTCAGCACTAACTCCTCCAGACCTCTGAGGCTGAAACTCACCGACGCTCCGTGACATCCATCATCACAGGGGCTGACTGACACAATGACAAAATGCTGTCCCCTGAGGGTTTGACTCTGACTGCCTCCATTCATCTCTACACGTCTCCTTCCATAATGTGTCCTCACCTCCCCCTCCACCCCCCCTCTTCATCTCTTCTGTCAGATGGAAGCTTTCGGGGACAGGGGGGAGTCTGAGAGCGAAAGGGGGTCGGCGGGAGAGTCTATTCAAGCTCTGGGCCAGACGTCCGTCCTGCGCTTCTTCTCCAAACTGCGGAGACATGCCAGCCTGGAGGGAGCTGGGCCTTATTTTAGAAAGTGGAAGTTTGACACCAGTCACCGAGCTGCTAGTCTGGATACGAAAGGTTTGTGTGGAGTTTAAAAGAAAAACAGAATAAATGAAATGTGTGAAAATTGAAGGTGTGTATGAATTGTTGCCAGGATCTCCGAGGAGGAGACCCTTTCAGAGACAGAGAGCAGCGAGTGAAACCACTGACCACACCGACGAGGACTCTTCTCCCTACCGAGATGACACCTTTGAATCATTCCCGCACACTCCCATCCAGACCGGCGGCTTCCAGTCCCTTTCGGCCGAGTCTCTGTCTCATCCTGCATCTGCATCCACGTCCTTAGTCTTTCTGAGGAGGTATTTTTCTGATCACGACACCACAACACAAATCAGTTAGGGAGTCGATTACTAACCGTGAGCTCTCCATCGTTGCAGGCTCAAACTGGAGTCCACGGTGGAGGCGAGCGGCAGCATCGGCACCAGGAGAGAGGAACCTGCTTTGACGCAGGAGGTGGCCACGGTCAACGGAATGGGACTGGAACAGGAGACCCCGCTCGGAGAAATGAGGGGAGCAGAGGCAGCAGGAGAAGAGCTGGAGTCTGTGGAAGATGATGACCTGTTCGAGACAGAACAGGAGGCCCTGCAGGAAAGGTTTGAGGACATGCTGAGAAAAAATGATGACACAGAAACAGACGGCGGCACGGCGGACGTGAGGCGAACGAAAGAGGTGGAGGATGGAGAAGAGGTGGTCCTCGGGGCTGAAGCCAGACGACGGACCGATTCGGGCTCTTCTCTTTCTTTCATGGTTCGCCAGGAGAGCTCGGAGGCCCCTCCCTCGCTGTACAGGGACATTTGGAGCTTGCGAGCCTCTTTGGAGCAGTACGCCTCCTCAGACCAGAGCAGCACAGACCGGGAGTCCATCCGCAGCGACGCAGACAGCGTCTCATCCTTTGGCGGCGCAGGGGTTCGCTCCGGCCTGGACAGCTGCTTGTCACAGGACCTGGATGATGAGCCAGAAGGAGACGGCGAGGCAGAGGGGGCAACCAGAGGGGCATCTGGTGGTGACACTGAGATGGGGGGTGTTGCTGGAGGGGAGGCGGAAGGAGGAAACAGGAAGCTGCTTCAAATGGACAGTGGTTATGCCTCCATAGAAGCACCCTCCAAAGCTCCAGAAGAAATGCGGTTGTTCGGAGCTCCCGGAGCCCCACGAGGGAAGACGGCGTCCGAGAGGAGACTGTTCTTCACCAGCTCTGGAAGAAAAGGCACGGTGTGCGAAAGCTTGGAGGCCCGGCTGTTTCAGGAAGAACTGGAGGACCAGATTGGAGACAACACTGAAACAGAGCAGAAATCACAGAGTCAAACCGTACAAGAGCCGCACCAACTCCTGAAATCCCTCCATCCTCAGAAAGCACCAGAACCACTGTCTCCACTCATGAAACCAACCCAGAACCCTGATAGTCCTCATCGACCTCGCCTCCGTCGCCGCGACTACAGCATCGACGAGAAGACGGATGCTCTTTTTAACGAGTTCCTCCGTCACGACCCTCGCTTCGATCAGCAGGACTCTCCGCTACGCTCCAGACACAGATCCAGAGTTCACCTCCGGAAGCAGTGGCAAAGGCACAAGCAATACAGCGACCCAGGCTCGGCCTCCGGGGGGAGGTACTCCCCGTCTTTGGAGAGGCAGAGGTTCTGTCCACTGAGGAGGGGCGACAGCGCTGGTTACCCTCTGGACACCAGGTACCACAGCACCCTCTCACGAATAGCGAGCGCCGCAGATGAAGAAGCCAGCGAGGTCGCCGCTTCTGAGGAAGCAGCCAGAGAGAGAGCAGAGGGCAAAGGTCACTCGAGCGATTGTGCCGACCAGACAAAAAACAGCCGTGGCTCCGCAGAGGGGAGCGGGGAGGCCGACGACTGCCAAGGCTCCACGAATAAAGACTCAGAAAGCACAACTGGTCAGTGTGGGAGCACTGTGACAGAGCAGACGAGCCACATGGATCCAAGGGTCGACAACAGGAACAACAACAGCAGCCAGGGGGTCCTGTTGGAGGTTTCCCTGCAGGCGGAGAGCAGTCTGACAGACAAGCTGGTGGCGTCAGTGGAGGAGAGGCTCTACGGCGGCCTTCGGAGCGCTGAGAACCCGGCAGAGCCTGAACGCGTCCTCGTCGTGTCCCACACAGCCTCACCTGGATTCAGTCCCACATAAGCGTGCCAGCTTCTTCTATCAAACCTGTTCTCTATAAATCCTAACAATTCAAATACAGTTGTGTTGAACAGTGTTAGATGTATTTTACAGGACAGAGCTAAACTCTGGTCCTGTTTCTCCCCATTCACACCTCAGCTGCCACTGTGATGACCATTTATTTATTAAAGAAAATCCTAAAAGCTCACCTGAGCTCATCCCATTGCCATGAAGATACAGAAAATATTTTGATTTATCTGTGAATTCATAGCATGTAACTGTAGGTCCAAACAATGTATATATGAATACTGTACAGTTTGAACTAAAGAGCACTTTGATGGGAAGAAGTTTAACATGATGATGATAACACCCATTTCCTTTATTTTAAAATCCTCCTCAAGTGTCCTTGTCTTAGCCATTATGAGGGTAAATGTTGGTGTGAGAAACATTAATGAACATGTTTACATTAAAACATCCAGCGTGGAGTGGAGAATATAAATAAAATCAAATGGGAAGCAGAAGATGTGATCAAAACAAGGTAGAAATGCGTGATTTTTTTTTGTACACACATTTGTTTTTAATTTTTCACATCCGCCCATCTGTCCTCGTTACGCATCCTAAGTAAAGAGGAGGTATCCAGGAGCTTCCGTGGGCTCAAGTGTTGTGTTGCTGGGACCTTTCTTTTTCTGAGGGAAGACTGACAGATGATGCTTAAAGTGACTGACACAGAGGCCTTGGAGGCTTCGAGACAGATGGCTCAGTATGGAGTTGATGCTGTGACGTGTAAAAAAACAAAACTGATTAACGGTGGCATCGTCTGTTCCCAGCAGAAACACACAAACTCACTCTGTAATACCAAATAAAAGTATCTTGATATCTTGTTTTTTTTTAATACTTAATAGAGCAAAACAAGCACAAGTGACTCGATCCTGATTAGAAATCTGATTAAGTGTTATCAGGGCAGCACAAAAATGTCCAGGAATGACTCAAAAAATATCGTGTAGGATGCTCACCAGGCCTTTCAACTAAAAACAAAACAAAACAAAGCGAGCTTGGTTTTTCCCCTCTACAATTTAAAGAATGTTTTGAAATTGAGAGGAGTAGGAAATATTGGCTTTCTGCTTTGGTAAAATGTTTGCGTTTAACAAAATATTTTTTTTGTCTGAAAAATAATTTCAGAGGGATTCAAGCATTTCTTTTTAAAACCTGAATAGCCCATGTTTCTGAACTCTTCATGGGCGTAAACATCTGATTATATGAACTGGTTCATGTGTTCACACTCAAACAAATGTGCTGGATTGAGTGCTTCCACTCAACTGAATTGATTAAAGACCTTACTTTTACTAAATTCAGTTGAGTGGATGCAGTTAAAATAATGTTTTTGAGTGCATGGCAACACCAAAGTTTACCTCCAGGCAAGTCTCCGTTTGTCTTTTTTCTTTTAATTAAATCATACCCTAAATTATTTGTCTTTTTCTTTCTCCTTTTGCTCACCTTTAATCATTTTTCCTCTCATCAACAAATACAACCAGTGATTATAAACTTGTGTTACACACAGAGAAGCAGTAACTTCAGGAGGGTTGTTGATACAGAACAAACTGCAGCTCTAACCAGGGCACCATTTAGAGTTTTTAAATGTCAGATTGTTGTTGAATGGAGGTGGTCATCACCTGAAGAAGCTGATTATACAGCCCAGCATGCTTCCTTTTAAAGGAATAAAAACTCCACTGCAGAGCGCCGCTGTGTGCATCTTTCAGACAGAATCCATGGCTTTATTCTCATTCATGTTGCACCCTCTGCTTTATTGTAAAACAAGCAGTGTGGAAAATTGGGATGGCCTACAGCCTTGACAGATGAACCAACTGCACCAAGTCCTGGAATAAAAAAACAAAACAAAAAAAAAATACAACCAAGTCCACCTTTTAATTTCCCCCCCCCCTCTGCTGTGACTCATGATGCGCTGGATGAAACTGTCAAAAATGGCACAATCTTTACCAAAAGAACAGAAACCTGAAGTGTGTCCTCACATACTAATCAGAGTGTGGAACTGTTCCTCAGCCTGTTAACACCAGGCGTCTCTCCGTCCACCGTGCTGCGCTCCTGTCTTCTCGTTGGACGCAGAATCTCTGTGCTGACCTTGCTGACGTAGGAAGCGTCCCCCCTCCCCCTCCCTCTCCCTCACAGTTGTGACTCACCTGCTCTCTGATCTATTCCCAGTGAGGAGCTCATGATGGGCCTGACTGCGTAAGAGCGGGGCAGGGCTTGTGGATGTGATCGGAACAACAAAGCATCACCCAAAAAAAAAAGAAGAGGCGATTGGGCAATTGTCAGAACCGACTGCCTGCGAATGAGTGGCAGCAGTACAGTCTACAAAATGGTAGCAAGCATCGGAAAGAGATGTAGTGTCATAATGACCTTGTGACGATGAAATAAAAACAGCCGAGTCGTACTGAATATATGCTTAACTAAAAACCAACCAGAAAAAAGATAATTGAAGAAAACAGCCCCTCTGGGACACATTCTTTATAAATAACAGTTAAAAAAAATATATTCATTGGAAAAATAAAACCTAAATAGTTAGTCTGACTTCCGTTTCTTCACAAACCAAACTCTATTCACTTTCTTTCAGCTTTCAGCATGCAGTTTTTATGTTGCTGGTAATACCACGATAGGCTTAAACATAGAATTATTCATAAGTTTTGTTTTTGTTTTCCACTTTAATTATTATTTTTTTGTTTTTTGTACACATCACAATGTGTATTAGAAACTGCAATTAGGGTTCAATTAAAAACAAAGGTAGTCAGAGAAACAGGAGCTGAATGTGGAGGGGGGCAGAGACGGGGGGGTCTGAAATGTCCGGTGCAACACTTGGTCCTCTGACAAGAATAACAGATTGGAGGAGGAGGAGGGAACCAGATAACCAGATGACAGGTGACACAATGTTGAGAGGAGCCAAAATACTGGAAGAAAAATAAACACCATCTTCACAGCAAGTGCCTCAGTCTCAGAGGGGGTGAAAAGAAAAAAAAGACATTTCATATTGTCCTCCTCCTTCTGGATCTCTTGCAAATCAGACTCTGCAGGTTCATGGCGGTAAGGTGTAGGGGGCATAAATGTCACCAGACTCCTGATACAGAAGGATGAGGACAGATAAACCTGTAACAAACAAACAGAATATAACAAATGGGCGAAATGGGGGGGAAATATAATACAAAGACAAAGTCTAATTCATAGTGTTAAAACGGAAAGATTCAACCCACAGGGTGAGAAAGAAACAGCCATCCCACAACCTACTTTATCTCATCCAGGATGAGTCATCGCCCTGAACAAATTAATACACTGCATCTATCTGCACTGCACCCATGCCAAACAAGCTCACACCGTGAGTGTATGTGTGCGAGACAGAAAGAGCTGCTGTGGGTGGTAAAAAGAGGACAAACGGTTCAAATTTTCTGCATGCATGCTTACATGAACAAGGATAACCCACAGAAGAGAGATTTGACAGGCCATCTAGAGGTAGTTTTTGTGACTACGTGAAAATGCTCCTGTGTTTTCCTGGGTAGTGGTGGTGAGTCAGAAAACTGCGAGCTGAATATCAACACACCCCACCTCCATCTCCTCCACTTTATCTTCATTACAGTCTCTCTCCTTATATCTAAATTTAAGTGCACAGTTTCTAATATTTTGTCTCTGTTTTTTATAAAAAGCATTTGAAGTGCTGCCACACTCACCAGGTGGGTTGTTGTTTTTGAGAAGATGAAGGCTGTCATTGTTGTTTGCAAGTGGAGAGCTTGCGGATTTTGCTGGCTGTGGAGACTCCTTTACGCGAGGGGTTGGACGAAGAGGAGGACCTGCGTTCAGCTTTGGTTTTGCTGTTTAGAGACCCTCCTTCTGTCCCGTTCACACAAACTGGCTTGGCTACAGCTAGATTGGGATCAGCACTCCCTTGATCGTGGTCTTCTTCAGCCACTTGCCCTAAAGGTGCACAAAAAAGATTCATAAACACACTGAAGACACAAATGCTAATTGTTGCTCTATAGCCATTAGTGAAGTAACTATGAACAAAGAAGTGAGCGATAATACACAGAAATCAGCACAGACGTGCTGATTTGATATTTTAAGTATCAGCAGACTGTCAGGTCTAAAATACAGAGGTTTGTTTTTATTTATGTCTGCATGTATAATTGGAGTTCTGAGACAATTATGTTGCTTTCATGAACTAAAAGCTAATTCTCAGATGAACATTAGCAGAAGGAGATGTGATCACCAAAACACCAAGTCAGGCAGCTCTTTGATTTATCATTCAAGCTCTTCTTTCATTCATATGAAGCCTCCTATGAGGGACAAAGGTTTATGTGTGTATGTGTGTGTGTGTGTGTGAAGCACGGAAAACCATTCATAGTTCCAAACCAAAACCCTTTCAACTGGACTATTTTTAGTTCACTTCATTCACATTCTGCAGCTTCATTCGGTTTGTATGTGGAGCACCATTTCTAGATACCAAACACTGTTTGCTGCATTTACTATTGCTCTCTGTTGCTTAGCAACAGATAAAAGGTTTGAATTCGAGAGGGAAATAGGATAAAAACAGAGTTGGCGAATAAATGTATTTAAACATTAAAAGATTTTGTTGGTATCTAATCATCCAAACATCTGTCATCAGAGGGTTAGTTTGCACACACGTGCTGGTGTAGACTCATCCATGACATAACCAAAACAAACAAACAAACTTGAATATTTTGAAGTAGAAGACATTTTACTTCTTGTCTGGAGAGCTTTAATTATAAGTTCAAATCTTTTCCGATATTATAATTCAAGACAACTGGTAATTTTTCTGGTGATAAGTTTAAATTATGTTCCTACACTTCATGGTTGTCAACAGTTCTGAATATAACAGTATAACACCAAGTCCAATGTCCGTACCTGGCACTGTGAAGTCCTGAGTGTATATGATCTCATCCTCGCCGTCGTAGAGCTCGTCGTCATCATCCTCTGTGTAGCCATGCAAATCTTCCAGGTAGGGAACCACCGTCATACTCCGCCACGGATCCCTGCTTTCTGCGCTGGCAGGGATGGGTACGGGGGGCTCAGACGGAGGGTGTTTCTTTCGCACCCAGCTAGCAATGTTTTGAAATCAGAGGGGACGTTAGTGAGACGACATATTGACAAGCAAGTTTGGATCGTGGTCATAATTCTTCAAACGGTCATGCAAATCTACTACGACAGATGTTCACTCACTTGTGTTGTCTTATGTTTTGTATGGAAAACCTCTTTGAAGGGTCGTACTCAAGCATTCCTGAAACACACACACAATTGTTTTTTTTTTTTAATCTATTATAATGTAAATCTGTTCAAAGCAGTGAGTGATCTCCATGATAATATGGAGGACAAATCCTTAGAAAAAATGTCCACCAATCATAATAACATTTTAAAACATCTTGTGTCTGTCCAGTAACGTGAGGAAGAACCCATATGAACAGTCTGTACTTTTATTTCATGTAAAGTGGGCTGGATTTGCACAGGAAGCAGAAAGTCAGAGTGAAAAGGCAGGAGTGATGCGGTGCCTGTCCTAGTAATGTAATTGCCATCCACTAGGCAGAAAGAAGCAGAACGCAGAGCTGATAGTAGTGCTGCGCCTGCTGAAGGACACCCTTTGTAGTGCCAGGTTTATTTTAGACCATGCAATTATGGACTGACTGTCTCCCAGGTGCTGCGTCATCAAAGACAGACGTCACACACTTAAAATGCGGGACGGAAGCCCAGCGTGTTTTAAAACAGCAATTTGTTTTGCTTCAGTTTATTGTAAACCACTTAATACTATAACAAAGACTGTTCAACTGAGCTAAAACTGAACTGAAATTCCTCTTGGGAACCCAGCCTTCATTAAGGATTTAACATTAGTACGTGCAAACAAATTCATCTCAACATTCTCCTTAGATTTTATACAGACTGATGGATATCATTTTAAACAGCAAATCATTTATTTAGAAGCAAGTAAACACATATTCTTGATTTTTTCGTAGGAAAAATGCAGTGTTCATGTTGGCAAAAAACACAGCTCAAGCATGAGGTGCTTAGTAATCTGTTGCTGGCTCCTGATCAATGAAATGACGTCAGCAGCTGAAGGTATTTCTACAGTTCTGAGGAACCCATGCATGCTGAGAAATGACTTTTGATGCCAGAGCACCACCTACTGGATGCTCCCAGAACAGCATAACTTTCAGACACATGATGATTTATTACGTTTACTGGATGCCTGGGCAATTTCATTTTCAGGTTGTGCCCTTTAATATTTCATTTTCAGTAACACAACAGAACTTGTGCCCTGTAATCTAGATAACATATTGATGGAAAACCTTTTCAATACCATTTTGAAATTGGAGAGCGACGTTTCTTAATAATAAACCCATTTCTTGTTATAAAAAATGTATAAAATGACATGACTAATTCAGCATTGCACTCTAAATTCGTCACTATATTTCAGACAACTTTTTAAAGTCAAACCTTAAAGAAGCAAAAGAAATCCTCCAAAGAGCTCAGTTACTATTTTTGAATATGTTTCTAATTAGAGACTTACTTTTCTTAACTCTAAAAGATTAGCAAAGTGGAGAAAAAACAAATTACTAATATAGAGTCAACAAACAAATCTAAAATGTTAAAATTTTACATTTCAAACTACAGTGGTTTAGAGTTGAATCTATTGAACAACAAAATGAGAAGAAACAATTGAAATTCCACCAGATGGAGCCCTCTCAGCACAGAACAGAGCACACACTTCTAAAGACCAGTAAACAAATAAGATTTCTTTTGGTTTGAGTCTTTTTACTGCTCATCAGTGAACACTCTTTTAGTTTACGTTTAGACAAAAAACAAACCTTGCAGAGAGCAACACTTACCTTGCAGCAGGTCCGACAGGAGAGGACCGCATTCTTCGGGAATAGTGTAGTCTCCTTTTCCAATGTTCTCAAATAGCTTATAGATGTTGTCTCCCTCAAACGGATAAAGACTTGTTGTAATGTTGTATCTGAATGCAGAGAAGCAAAGATCAAGAATACCAACCTAGATTAGAATAGAATAGAAAACACTTTAATAAAATCAACATCATTGCATCCAATCTAAAAACACACAGAACAGGAATCACATTAAAGAAAAACAAAACGAGGCAAGTTGAAAATGTGACACAATAAAAAAGAAACAAATATGCAGGGATTGTATCTATTTTTCACACAGTGTAATATTGCACACCAGTGATTTATTAATTCTGAGTGTCTGACATGTTGAGTGAGGCATTAAACAGTCTGATGCCCACTAGCAGGAATGACTTCCTGTGTCTCTGTGTGGAGAATCTTCATCTCTGGCTAAAGGAGCTCCTGTATTTGTCAAGGACCTCACAGAGTGGGTGGGAAGTGTTATTTAAGATGATCATAAGCATTACCGGAATCTATTTTTTCCACCACCACATTTAATGAGTCTATCTCCACCCCCACATCACTGCCCTAAACACAAGTTTGTTTATTCTGTTGGCATCTGCAACCTTCAGCCCGCTGCTCCATCAAACAACAACAAACAAGAGAACACTCATAGAACATCGTCAGCATTTTCTGAAAGGTGAAGAATGGCGTTAAGACAGTGATGAGCCTTACTCACAGTGTTACTCCAGCAGACCAAATGTCCACTTTAAACCCCGAAAAGGTGTCCAGACCGTTGGCGATCTCTGGAGGCTGGAAGGCCGGCGAGCCCTGACTGGTGCGACACGTGTCATCCTCTGCAAACGGATGAAGGGCCTGAAAACATTGGACAGAGAAAATATGTTTCATATTTTTTATTAAGGAATGCTAAAACCAAAAGCCTCTATGCAAAACAATTATAAATGTAAATAAATGGTTTCCACAAAAAGAATAAAATAATGTGCACAGATTAAAAGTAGTAGTAAAGTAAGTATTTAAAGTATTTCTGTTTGAGTAACAAACTAAAAAAAGGAAAAAACAAAACATCTATGAGTTTTTAAAAATGGGGTTCTAATTGACACTTAGAATATTACAGGTGTGATCTGGTGGAATCTGATGTTAATGACAGCAGTCCTGGGTTTACCTCTGCTACTCCAAGGTCGGAGATTTTAAGTGATCCATCTGTGGTCAGCAGCAGATTTCCTGGTTTAATATCTTTGTGAACAATTCCCTGGCTGTGCAAATATTCAAGGCCATCTAATAGTTGGCAGAAGTACCTGCAAAAAGCAACAAAGAAGGAATTTATAGACACAGTTACAAAAAAGCAGATACAACCATAACGCAAATGAAAATGAAAAAACCTAAAGTGTATAAATAATTATTTATTTATTTTAGCAGCTTTCTGTAACTGAGGCTCAATCTCTAGTCAGTTATTTTAACAATATAGGCTGTGCACTCACTAATCTAAACTTAGGCCTGGAGAGGCAGCAGTCGAGAGGGTCAGGCTAAATATAGCTGAGAGGTTCAGAGAAAGAGAGAGTCTAGAGGGGGAAGAGGGAGTGAAAAAAAAAAAAGATAATATTGAGACTTACCCGTGAGCTTGAAATACTGGAAACCTTTTCTCTGGAACGCTGTCCAACATCTCTTGCATCCCACAAACACAATACTCCATCACCATATACGTATGTTAGGGGTCAAGGAGAATTTTCAACACCAAACAAATTTATTGAATAATAAATAAATATGAAGCTGTTAAACTAAAATACAAAAGAATAGCCAGAATAGAATAGCTAAACAACAGTTTTTACCTCATCAGTATCTAGATTTAGAAGAGGATATATTTTCTGCTTCTCTTCGTTGTAGAGCACATCAACTAACTGAATCACATTCTTGTGTTGGAGTCTTCTTAGCAGCTGAATCTCCCTGTAGGAGAAAATACAAAATAAAAGGCAAAAATCAAGCACAACATCTAGAAGTAACATAATATTAACTGTGGTTCAATTATGCTTTAATACAGGCTCAAGTACAGGTCTCATACATCAACACATTGACATAATAATGTCACTGAATCACATTTGGTATGCTGATGCTAATTGTTGGGAAAATATCATTTGAAAAAACTACCTTTTTGAGGACTTTTATCTTTTAGGCAACATAACAGAAATGTCTGTTTTACTCTAAAGTTGTGTACACAATCGTTCTGTTCAGCACTCTCAGTCTTGTCTCTGTGAAGGACGACCTCAATGCTCTCAACACAATTTTCATTTTCATTGCATATTTAGTGAACAAAAATGAATACCAGGATTAATATGATCAATTAGGGCTGCACAATATATCAAATATTCATTGTCATTGCAATAACAGCCTGTGCAAAAGCACATCGCCCAAACCAGCATAGACTGCAATAAATGTTTGGCTCAGATGTTTGCATTTGTGCGTTTTGTCAATCACACAGAAGCTTGAAGTATTTGACCAGTCAAATGGAGCTCTTCATCTATTTGGCAAATCAGATGGACCTCTTTAGATGCCCGCCCTCTACATTGATGCGAGTGAATAAACAACTGAGCAAGCTTAGTGGCTGAGAGCAAGACAAGTGAGGAAAATGTTAGCAAAGAACAATGGTTAAAAAATAATGTCTCTTATTTGGAGAGGTTTTTGTTTCATTACTCATTTTAAAGAAACTAAAAGTGAGGGGTGTTTTTCAAGCATCAGAAAATGTTTTATGGAGATGTTTTAAAGTCATCAACAGTTTTGCATGTCGTTTGGGGTTTCACTGCTACTACAGCAACTGTGTCTAGTTTAATTTTTTTTTAAATAAAATTGTTGTCATGTTGGAATGGAAATGATGTATTACCGTAGTTGTTTTTGAATCCAGAGCAGAAAGACATCAAAACTTAAATATATATACTTAAATGTGTGTTCATATTGCAAGTCATAATCGTCATCTCAATATTAAGCACTGTGATTGCACATCGCAGGTTTTACTGATGTTGTGCAGCCCTATGATCAATCAAAAATATTTTAAATGTAAAAGCCTATCTAAAAGTCTTGATTAAATTTAATTTTCCAGACTACAAATGATTTAATGCATCAAGTAGTTATAGCTCAGAGCAATAAGAGAGTGCATCAGTGCCTAAAATAAAACTTTAGGGCCCAGACATGGCTAAAACATCTGTCCTCACATAAGAAAACAAACGGGAGCTTCTCTGGGCCTAATTATCACTGTGATGTTGATGAGCCGTGTCAGCTCTTTTCCTTTAACACAACCTTACCACTGACAGATGGATATATCGGGCCTAATGCGCCTCTTGCTTTCACACAAACCTATAATTTACAGCTGCTTCACTGCACTGATAATGTAGCTGCTTCTTCAAGCAAAATAACAATCAAAATGTGGTAAAGGTGTTTTTTGTGTCTTATTTTAAACTTTAAAACCTCTCCACTATGCAACAAAACAAGCACAGATGACTCATCTCTAAAGCACAGTGTGTGTTTGTGTCATCCAGACCGCTGCTCATCTTCATAGTGCAAAACCATAAAACAGAGGCTGAGCTGACAGTGAGGGCTCAGTGACTGCTGCAGTCCATCTGCAGTCTGAGCTCAAATTTGTGCTGAAGGACCTTGTGTGCTTACAGCCTGCAGAGCTGAGAGGACTGCAACACTCAGCGATACAGAAGCCGCTGTAATGCAGCAGCAACATAGACGCACCTAAATCTGAATCTATGCTGCGCTGGGGCGAGTAGATGTTCGTGTACGTTCCTGTCATTCCAGACAGGCTTTCCTGGGGTGTTTCCATAGCAACACAAGTGGCATTGCACAGTCAATACCAGCATGGGCATGCCCACTCCAATAGCAACACTGTAAAAGCAGGAAGTGTTTTGGTTGACAGGAATGCTAAGCAACCACTGAACGGCACCAGCTCACAAGGCCTTTTCACTAAACATTTCGGCAATAAGGCTGCAAATACGAACCTCCTTTCGAAGCTGCCTCTGGTCGTCCGTTAATGCAACAATCGAGCCAGACAAGTCTGGTGACGTTCAGTACGCATAATAAATCCAGCGTTGCAGAACTTTATGAGGTGTGGAATTTAAGTCGTTGATGAGAAGCGCCACACTTAAAATGCATGTCGGACGTCTCCCTCATATCATTTCAAACCCCACAGCCAGCTGATAGCACAGACCGTGTGTCATCACAACATCACACCCTCAAGCTGTGAGGCCGGCTTATCCTTACACAGACTTGACCATTTCATCTCTCTGACTACCTCCCTTATCTACAGTGGGGCAACTTCAGCTCCCCATGCCCGCTCACTTTTGCCCACAGAGGTAGTAGAAAAGACTTTTCTTGCTTGGCTTGGGAGGACTTTATGAAAGCGAATCTCTTCTAAACTGTTGAAGGCCTGGCAGCTAACACAACCGTGACCAATATATTTTTTTTAAATTCTGGGTTTAACCAAAGACTAGTGCTCTCAAATAGTTTTTCTTTTATTGCTGAAATGATTCAGATATAGTCACAATAAAAGTTACTTAAATTCTCTACATGTCCAGAAAGAGTCTTTAAGTTCTGTGTAACCTTTCATAGGGTAAGAAACGTCCTTCAAGGGTAATTGAGTAAATTGTGTGTTTACAACCAGATCAAAAGACGTCCTACAGAAAAGGGCAAGCTAGACACATAACTAAATAACTAACTAATAACATAAATAGCTTTAAAGACGGAACAAAGAACAGTGCTGTAATATTGTAATCCTATTGTACTTTGACCAAAGCATGTCACGGACATCTTAAAACCTAAAGATATTATGTAAAGTAGCTAAAAGAAGGTGTTTATTTGTAAATTACTAGTCATAAAAGGACAACATTACATTGCATTACAAAACAGCATAAAAATAAAAGAGGCAATAAAGGCAACCTAATGCACTTTTTAAAGAAGGCTTCCAGCACACAAATTTTCACTGGAGTAGTCCACATCCCAACTTGGTGTTAATGTTGACAGATTTAGGCTGCAGTGAAGCTCTCTTTCCTGTCCTGCATGTGTGAACAGGGGACAGTGTGTAGGCCAGTATATTTGGTTTTAGAGTGTGAAACCCTGATTTACTTAGCCAGTATTTTTCAGTCCTCCATTCAAAAAGGAACAAACAGGCACTGCACAGTCTGAGACCTGCAGCACTTTATAAATGGTGGATTGAGCTCCAAGTATTCTCAGAAGAGCTCTGAATACAATACACCACTAATCAGAGCAGAGCCAGCATGGATACTGAGTTCTGCAGCTACTGCCAACTCATTTCAGATACTAAATAAAAGGGGATTTATTAATAAAAAATGGCAAAATTTCAGTTGGTAGTAGTTGGAAAATCCCAAAATACAGAACATCAAAACACCCATGAAGAAAATAATTCTTGGTGAACAGTAAAATCGGCCTTTCATTATTCTGCTGCTGCTTGGAATTTGTCCTACAAACATCTTGCAGAGCTTCTTTCCCTCTGAGTGAACTCATTCTGACAGTTTTCTAAAGCTACTGCTATAATTAGTGCAGGCCCACAGCGAAAGGCTGGATAGTGTTTAATAAAACTGAAGTGATTAAAACTTCTTTTGCTAATCGGGATGTAAGTGACAAGAACAGTCTGATAGATATGCAGCTAAACCACAAAATGACAGTAAAACTATGAGCTATCAGCCAAGTGGCTATGAAGACATCAATTCTAAACAAATAATTGTAGAACAAAAAAAAAATGTTTTTCTTATGACAACTTGGGTTGCACAGATTGCATCCAATCTTAATCATTATGCCAAATCAAGGTATTAAAAAATGTCTGTTTTTAACAAAGTGTGTATATTTCATTTGGTGACCAAACTCACTAAGACTGGATCCATCAAGTGCATATATGTAAACATGTTTTGTTCACAATAGTAGTTGTGCTAAACTCATCGGTAGCAAAATATTTGCACTGTGGTATTCTCTCTTCAAGTATACATAATGTCTTGAGCTATGCTTTGCATACAAATACCATGATAGATTTTATTCCTAACACAATAGTGAATCTAGTTAAAGGCAAAAGAGAAAAACTTTTCAAATAAGAATACATGAAAGAAAACACATCTCAGGGGAGTATTACTTCAAACTGTGTGCTTTGTTGCCATAAAGGAAGAACCTGAAATATAATTTTAAAACCTGGCAAAAAAGATGAAACACTACCGTATATCTTTCTATTTTGATATGTATTGAAAGAAAGTACGGTTGCTTTCTCCTGCAGAAAACACCAGGAACCAGAATAATCAAAAACAATTTATCACTTATTTGTGTGAAAGATAAAAACGGTATTATTTGAATTTGAGTTTCAAATTCAGGATTGCAAATGAAGGGGCAAGATACACTCTAAATACAATCCAAGACAGAAAATCATTTGCAGCGTTATTTTTAATAAAATTTTCAGTGCTGATTCAAATTAGAGTAGTTGCATAATTAACTATTTCTACTTCAAAAGTAATAGGTTACGTGTTACAATTCAAACTGCAAAAAATGCAAATAAAGACAGATAACATGCTTGTAAACAGAACTTACTTTTTCACATTGGCCTCTCCGTTAGGAATCCTCCTGAGCTTCTTCTTCTTCAGTATCTTGACAGCCCTGCGACAAAGTGTTTCCGAGTCCAGCATTTCTTTCACTTTGCCATATGATCCTTCTCCTAGCAGATCCCCCATCAGGTACTTTCCTATTAGCTTTGCCCTCTTCCTCCGCGGTTGGTAGATCACCTCGGTAGAGTCAATGCGGTGAATAAAAGTATCCATCTCCATAAGTTCATTTTCATTTAGATAATCAAGGTGATGCAGCTCCCCGGCACTCATGACTGGTAGTTTTAGAACCACTGCTTAAGCCTCGTGTGCAAAAGAAAAAAAAAAGGTTTAAAAACCGGCTACGACTGGTGGTAGGGTGTAAACCGCGGTTAACCTTTCAGCACTTAACCGAGTGTTTCCAGAAAATACTGACAAATGGGAGAGAGAGAAATGAGGCCCGGAGGCAGGTGATCAATGTGAAACCTGTAAACATTAGGGCTCTTTTTGTACAAGCGGAGCTAAAAGAGGTGCAGAACCTGTTGGCTCAAGTGCTGATTTAGTGCTTTTAACTGTGCAATATGAGCTAAGTCTACGATGAGTGCAGTTCAAACAAAAAATTAGAAAAATGATGATTCTGCAATGTTATTCTCGACAGTCTTGTTTTATCTATTCTAATTTTAATACCATACAACTTTAGGTAAATGAAACCAGTCTTGCTTTAGGGCCTTGCAGCACTGCATTTCTGTCAGAGGTCCTTGCCGGGCGGCATACTTTCCATAGGACACATAAGTGAGTAAAGCTGGACTGGATCCAAGCATAGAACAACCACTGGAACATGCAGGAGGATCAATCCAATATCTGGTGTCAGTCAGGCTCCTGGAGGTCGACTGAACCACCTAATGGGTTGAACCGTCCTCAGGTGTCCTCCATGTCACCGTAGTTCATACAGATTGGAGCCTGAAAAATGAGTACATCATTAAAAATCACCATAGTTGAGTTGCACCTATATCTACAGCAAATGATTATTGTAGTTAAAAAATATTTCCACAAAAACATTTGGCCATTTAACCTCAGTTTTCTCCTTTGCTGTAATCGGATACAAAGAGATGACTCTTTAAATTTGTACACACAACAAATAGAAAAAAAAGCAACTTTTACAGGTAGGTCAGAAAGTAAGGTGAAGTATTAAAGTTTTACATTCAAGTCTAAAACTGTATGGCTTTATTATAGGAGGCAATCACAACATATTTAAGTTGTAACATATTAGATAGGGGTGGGGACTTTAAATTAGGTGGTACTCACATCTCGAGAAGGAGTTTATAAATTACTATGTTTAAAGTTAGACAACATACTCAAATTATTTTTAATGACGTGTTAGCTTTTCCTTCATGAAGCATTACCAAACTATCTTTGATAGATTTTAGTAAACAACTAAACAAATATCACGCAAACTAGCTGCTAACTTCTTGTAGGAACTCTGGCTATATTATCCTTCCTATTCGAGCTTGTCCCCGAAAAACATATACCGAACACTTAAAAAAGTTTCATCTTTGAAACCACAGCGATGCATTTGTTTTTAGAGAAAGCTGGGTGAACACTGTTTGGGGGTGGGGGGTGACGAGCGAAACGTCGTCACACAACGGCAGCTAATGTTTAAGCTAACTTCACTTCATGATGTGCAGGGGAAAGAAGCGGCACACCAAGTGACGCGCGTTGTTCTCCAACTACGCTGCATTATGCTCAACTAACAGCAAAACTAGCATCAGCTTTTACGTCTAATACGCCCCGAAACACACCAGATTAATCCAGCTAATGCAAGCTAACCGATGCTTAGCAAGAGACGCTCAGATTCTAAAGTAAATCGCTTCTAGACAGTTTTCCAAGCTAAGACGCTCCTCTCACCTTTATCCGAATGAATGTGTCCGTTTTGGGGTTTATTTCCACTTTGACTGTCCGTCCTTGGTGAGGTAAACGCCTCTCTGGGGTGTAACACACAATACCAGTAATTTTTCCCTCACTCTCCGTGCTACTCCTGCCTCTCAGGTTGTCGCCATCTTGTTTACCTCCCTCCCCCCGAACAGCCGCACACGCTACTGCGTCAGATCAAAGTTTACCCCGCACACTGGGACCTGTGTATGGCAAGCCGTTTGAGCATTCATTTAAAAGCAAGCCCTTTACAGAAATGTGTCTCGCTAGTGAGAAGAATATAATTACTAGTTCACAGGGTAGAAGTTTTAGTCGCATTGGTTAACTAGCGTGCACAATTCACGGCAACTACTCGCACCAGTAGACTAAGTTTGTTTTTACAAGCTGACATGTTTTAGACACTCAAAGTAGGCCACTCTCAGTAGTTTGAAAAAAGTGTCATCAATAGACCAATTTGTTTAATAAAACTGTTTATTTCAATTTAGTGCGCTAACATCTGTCCAACTATGCAACTGTGACCAACTATCAAACACTGTAGAAAAAGCGCACTCTTGTCAAAATATACTTGGTCATTAAATAATGCTCAACCGGCTTGCCATAATTTGACAAGGATTGCTGACAACTAATTTTGTTATTAATTTTTTATGATTTATGTTTATTAGAAAAAAATCATTCAAATTTCGAGAAATAAAAACAACAAAAATAAACAAACCCCTTTAATTAATTAATTAATTAATTAAAAATAAAAGTTGGGTGCACTGCATTGGTATTAATCCTAAAGTTGTTTATTCAATAGAGGGACAAAACAAGCAGAAATCCTAAATAGGATACAAAATCAAAATAAAATAAAGCACACACAAAGAATGGTTGCAAAGAAATCCAAACTATTTCAAAGTGAAAAGGGCACGAAATGTGACAAAATAAAGAAATAGTTGTTATAATAATGATGTATAATTCCATCTCATGCATCATTTTAGTTCAGAGACAAGGATTATTTATAGAGATGAAAACAAGAAACTGGTAAAGCACACACACAAAAAATACATAAATATAACAGCTGGAAAAACATTGATCTAAACCTCACCAGGAAAAGTGCCAAAATACAAATATCACTATCAATATGCTCACTAATCTTTTAATTTTTGTTCAGACTAAAATCAACAAGTTTGTTTATATAATATTCATTGCCTTAGTTACTAATTTAAAAAATATTTCATGTATTAATATACAACAGCCTTTTATACACTTTATATACATTTGTAGTTTATATATTGTAATATTTCTTGTGTGCTTTAGTTTTTCATTCAGCTGATGAGACCTATAACAAAAATTTAATAAAATTCAGTTTTAAAAATGAGAAGCCTAAAATTATAATGATGGGCAGAAAACTATACAAACAAAACAATCAAGAAGAAACACAAAGTTATCACTTTGGACTAAAAATGGAATCAATTGGAAAACAAAATTGTAAACCACACACAGTTTCTTTGCAAGACAAATTTATTTTTTCCAACATGTATGTAACAAAGTAAATTTTGTTACTGCAGCTTTGAAAATAGTTGACTCTTTCCTTAATACTTATTTACTCATCTATGCTCAACACCAAAAAGAAGAAAAAAATCCTAATAATCCTAAGGAGCAGTTTTTTGGTACCATCTACAATAATAAAAGCTGATCCATTCATTCACTATTTGCACAATTCCACAATATTTAGATGTTTATTTAACCTGTGCAACAGATATAGAACCGATTATATTGAGAAAAAAAAATACTGGTAAATATTTCTTATTTGTCAATTTTCAGACAACTTGTCATCTTTTGACACAAAGTTGAAACCTGCACTGTTTCTTATCATTTTAGGTTTATCTCACCATTCATGCTTCTTACAAACGTTATTTACGTTTTGAGGTCTGTTGCCTTTTGTTTGATGATGTGGCTAAAACGCTGCTCTTGCTCAGCTGGGATCTCGGGTTATATTTATCCTGTGTAAACCTCTCTAAGGAATGCCGAAGTGAAGGTCTGATTTCACTGATCTGTCACCCTCCTTGGAAGCCTCCTTTCAAACTGTGGGTCAGAGCAATGCAGAAATGAAAAGTGATCGAAATATCAACAAAAGCACAGAAAACGTCTGCACTTTGCAAACAGATGTGTCGTTTAATGCAAATACACAGCTGCACCTCACTGGATTTCTTGGGACTTGTGTGACAACTTCACATTTCAAAAGGGGGGATTTTATTTTGAAAAACAAAACAAAACAAAACAAAAAGAAAACCATGATGTAAGGAGTACAGCAACAAACTCACTAAATGCAAGAGTTTTACAGATTGTTTTTATACAGAACTGTTATTTGGTTGGAAGTACAATGATTTAAAAGGATGGAAATTAAAACTGTAGTGAAATCATTAAAAAAAAAAATTACAGATGTAATCTTTATATAGTTAACTTGTTACACTTTTACACTGAAATGTAACAAACTGGTGGGCAAATACTTAAAGAATGTAGTTCTGTGATAAACAGAAAATGTCACCAACAATATTTCTTTAACTTTCAGATTTTAACCACTTCTCTGATATTTCAAACTCCACAGCTAAAACAATGTTCATTTCATAACCAAGCCAAGAAGCAGATACTAAATATTATGATAATAACAAGAACAACAAGTATAGACAGAAAGGGTCCTCTGTATCAGTAATAAGGCCTCCGGGGATTATTCTGTAAAGGAAAATAAACAGTAGGTTAAATTAAAATGTATCCTAAAGACACTTGACCAGTGCTGACCATATTAGCCACACATTAAAATGCCTGTGACAAGTTTTTGTAGTAAATATGAATGAATTTTTTGAAAGATAACATTGATAATAATATAATAATGAACAAAAACCATGGAGTTCTTTTTCTGAAAGAGCTCCCGTTTGATGTCACTTTTTGTTTTAACACTAAAAACTTTGCATCCAATTTTAAGTCAGCAAAATAAAATTAAGATAAGTGAAAAATCATACACTTCAAAATAAAAATAAAGAGAAAACTTATACATTACCAGTGGGTTTGGCCTGAAGCGATAAGCAAGCATCATCCTCTTTCGGAAAGCATCGTACTCATCGTCAGTTTTTGAAAGCTCAGCTGGGCGTTCGACTCCAAACCCTGCCCCATTCACAGCTGTAGTTCCTCTAAAGTGGGACAGAGTGTTAAATTCATGAATAACTTCTTATTTTATTTTGTCTGGTAGATTGTAAATAAGCAAAAACAGTGTCTGGAAAAAAAAACTAATTTATAAAAAAAAAAAAAAAAAACCGAAAGCATAAATACAAATAGCAATTAATGTTCTTTTAATATCTGCAGCTGACCTACAGTCTGAATTTTATGGTTTAACCTGCGTCAACTTATCAAAATGGCAGCTATAACAAAGACCTGTTAAAATAAAAACAGATAAAACCACACTAATCCATATGCAAACTACTGCATCGATTTCATTTCTATTATAAAATAAAGTAATAATAAACCTTTTAAGTGCCTGTCACTTTTTGTAACAAATTGGAATGCATTTTGTGAAAGAAAACATTGATAACATATTGCAAAAAAAAAAAATCACACTGCTGAAATGAACAGTTGTTGAGATATTCACATGTGACGTAACAGGAAGTGATGTCAAAGGTGAATGTTTGCATGTAAACAGAGTGTTGCTACAATAACCAACAACACAGACTGTGGAGAAGAATCTGATGTTTCTTTAGATTATTATAACGCACTATCAGAGAAAGACAAAAAATCAGAGTCCAAATTGTTTCAATAAACAAAAACCTCTGAGTTCCTTTTCTTGGAATGTTCCCCTTTGATGTCACTTCCTGTTTAATGTTGGCTAAGCCAAGTTTGATAGAAAATGTGCTAGTCAGTAAAATCGTGTATTATGCCAAGTTTCTTATATATAAAGGTGTTTTATTTGAATTATTGTATTTGAAGGCCATGCAGGTCAGAGGCACTTTAAATCAATGTTAGCTTATGGTGAACATAAAACATTAGGATTGTTTTAACATTGTACTACTAAAAGATGTGGTTTTGTTTTTGTCAAAACTAGTTTTTCTCACAAACAATCAATGACGTTTTCTTCCACAGTGGGTTCAGTGAATACAGGTGGAAACTTATGAAGACTCACTTGTTGACAGGATCTTTGATTCCCTGTCCTTCATTGCCGAGGCCTTCCCCTTCCTTCCAGCCCATTTTCATGAGCATTCGGAAACCAAGATTCTCCACCGTCAACTTAAATTCTTTGTACTCTGAGTAGTCAGGGTCCCGACCTTCCTGCAAGTCCACAACACAAGTTAGGCAGGTGTGCTGCACAAAAATTATTATAAAAAGATGTTACATAAACAGAATAAGATGAACATGACCACCAAATGATCATAGCTGAGGCAAGATTTTCCTCAACTTTGTAGATATAACAAAAATGAAGACTGCCTGTTTGATTATTTTATTACAGATTTAACATGTCCAATAGTACTGATATTTCTCCATTTACCTTATGTAACCTGAAACTTTAACAAGTGTCACAATAGAGACTCATTTTTGCATAACCTTTGTCCTAAAAATACCCTACTTTAAATGTAGGAAACATATTTACTGTAAGATTTTGAGTCTCACAATTTGACAGACACATCTGTGGTTGTGTTTATCTTTATCCTCTAATTCCAAGAGGTTATTGCATTTCATCAGAAGTAACAGATTTCACTCAATCAAGCTAAAAAGCAAACAAATCCAGGGAATACTAACTTTGAGTGCTTTAAACGTCTCCATGAACTTGTCCAGTTCTTCAGGGGGAAGGAAGTCACCAATAAAATGTTTTCCTTTGCCCATCTCTGTCAGAGATTCTGCCCACTCTGGAAGTATACAAACAAAACAAAACAACCTTACAGCAAGGATTGTGCATTTCATCTCATAAAAACACAGGTAATCATTAATAGATGATGATTTTAAAATGTATGTGAATCTCTTAAAAAAACAAAATCATACCACGCGTCTTCTCCATCTCCATCTTCCTTAGCTGATGTTCCCAGGTGCCAGCTCCCTCGTCCACTTCTTCATCGCTGTCATATTCATGCTGGTGGTCTCGGATGGCTTTCTCCCACAACTTCTGCATGTCTGCCATGGCACGCTTGTGCTTCATGATCAGCTCATACATCTCTTGCATCTGTGTGGGGGAAAAAAATGACAGTTTGTTTATTAAGCTCTAATAATAAACAATTCTTTTTTCACTTGTGATTTTCTACCTCTTGTTGCTCTTTGAGTTGTTTTTTCTGATCCTCAGACAGTTCAGTCACTCCAACAAGTCCAAGAGGCTTTCCCTTTTTATATCCAAGACCACTGAGTTCCTGAGCTAAAAGTCACCAAAAAAAAAGACAAATTAGTACATTTTTTTACACATAAAAGCTGATAATATTACTAAAATGGATGTATAAGTCGTCATTTTTAAAATGAAATCTCTAAATGTATGCTATATAGCTAAATTTAAAAGGACATCCTGTAATAGCTTGAAACCATACAACTATGTCTACATTCACACTGCAGGCAAAAGTGAACCATATTAGATTTTTTTTTAATGTTTGTTTGATCATGACAAATACATTGTTTTCAAATCTGACCCAGATCTTTGTCATGTGTTGTACTAAATCAGATTCATATTTGATGTTTTTTCAACCTTTACCTCATTGAGGTAGAATATATAAATCGATACAGATTTTGATACCAATGTGATGCAATTTAAAGTTTGGAAATCCACGTCTTCTGTTACAGGAAAGACATTCAGTTACTTAGTTTTTTTGAAACTTTCTAGATTTGGCATGAATGAGATTTTAGACAAACATATGATGCTAACAGGGGTATATCAAAGTGTATTAATTTAGTCGACACTGATTACACAACTTCAGCATTGCTTCACACATGCTAACACGAGTAGCATCCATATCAACTTATGTAAACATGTCGTCGGTTTGTCTTCTTCAGCTCCTTCTCACTTCAGGGCCTGGGTACTGTTCATACTGTAGTCTGATGGAGGTTGCATGTAAATTATGTCAACAAACACGTAAATAATATTTAAAAACAATTTAAAAAAATAAGAGCGAAACAACACACACACACACATTACAGAGATTTAGAATTTTGCTTACCAGAAAGGGAGGGTGTGTTAGGGTCTGGAACATTGACCTCGTTCGGAATAACAATCGGAGGAATTGGCAGCTGCACTTTGTCATCTTCAGACCCCCACCTACTCTTTCGTTTTCGTTTGACTGGCGGCGTTTCTGATTCCTGACTGTGAAGCACGGGTGTACTGTTGAGCAGCGGAGAAACCCCAGGTCGCTGAGCGTCTGTCCTAAAGTCTGCTGCTGGAGGTGAAGAGCTCTGGGAAGTTGCAGTGTGGAACTCCTGCAGTTTCTCTTTGTAGAGCTGGTAAGCTGGACTTTGGTGGTCATATAAAAAGCTGAAAAGGAAAAAGTAAATATAATATAATTACAATTATAATTTGTAATATATATATATATAAATAAAGATTAGCACAGATATGGTAAGGACCTGAAGGCTGGGTTCTCTTGGTTGCGCTCAACAGCAATTTCTTCCACCTCGGGGCCGCCTTCCGCCACAAACTTGGCCAGATTTTCAATGATTTGCAGGGTTTCCGCGTCCACTGGGGGGGAGACTTTAAGCAGCCTATTAGTACTGGGACTCAATTCACACTACAACTGTATCGTACTCAACTGGCCCTCACACACCACCAGTCTAGAGCCAATAGGGAATAAGAGGAGGAAAAGGGGAGGAGCAAGGGGGAAAGGGCTGGTGAATGGGGAACTGTTTGAATGTGAGGTTTTTACTACAATAAATAAAAACACAAATAAAGCCATGACCCCCACCCTTCCCCCGCCACACACACATACAAACTGCTCACGTTGTAAACATTGTATTTGTGTGCATAACGGTAGACAAACCACAGTCTACATCTTTAAAAACTGTTTTTGGCTGATGTTAACTTAAAAATAAACAAGATGGAGACAATTATTGACAGAAGATGTAATTTTACCATTATTTGATTTATTCTCAGCTCTCTCCAAATTCTTCTTCAATTCTGCAACTTTTTTATTGTAGTAGAGATACTCCATGCTGCTCTTATCATATAAAAATCTAAAGGAGAAAATGTAACAGGAAAAAGTGTGAAAATACTGCAAGAAAAAAAAGTCTGATTGAGCCACAGTGTCCTTTAGACTTACGAGAAAACAGGATCATCTTTGTAGTCCTCCTTAGCTTTCTTCTCTAGCTCAGGTCCTCCTTCTGCCACAAAAGAAGCCATCTTGTCGATGATGAGTCTGGTGTCTGAATCCTCTGGGGGAGAGACTTTAAGCAGGCTATGAGTACATTTACTCAAAAGGCACATAAGAAAAAATGCAAGTGTGCCACTGGAGATTGACAAGAAGTCAATAAAATGTCCAAGCCATGACGTGTCCTAAGACACACTGAAAAACATAGGCCTTGAATTACCTTTCATTTCTAAGAATCTGGAGTAATCCGTCTCTTCTTCATCTTCATCATCCGTTGAGCAAAACACATTCGGTCTCTGGCTGAGAACAGGACTCTTCTTAGACTGAGACAAGCTCTTGTATTGACTAAGCATTTTGTTAACTTTAAGGGTTGGCCGTTGGCCAGCAAAAATGCTCTTTTTCTGCAGAGAGATTCCTCCTGGAGATGAAGCTGAGACTGAGGGCGTTGTACTATAACTGGAAGAATCTACAACAAAAACGAAAAAGGATATGTTTTAGAAACAACTATTGTATTACCCTTGAGATTATCTCTGGTATTCTATCATTTCTAACATGTTTATTACTTAACCAAAACTTACATACTGCTATCACAAAAGTTGCGTAATTTAGTTGAAATTATACGGACAAGGACATTTTCCCCAGTTTCCCTGGATTTGTGTGCCTTTTTAAATATCATGTGCTTATATACACATCACACAGCTATTAATTACCTTTATAAATCCATGCATTACATAAACCAGAACTACAAAACCATGTGTCCAAGCACTCCCCTAGCTCTGCCTAGTTGTACTAAAATAAAACAGTTTTTTTCTAAATTAAATCAATTGTTTTAGGGAATACACACACAACTTTAAAACATTATGATACTTATTAAGAAACTAACCAGATGTATTAGACTTCTGCATCTTCATGAACTGCTGTAAGAAGCTTCCATCATTTGCAAATTTGTTGGAAGTCGCTCCCTGTGGACTGGGCAAACTGGTGGGACCAGGAAACACAGAACATTTATGAAAACAATGTAATATAATTCAGATCTGTGTTGTCACAATGAACAACATTCATTCATTTTTCTTATTTAACCAGATTAACTATTTATGTCTTATTACACGAACTACCAGAACCAAATACTGTCCTTGCAAAATGCACTGATTTATTCATAATGAATGTTTTTGCATCCTTGTCACATTATTGTTTGCAGTACCTCGAAGGCAGGGGCTTGCTGGCTAGCTGCGCATTCAGTTTCGCCTGCTCTGCCATTCTGGCTTCAATCTCCTTCTTCTTTTGAGCGATTAATTTCTCTTGACGAAGAATATTCATGGTCATCTTGTTTTTCTGTGGCTGGCCTGGTCTGGACGTCCATGATCCCCCACGCCCTGTAAAATATTTGAAAATCCAATGTTACATCTGAAGCATTGCAGAAGAATGAAACCCACTTTACAGTAGGTCTTCTAATAAGTATCCTCATTAATACTTTTTACTGCTTCAACAGTTTATTATTAAGTTACAACATTAATATTGATGTCACACAAAAGGCTTTAAGCTACACAGAAATCACAAAATAATTGCAATACTGCTCAGTGCAGTTTTACTGCAGTATGATGAGTTAAGCTTCAGCCGACATTCAGTATTTTTAATGTTAAATAATAGTCTTTAAATGGTATAAGGTAAGGCTAGGTTACGTTAAATTAAATTGTCAGCTAACAACAGACTTCTTGTTTACGCCAGGACAGTGATTGTCCAGCTGCGACATAAAGCTAGTGACTGGCAAAGCTAACTCGCTGACGTAATCATTAAAGCTAAAATATATTTAGATACTGTCTTCAGACATAATAAACATTACCTGTACCGCTAGACTCCATGGTCGTAGGATGAATAAATCAATCCTTTTAAAGCAATCAGGCCTTGCTTTAGCACAGCGATAGCAACAAACTGACTTAACAAATATTAGCATCACAAAAGTTCAGTTTCCGGTCTTAGCGTTTCACAATAAAAGTAATAACTCTGCTGCAATAACCTAACACAAATTACCCCCCCCCTCCCACACACACACACACACACACACACACACACACACAATATTGCTGCACTTCTTTACACAAGCAGTTATCCTATAAATTTAAGATGAAATTTTAACAATTATT
Organism: Anablepsoides rubrolineatus; assembly: GCA_031762495.1. Taxonomy (NCBI): domain Eukaryota; kingdom Metazoa; phylum Chordata; class Actinopteri; order Cyprinodontiformes; family Rivulidae; genus Anablepsoides; species Anablepsoides rubrolineatus. The sequence continues at coordinate 12,003,202 of JARVGW010000815.1, forward strand.
ATACTCAGATTCAAACTAACATGAACATGAAAGCGTAATCAAATCAACAATGTAATATTTTCTGAAACCTGTTCATTATCCGTGTAATGGCAACCTAAATGTGCACAGTGCAAAAAATAAACTTCCGGTGTCTTATAGTGATAAGACACCAGAAGTTTATTTTTTCTGTAATGTTTCAAACTTGATACGTTTGACGCATGCTCCGTGTTTCCGTATTTTTTTTTTTTTGCCTTTTCCTGTCTCCGAAGCAAAAGTCGTGTATCTTCTTATTTGTCCCTTGTTGGTTCCCGTCCGTACTCGTCGTACTGCTGCTTAGCTGCTAGAAATGGCCGAAGCCTCATCACGGCCCTGCCGGTTTTTTTGTCACCGGTGTTCAGAAGAGATTACTCCACGTTTACCGGTAAGAAGGCTTGACTCACCGTCGCCAGTTTAAGGTGTGAGAAATTACGTTTCAGCTTGTGGTTGTCAGAGCTCAGCGAGTCTCGTCCACATCCATTGCTGCTATATGCTAGTCCTTCAAGCAGGCAAAAGGTGGTTTGTCAGTAAAGTTGTGTTGTATCGAGTTATAACCGTGTACTTTATTTATCTAGTTTAAAGACCATTGTATCGTAAAGAAGCAGTTAGGCCTAACTCGACAGTTTTAACCATAGTTGTGTGTGTAATGTAACGTTAACTGATACATGAATGGTATGGTTCATTTCCTTACTATGGTTTGATTTCTTTCCAACAGCCACAGATGGTTGTTATGTAGCATACTGTATAATAAAAGTAATACAATAAAGTAAAACTTGCATTGCCACTCCACTTCTTTTAAAGTCAATGTTGTGACAACAGCTTGGCAGCCTGACTCAGCCCTCTGTTGACAAGCTTTTAATGGGAAGCTTCTTGATTGTTACAGTACCTTTTACTTTAGTCAGCTGTTTACTTTCTGATGGGCCTTTTTGTCGTAAAATTAGTTTGCAATTCTCAAATGTGTTAGAGCCGAATTTAGCTGCTGGTAAAATATTCACAAATGATCATGAAGTTAATTAAAATTAAGCTCTCCCAAGACAAAGCTTTAGTTTTTTTTTTTTTTTTTTGCTGTCGTTTTAGAAAACATAGACATTAGCCTTGAACAGATGTAGAAAAACAGTATTTTCACATGTAGTTTTGTTTTCATTTGTAGGACTACACATGTCCTCGTTGTGAGTCTGGTTTTATTGAGGAGTTGCCTGAAGAAAGAAGGTAAAAAGCTTTGCTTTTCTTTTGGAAATGTTGTGTTTTTGTGTATTAATGAGTGTTTTGTTATGTGGTCCAGCAGTTCTGAAAATGGATCTACATCTTCTTCCTCTTCCAGTGATCAGAATCGATCCAGCTTTGAGGTTAGTGTAAAATCACAAACTACTGAGAAAAAAACCAGATTGCACCCTGCTGCATGATTTGACATTGCCTTTTGTCTTCCTTCTAGAACATGGATCATCATCACTTATTTGCATTTCCCTCCGGCTACAGCCCGTTTGCCCTTGGGATTTTTGATGAAAACTTTGACCTTCGAACTAGGCTGAACACAGAAGACAACCAAGAGGCCGAAACCAGGAGAGAAAGGGAGATGGGCTCACGGCAGCGATACAGTGCGAGGCAACCGAGGGGTCGACATGTGCCTCGACGACAGGGTACGCGCCATGAAGGAGTGCCCACATTAGAGGGGTGAGACAAATTCAGCAGCAGTGCAGAAAAACAAGTCGACATCTTGCATCGTAACAATAGTATACTTTTGCAATATAGCGAGAACAATGGTATTTTCATTTTTTTGTGCTTAAAATAAAGTATAATGAGGTTTATTATGTTAGATCATTATATAGGACTCTAAAGTGAGGGATATCATATCTTACCAAACACTCTGTAGCTAAGGTTTTGTTGTATATCAAAGACTGTGTTACTACAGGATGAGGAGTCAAACTACTTAGAGTGTCGGTCAATAATCCTCCTAGATTGTCTGAACTGAAAGGTGCCCACTGCACGTGAGACACTTAAAATCCAATGTAGGCTAATATCTATAAGGTATGCTGCAAATTGTCCAAGTGCTCTTAATATTGACCGCAGTAACACTAGAGTCTGACACTAAATATAAAAAAATCATTCTTTATCATTTCAAAAAGCACACTCATTGTACTGTTTAAACAAGAATATTCATCTAACATTTCAAGTGAAAAATTACAAGTTTAACTCGAGAGTTTGAACTTTTATAAATTCAAATGCATTTCCTAAACATTCTTTGTTCATATTGCTGCAGAGACAAACTGCTCAGAGATGAAATGTTGTTTTTTTTATTGAGAGAGCAAAGTAGCTCAGTGGATTTGTGATGGTATACCAGTTTTTGTGATCATTTTAAATTTGTTTTCCTAATCCAGGATTATTCAGCAGCTTGTTAATGGAATCATAGCACCTACAGCCATGCCTAATATTGGAATGGGACCGTGGTAAGTGCGAGGTCCTGATGGTTTTATGTTGTTCTGCGTTTACACTTTCAGTTTTTGCTCATTGCCCTCGTCTTGCAGGGGTATGCTACATTCCAATCCAATGGACTACGCATGGGGGGCTAATGGTCTCGATGCCATCATTACACAAGTAAAAACAAAACGTTTATTCTTTCAGTCATCAGTAAATTTATACTTGATCTTATAGAATATCCAGGTGCCCCTTTCTAACTAAGTTATTACAGTAGATATTCTTTAAAATGTGATTTTTTTAAATGAAATTTTGTAATGCTTTTAGTAGTAGTTATCACTCATAGGACATTTTTCCACAAACATTCATTGGGATTGTGTTGTTTTTCATAGTTATTAAACCAGTTTGAAAACACTGGTCCCCCTCCGGCTGACAGAGACAGAATAAAGAGTTTACCGACCATTTCCATCACGCAGGAACACGTCAGTAAGTTCCTCTCAAAACGGTCTTCCTTTTGACGTCTATTTTTACATCATCATATTACTTCTGTTGTCACAAGGTTGGGAGTGTAGCCTCATGAGTTATTTTGTTTCTTACAATAAACAGAACCAGTGTGAGGCAACCTTTTTTCTGTGTTCACTGGATCTGTGTGAGCCACAATCACGTAGCATGCACGGACAGATGGTGTGTCGTTTTGTGTTTGTACAGGTGCTGGTTTAGAGTGTCCCGTGTGCAAAGAGGACTACAGCGTTGGAGAGAGCGTTAGGCAGCTACCATGCAATCATTTGTTTCACAATGACTGCATAGTGCCGTGGCTGGAGCAGGTATGTGTGTCAATAATATGTCAATATGTAATAGAAGTGGCCTAAACAGAACATAATTTACACCAGGTGTTACAGCTAAATAAATCTGCTCAAATTGTCTACAGTCTTGATTCTGTAGTTTGAATTTCAGTTGTGTGTTTTTTTTCCTGCAAATTGCTACACCACTATTAATATTGATGCAAATAAAATTAATATGAAAAATATGTAAATACGAAGTTCCAGGCAAAATATCTGCTTGGAATTGGTTTGTGACTGATTTCATCTAAATGTGCCTCATTTACCGAATGTCTCTTGTTCTGTGGTTTGACAAAAATGGACATAACTTAAACTGAGTCTTTGGCTGTGTCCAAATTTAGGGGCTGCATTCTTCGAAGGACTTTTTGCTTCCTTCTTGTTGGTTCTGTCTGACTAAAACATTGTTTGACCCAGTAAGCGGCTCTGAAGGAGCCCCCCTCCTCCTCCCCTCTCCCCTACTGAGTCAGACCAGTCTTTTTATTTATTTATTTATCTTTATTCCTTCATCCAGAAACCTTTTGCTGCTCAACAAATAACTTTGAGCCTCAGTCAGAAAAAACTGGAAGGTTTTTATACTTTTGGCCCCAAGAGGAGGAGGAAACAAATAGTGGATTAGGTAACCGCCCCCCCCGCACGCGTTTCATCCTTGCGACTCGGCTCACATCAAATCAGACCGTCTTTTAAAGGGAGAAGGTAGAAACGACTCAGCCTGCAGCTGAAAATATGGATGGAGGACAACAGAGCTGCTTCATGGAAGAAGAACCTCAGCGTAGCCTGTTAGCCTTCACGCTAGCGCTGACACTATATTGCCTTATAGGAAACACAATTGTTGTTTGAGGGGTTGAAGGGGGTCGCAGAAAACTTCAAAGTCCAGTTTAGGTGGCAAGAGTGCTCAAACTGAAATGTGTCTGAATCTGACTAGAACTCTAATACATTTTAGATAAAAAAAAAATGGTGGACTGAAATGGCCCAGAACCTGATTCAGGTTTAAGGTCTGACCAAAATCTTGATGACTGTCCTTGAGCCTTTAAAGGGGCAATATCATGTAAAATCAACTTTTTTGAGCTTTATACCATGTTATAATGTTATCCTCTCATCAAAAACATGCCCAGAGTCTTGCCATGCATGTTTGAGAAATCCTGCAGCGTTTTTAGGCAGCCAAGTTGAGGAGCAAAATGACTGGGTGGTACCAGAAATGCCTCTGGGCGGTGTCTCCGAACAGAGCTTCCTCATCACGGAACACAGTTCCCCACACTGCCAACCGCTGCACCTCATCCCTGTATGCCGACCCGTCCCACCAGAGTAGTGTCATTTGCATATTTGATGATGGTCTTGGTGGAGTGAGAGGAGGTGCAGTCATGGGTGTAGATGAAGAATAGAAGTGGGCTAAATATTATTATAATATATTTAGGTCCATACTTAAATCATATAACATCTAAACTTGCATTATTGTCAGTTGTTAAAACTCAATGCTGGAATATTGTTGGAGTTTAAACTGAATTGTTGTATAACTGCAGAACAATGACATCCCATAATAATTTACTGTCCAAAACAGCTTGTAAAGTTATGATGATGTGTGTGTTTCTTCTCTCTCTGACAGCACGACA
>JARVGW010000815.1:12263935-12274399 GCA_031762495.1 Anablepsoides rubrolineatus
AGGGTCAAACAGGGACCTATGGTTCACACACAAGCGAACACGGCTGTTTACGCTGTTTAAATGGTCCCCGGACGCTTTGGCGTGTTAAGTATGTATACATGAAATAAAAACAAATTCAATGTGAGCAATGAGGGTGAAACAGCTGCTGCGTGTGTCATTGTGACTTCTTAACAGTGCTGTAGGTTTTTATGTTGTTTCAACCCTCACTACAAAACATTTTATGCTAATAGGCTTTCATTGGAACTAAAAAATTAAATAAAATAATGGCACCAAAAAGGTTGGGGTCATTTCTTTTTTTTTTTGTTTTTGTTTTTACTAAACATTTGAGCCAGAATTGAAAGTGCAAACATTTAGACTATCGGGGGCTTTGCTGTTTGACAGCTTGTGGAGTGTGAAGTGTGTTTGTGTGTGAGAGAACAAGCTCTAGGAGGAGGGGGGCTGTATGTTTTACAGGAAACAGGAAACCAGAAGTCATAACAGGATGCCCCAGGTTTTGATACTGTACCTGATGCGTGGGTGGCTGCATGGGGGTAACCCATTTACAAAGCCTTACAGAGCTTATGTTAGAAGAGGAGAGAGCCCAGGAAAGAGTGGGTGGAGAGGAGGGTGCACACTTTGGGGTTAGGAAAATGGAGTTTCACTCTATATATAGATCTGTCTTGCACTTTGCCATACACCTTGATGTTGTTTTTTTTGCCCCCAGTCTTGTTTGTCCTACTTTTAAAAAGGCAACAAACCAAACAATCTTTGATGTTTTTTTTTTCTTTCTTTTTTAGAGCAGTGATATGATCATTTCCATGTGAATATATATGCACCACCTTTCCCCAGGTGTAGAGCTGGAGCGTCACACTAAATCAGTGACATAAAACTAGTTCTGTCATAATGAGGTTGATGTGCTCTGACTGAATGCTTGTTGCAAACCTCCTGAGCTGGGCTGTACACTTTCTTATTTAGGTCTCTATTGTAAGCTTGTTCCCTCTGTTCTACTTTTTATACTGCAAGAAAAACAACAGAAAAGACACGTTATTTTTTTCAACTGCTTATTTGTTAAAAATATAAAGTATATATAAAGTAAGCAAGGTGATCATTTTGTTATAAAAGAATTGCATGCTAACTGCACTAATTGCATACAGGTGTGCTTAAGATGCTTTTGTGCAATGCATGCATATTTGTGGTGCATATTTGTGAACCACAAAGTGGATGGCTGAGTTTTCTCGTAAAGGACAGCACAGATGGCTCTGTTTCTTTTCTTTTTTTTTTTTGGTTTCTTTTTTTTTTACCCCCATCAAAACAGTTGAGGTTTTCTTTAGAAAGACTCAAACAAGTGTTGTCGTCCTGCAACTAGTCTACATGAAGTCATTTTTTTTTTTTCTAATATGCAACCACATAGTTGTTCTCGGGAAATTATGTTTGAATGCAAAATAGAAATTCTGACCTTTGAAAAAAGTTTTTTTTTTGCACTCACTACTATATATTAATATAAAAGTTAAAATCCAAAGAACTCAGCTCAACTGACTGAGTTTTGGCCAATTTTATATTTCCTAAGGTTGATTTGGTATAGCAGCCATCCTAAATTGGGTTGACAACAAAAGTAAATCAGTTGGCAATTTACATCTAATGATTTCTTCCTGAGACCTTTATTAAAATGCATCCACGGATTTAGATATTTTTTTATCCTTTTTCTGTAATTGTAGTATTTGCATCTCTCATGCGTTCATTCTAATTTTGTGCTTGAAAGCGTTTGCATTCATTTCCAGGAGTAACTAAGCCTGTTTGTGTGCATGAACCTCGAGGGACACGAAGGCTGATGACCGTAGTGAGGGTCCAGATTAGTTATAAAGGGGTAATATCTATTTATGGGGATATAGTAAACAATTTGACAAACATGCACACTTTAGCCAATGAGTGCCCTTCATTATAAAAGATGGTAATTATACTTATGTCTTAAGTACTTATATCTTTCTACAGGATTACTTGTATTGCAAGGTCGCTATTAATTGTGGCTTTTACCAGAAATTCACAATATGAGAAAACTTTTGTAGTTTTTCTTATTTTGTTTTGCATTACTGAGCACTCACTTCCTTCTCGTTTTGTCACTCGTGGACGTGTATTTATGTTTTTTTTTTGTAACAGTCATTGAGGGCAAAATTAAAGCGTATTAGCAAATTCAGACCGCCCTTGAGGATGACACTGAAATATAATTGGACGCTGCAAACGTCAATCAAATTTTTGTGGCATCCAATTGGCTCTCCCTCCAATATTATCGTTTCATCTCTACTGGTCTATAGGGCTTTCCGCTGTCCTCATCCGCGAGTCGACGTAGATCTCCGCTAATTGTTGGTTAGTCCATTTTGTGTGTCGTTCGCGACTCAGAACGTCGACATTTTACGTTTTTGGCGATAATCGCTACATATAATCAAAGGCGGTCGAAAGCTGCCTGGTTTGGTTTGTTTGCTTTAGTTGAAATCGGACACCGCTGATGTTTGAGCGTCTCCCGTAGACTGGGCTGCGGAGTGATACTCCATTGGAACCGACAATGTGGAGGCTATTAAAATGTCTACTTGGAAAATGAAATGATTACAGTTTCTTCAGCTGAAAGGAAATAGAGTAGCAGAAAAGTTATGGTCCCTGTGGCAGACGTGTTTTCGGCTTCGTAGCGAAGACAACAAAACGAGGCGACGAAGGAGTGGTTTATGTAATCTTTCCTTCTATTCATCAAGCCCCACAGTTCGGACCACGGGAGAAAGGATCCTATCCATAACTTTGGTTTCCTCTGTTCTGCTGTCGTTCACTTGTCGCCGCTGGATGCTACATTTAAATCCAGGTAAACATGACGAAGACTAATTGATAAAAGACTCACACATCTGAAGCAGAAGTTGTCTGTTAGGTTGGCACCGGGTGTAATAACAAAGTTTTAAGCGCAGCGTTCAAGTTGGTGCCGCCGGGGAAAGCGGGGTCTCGGGTTCTCGCCTCTTCGGCCTGCCGACATGCAGCGTTTATTACTCAGCATGAGCAGTTTGGGTGTGATGGAAAGGACTTCTTTGTTCACTTCAGCGGGCTATAACGTTACAGAACATTAGCACACTATACTGGGCTAGCTCCTCTGGGGTCGTGCGGTCTGAAGAGTGCAACTATGTAGGTTTTTATGGTCGAACGTGCACAAATCCGCTAGCTGTAATGTCGCTCTATTTCGCGTCATAAATGTACTTACAATTCACTGAAGTAGTTCATGTCGAGGTAATAGGTTACAAAAATCTGCACCGTTTATTTGTTGATAAAAGTACAACTTTAATATTGTTTTGGGGTGGAGGGGGGTGTTCTTTCTTTTTATTTTCTCCGACGCAGACCGTTAACCGTCGCGCGCAGCCTCGCTAACATCGATTAACTAAATATAACAAACAAAATGTTTGAAGGTATTTATTGGTTTATTTTCGTTTTAGCGCTCGACGGCAACTTTGGTTGCGTCTTTGTGTTCACCTCACTGGTTCTTGCTCGATGTGTATACATGAGAGGGCGAGAGGCAGGCAACAGGTTTTTGTTAAAGCCTTTTAAACATCCCGCAGTAATTTAGCCATTTAAACTCTGGTTGCTGATAAAAGTCTGCCTCCTGTTTGACTCCAGGTAGGAACTATGAGGTTGTGTAGCCCATTTCAGCCACTGTGTTTGGCAACTTTTCTCCAAAATGCGCTAAAAAAAAAAAAAAGGTGGGGGTGCTCAAGACCATAGAAGACAACTTCCATTTTTTAGGAGGGGCTGAGTACTTCTCCCCCATTTTGACCTCAGCTCACAGAGTGGCAGAAATGACTGGATTATGTGCTGTCAGCGTTTTGTTATTTGACTGCATTTCTCTACTTGCTGTTGTACCCCTATTTTTAGGCTCCCCTTTCGTTATATTTATTATAGTGTCTCATTTCTGTCTTAGAGTGGGATATTAGTCATGTTCCTTTCTTAGTTGTGTCACAACTTTGATATGGCTCTATTGCAGATAAACAGCATTATGAGTAAAAACATGTTTGTCTAAATTAAAATGTATATTTAAGTCATGGACAGTCTTATCTGGCATCATGTTATTTTAGTTTTGTTTTAGATTTAGAGCAGATCCTCACTAAAGGCATGAAAATAAGTTTTTCAGGTGGTAGCATTCATTTCACCTCTGTAACATCTTGGAAACTCTTGTGATAAGTCATAAATCTCCAACTACATGTAAGTGTGTATTTTATTTAAGACAACGTCTATATTTTTGTTTTAAGTGTCCTAAGAAACTAAAAAACAATATAATTAACAGCAACAACCTAAAATATAACGTATGGGATTTCTCAACATGACATCAACTGTTGATTATTCTATAACTTTTTAAAATATAGATCTCTGTAGGTTTTAGACATAATTTGATGCTGCTAAACTTCAGTATTTTTGGAGTTCAGAATGAGTATTAATATTGTCACAGATACCAAGTCCGTTGTCAAAACAAGTTGTTGAAGCAAATGTAGGTATGTTTCTTGGGTACAACATTTAATTCAGGTGCCAAGATTTAAAGATAATGATCTTACATTTCAAGGTTGGAGTGACTAAGTGTGACTAATAACGGAAAGTTGTTGTCTATTTTTTTTTTTTTTTTTCAACATTACAGTCTGCGATAATTATGAGTTTAATCATCGTCACCCTTCATCCCCCTGGGTGTCTTTTACTGCAGTTTTTTGTTGTTTTAATGACCCATTATTGAGTGTGTTTGCTTGCTTTAGAAGTTTTAGTTTAGGCATTTTGTTTTCATTATTAACTAATCAGACGTGGTTTGTTTGAGAGTGCAGCCTGCTCTTGTCTGTAAACTTTAATTAAACAAACAGTTTGATCCTGTTGATTTTGGGGAGGAAGCAGTCTTGAGACCAGGGGCTGACTTTAAACAAACGCAGAGTGGCTGAACCATAATTTGATGTAGGCTAGATTTAAAATTAGTTGCATTTTTTCACCATTTAGTTTGCAGTTGAACCAGCTAGTTAGAAAGATCTTTTGAATGAGATTTGAAGTGAGACCAGGAAAGAAGAAGTGGGTAAAGAAAGTAGATGGGTGGATGTTGTTGAAAGAAACTTCGGGTATATGTAAAGCTGCAAGTATTCGTTAGTTTATTTAATATTCTATTATTGATTTTAATTCCCAAATAAGAAAAATATTAGAAGAAATAGAAGAGTTATACATTTTTAAGTACATAACATTACTACTAGTAGCTAGTACAAAAATAAAAACAACTTTTAAATATCTGCTTTTTCCAATAATGATTCAGTAAACTAATATTTTTTATTTTAAAGGAACTGAACCCAATTTAAAATCTTTATAAAATTATTTATCATTAAAAAATTAGTTCAAAAACTTAGCATATTTGTTTAAATAACTTTCATACATTAGTGCAGGGATATGCAATCCTGGTCCTCGAGTGCCGCTGTCCTGCATGTTTTACACGTTTCTCTGCTCCAACACACCTGATCTGAATGAATGGTGATTAACAGGCTTCTGCAGAACTTGGAAGAGGTAATTCAATCTCTGAATCAGGTGTGTTGGAGCAGGGAAACAAGTAAAACATGCAGGACGCACTTGAGGACCAGGGTTGCCTACACCTGCATTAGTGGAACATATGAGAAAATTTCCAAACCTTTTTCAGCAATGTCAACAAAGAGCAAAGATAAATGATTGCTGAAGTTTAAAATGTTTCTTGAAGGGGTGGTAGTATGTAAAATTTCCGTTTTTTTATAATTATTATTTTTTTTGCTTTATATCATGTTATAATGTCATCATCAAAAACATACCCAGAGTGTTGCTTTCACTCATTCATTCATGTTTGAGAAATCTTTGAATCTCCTGTGCTTCCTAAACACTTGCTGGTACAAAGCATTTGTACCAGCTGTACACCATTCTTACATAGCTCCTCCCTGGAGCTCAGTTTGCTCCATAGAGCACCCATCTCCGAAAGCATTGTTTGAGAACATGCTGAAGCGGGAGTGTCCAAAATGGTAGGAGGTTCTTAAAGAGACAGAGGGCAATTTTTAGATGTTTAGATAAGCTATGATTCAAAGTCAAATTTATTTTTGATACAAATTGCATTTTCATAACAACTGAAGGTAACGTAGTTAAATGATTGTGGTAAAGACTTGAACTATGTCCTGTAAAATACATAATACCTCTCCTTTTAAAAAGCTGTCATATAGTTAAGAAGAGGCTTTATAATGTTATGTGACATTATCAACACATTTGTTATTCAGTAAATAAATAATTTGGCCACAGGAATACTTTCATATTTTTAGATATTTTAGTACTTTAGTAGTTGATCAATAAATAAGTGCTACAAAAATATGTCTGTTCATATTAGACATACAAGGTTCCCTCTTTAATTTTCATTTCCTATTGTAGAAAAAGAGTAGTTATTCCAAAAAATCGTTTCTTTTGATCAAAATTGAGATATTAAAAATGTGTTACTGAATAAACTGAATGTTCTCCTTTCTTCTGCATGTAGTCTGCTGCTGAGACTGAGTAAGGCCTGGTGAATCGCAGCAGAGAATGGCTGCAGTAGAAACCGATAAGGAGCTCAGCGACTTGCTGGATTTTACTGCGGTAAGAATTTTAAACAATTGCCTGACCTTGTCAAGTGTAAATATTATCATTTGTTACTAACAAATTATTCAAACATTTAAAAACTCTTGAACTGCTGTTGACAAGACTGAATCATTGCCTCCACTGTCAGTGAGGGTTTAAAGGTTTCAGAGCATTTATCAATAACCCCTACTGTTTTTTAATATGCTTTATGTTTGGTGGCTGTGGTAGGTCTCTGGTTATTGTTGCAGTTTTGAAATCCTGAGGTTGCAGGTTTGAGTCTTGGTTGTGTCAGGAAAGGCTTTTTCAGAAAACAGTACCGCTACAGTGTTGACGCTCCCTCTGGCATTTCTCTTAATGTGCTCAAACATACTTTCAGTAAACAAAACATTATTCAATGCGAAATCAAAAGAGGTGTGGAAACAAAAACATCGCTGCTCTGATGTGTTGCTGGCACTTATGAGTTGCAGGACTCTTGCACCTTGCAGAGATCAAAATATTATTAATTATGTCTTTTTAAGTTTTTTTTTAAATAATCTGAGTCTTACCATGGTTATATCCGTGCTGCTGCATAATCTTAGCTAGTCTTTGTGCCGATAAAGTTTCCTCCTCTGCACAATTCTAATGGCATTTTCATAGTAACCTCAGCATTTTGCCGGTTGACCTGTGACCCTGAAGATCTAGGCTCTGCTAATACTGGTAACTACTGAATGGTCTATTGCCAAATCATGCGTGTGCATTTGCTTGTTGTGGCGATCCCTGCAGGAGGGTGCAGCCAAGAGAAAAACAACAACTTAATGCTTAGTGTTTGTTGTACTTATTGATTTAAGAGGATAAGATGTAATAAAGATGCTACATTTTTAACTTTTATCAGCGATCTTACAGATTTTTTTTTACTCTCTTTTCAGATGTTTGAACCACCGGTTACAAATGGTAAGAATGGGCCAACTACTCTTGCCAGCAGTCAGTTTGGAGGCTCTGGTAAGAAAAAACAAGTTTCCCTCCCTTTTTTTTTACTTAAATATAATTTTGTTTTACTATGCTCCTTAGTGAATTTCCTAAAATAATCAGTTTGGGCTTTTTTCAACTTTCACTACCCCATTTTCATTCTCTGTTTTGTTATTTATTGTGATAGAAAATAATTTGTTCCTGTTTTTTTTTTACCTTATAATAAAAATAGTACCACAGTTTACTGTAGTGAACTTGAGGAAATATTTCAAACTTATTTGGCGACATGTAGATCAAATGTCATCATGTCTACACTTCCTCATGTTGGCCTCACAGGTGTTCCATTCCTCACCTTCTCAGCCGTCTCCATTCAATTAAATCAGGATGAAGGCAGACAGTGAAACTGTAGCATTTCTGCTAAATTTTGGCTGTTTGTGTATACCTAAACAGCAATTATTTTCTCAGACACCGAGGCTTTTTGAATCCATGTCTCAAGGGGAGGTTTTTGGAAGCACTCTGCATTGTTTCAAGGGGAACTTCAGAAAACATTAAAGGTCTCCACATACTCCATCTGAAGCTAAACAGTCGACACGCAGTCACGTGGTTGTTCGGGGTTCGTTTTGTGCACACACCTTTCAGAGCTCCTGAAACACACCGAGCCAAAAGCTCCTGCCAATTTCAGCAGTTCGGATGGAGCATGCAGAGTTCCTTAAGTCACAAATTGCATTCAGTCAACAGATATTCTCTGCACACACACAAGTAGATCAACAATAGTGGATAGAAGAGTACTGTAGATGTAGTTGAAATACAAAAATCAAAACACCAGTTAGTTAGTGACCTGAGATGAAAACTACAGCGACTTTAACCAGCATAGCAAAACAGTATTACCATGTTACTTTTTTACAATCAATCTTGGAAAATCTCTCATGTTTCCAGAGGTCAGTCACATGTAAACAGGGCCTTAATCTTCTCTGCTTACTCTGAAAACATGTATTCCTGCAACCTCAGACACTAGTTTTGTTTTCCTCCACATAACTCATTATTTTCCATTTTGTAGTGTCAGATCTGCAAACCCAACTCTTAGTTAAAGTGTGTTTAATCACATGCATGTAGCTTAGTATTTATTAGTAATAATTGTATGACCTGAAATTTTAACGTAAACATCTCAAGATAAATTAAATTTAAGAAATATGTGCAAATGTTTAAGGGTTAATCATCTTATAAACATCTCAAACTGAACATTTCATGACTAAATGTCTTTTAGACTACACATGCCCATCAGATGGACAACTCCTGTAGTTTGGCCTTCTGGATTTTTGGCCTTAGCTACTTTCCACATTCTGCCTATCATCAAAATCCAAGCAGCAAATGTCTGTTTTTTGCTCAGCACAAAATAACTTAAAACCCCATTTTTTATTTGTCAGACTGACTGATATCTTTTTTAAATAACTATTTTGTTCAAAAAGATTATATTAATATTAAGATGGTTTCAGCTCATGTAATCATTTAATACTATTTATTTTTCATATTTGATTATTTATTAAATTATATTTATTGCAGAACAGTTCAGTCACAGTGTGGTTCTAAATATAAACAAGCTTAGCACATGAAAAATCTTGTTATTCCTATAAAATTGTGAAGAATGAAAGTTGTGGATATTTGTAATAAATTAAGATAACATTTGAAACACACTCACATCAACGTGATGAGCTTTTTTATGTTATTTTATTTTTTGTACCGGGGTGGGTGATAAACATGGGATAAACGTTAAAGGGAGACTTGTGTTTGCTTTAATATGGGGCAAACAAATGTTTGTCTGCTAAAGTTAATTAGAAGAAATCAAACAGTGAATCTCACAGAAAGACTCACAGCCTGCGCACACCGCAGCAAGCTCCAGCCGCAGCGTTTTCTTATGAGGAGAGAGGAGTTTGGTCACGTGTGCAAAGTTGGACATATCTGTTTGATGACAATGCTCTGAACACATAAATCTTTAATATAAAGTTAGGTTTAAGAGACCAAAGTGTTTGGTAGCTCAGGAGCGAACTGCGGGAGGAGATGTCTACTCCGCTCCTCCAGCCACTATAGTTTGTGCATGGAGAGAAGTTTCAAACTCCACACAGGAATACTGGGAAGCGAACCGATGACCTTGTTGCTGTGAGGCGACAGCTTCTAACCACAATACCACATAAAAAAATATATAAACATTGTCAATCAAACTGTTACTCATTGTGTCCACAGGAACACAGGAACCTTTTCATAGTTCTTAAACTATTGGTGGAAGTTGTCCCTTTTTTGTGGAAATTGATGGTTGATAAGCTCTATTTATCAAGTCTGTCTTAGCTTAAACCTCAGACCAGGAACTTTACTAACATGAGAGAAAACATCTGTGATATAACTGCACCACAACCACTATTTAGAAAAGAAAAACTTGAAAAAGTTACAAATAAAATTTGGTACCAATAAATTCTAAACACAGTTAATAAATACTTTTTTAGCTTTACATCTTTTCAAAACTACAAAATATAGAAAAATAGACTGATTGTGTAGACCGAGTTGTATAAAGCTTGTATGTGACAGAAAGAATTCATCTAATCACAATTGGCTGGTTGTTACATAAGTTATGTGTTCCTATCTGTGGTGCAAGTGCAACCAGAGAAAATTTTGAATTTTGTCTTCATGGGGGGACTTCCCAGAAACCAGAACCTTTATAACCATAACCTAAACTAAGATCCTCAGAGAGGGATTTTCAAATATAAAAAAATGTTTAACAAACAATTAGGATCTTGAAAATTAGTAACACTGTCCTCCCTGGTGCTGCTTGGGTCTCTGTGCTCTGGCTTCTGGCTGCTATGGCTGTCCCGCTGGCCTGGGTGGCTGCCGGGATCCGGTGGGTGGTTGGCCGGGGGCGTTTGCTTGGCCGTCGGCGGTGTGGGGGGG
>JARVGW010000815.1:12274499-12299443 GCA_031762495.1 Anablepsoides rubrolineatus
AATTTTCAGGTGAGTTAACAGAAGTGGGGGGTGTGGCTTTGTGTCTCTTGATGTATATTTTATATGTTTCATAATCTCTCTCTCTCTCTTTTTTTTTCTCCCTTCACTCTTTTCTGTTCTCTCTTCTCTCTCCTTAAAAAAAAAAATAAATAAATAAATAAAAAAAAAAATAAAAAAAAAAAAATTCACTGGTGATGAATAAATTTAAGAAAATAATATTTCTAATATTTAGTTATTTTTTCTACTGAGGTGAAAAAAAAAAAAAAAAAAAAAGAAAATTAGTAACACTGGACTCTGTCAGGATAGTCATGGTTCTGAAGCAAATTTGCATCCTGCATCTTTTTTTTTTTCTTTCTCTGAATGTGCATCAGGTCATGTTTTGACAAAAAGGGCTGCTCTGATATAACATTAGTGGGTATTTTTTTTAGTGGCAACTTTTTTTGTAAAAGATAAGAAGCTGCAGACATCCAGCCTGAAGTGAACAGCACTGGCAGTGAGTTGAGGAGGAGTAACTGAAAGATACACTGGCTTTCAAAGCCGTTCACTGATTTTCGTTTTGTCCAAATTTTTTCTACCAGCAGCTGCTTTGTGTTTTTCCTACAGAGTCAGTCAGATGCCTTTTTTTCCAGTATGGTTTAGGTCTAAAATATGTGAAAGTTTAACACATGTGGCTGTGGGGAATCTCCCAATTGAGATTTCAGCTCTGGTCTTGTGTCTGTTGAATCTCTTGAGTTATTTTGGTATACACTTTCATTTGTTGGGTCATTAGAAACTGAGAGTCCAAAAAATGTATTTTTTAAGGATTCTACAAGCAGAAGTGCAAAAGAGGAGGGCATATAAATTTGCATGATGGGGTACATTTTTCAATCTAATGTATTGTTGAATTTCAGAGACTAAAATGTTGAAGTCACAAGTAGATTTACAGTAAAAAAACTTGAACAAAACATCTACATTTACAGTTAAATACATTGCCCAACATGGTAAGTTGTTTGTGAGTGCAATATTAGGCATTTATGTAACTGTCATTTAATTTTTCTGTTGTAAACTATTTAGTAATTGTGTTTTTCCTGCATGATTGTTCAGGAAAGATTAGCATTATGCTAGCAGTTTTCTAAAGACTATTTTACAGAAACTATTTAGTGCAGCCTAGCTGAAACAGTGTGTAATGGTTTGTTGAGCAACCAAAAGAAAAGTCAATGAAGAGGCAGGTTCTCAATTGGTCAAAATGATCTGTAGTCGGAAAATGTGATATGTGACCAAGATTGCTGTAAACCTCATCAACATATGTAGCTCTAGATCTGCTGCTAGATCATTGTTGCACATAAACACAAGTAATACACAGCACAGAGATCTCTACGACCTCCCCAACCCATTTCCACAGTCATTCAGTTCACACACCTGCACCAGATGCCCCCAAACTGGACCATGATGCTTTGCGCTAGGCAAAGATGGCAGTATCCACAAAAAAGTCCATAGGGTTTAGAATGTATATTAGCAGCTAATTAGCACAATGCTAATATTTGTTTCTTGCAAATTATGGATTAATATTGATATGTTATTGATTCTAGTGTTTTAAAGGAGTGAATTAAATATGGTTTACATTGTATTATATGCTGATTTGGATTCAGCACAGCTTTAGTTGTGATTTGTTTATATAAGTCATTATGATGGTCTAGTTTATAGATTTGTGTTTGTATGAATATTATAAAAGTCTAAATGTAATTTTGTTTTGTTTACAGTATTTCAGTGCGCAATACATAATAATTATCCTTATGGTATTTGTAACATGGGGAGTAGTGGGGATGGGGGTCTCAGCTTAGTGTTGGTGGGAACCACTGCTATAAGAGTTAGTGTACATCGTGTTGTGTTTGAGAAAGACTGCAGTGACTAGCAGGTATAAAATGCAGGCCTGTGTTATTGTATATTGTTTGTTATTTCATTAACAGTGTTGACTCTTGAGATTTTATCTGACATTATGCTTTGTGTCTGTGTGACTCACTTTTCTAAGGGAAGGAAGAAGCTGTGCAGACAAACAGCATGCTCAGTTATAGTTGGCCTGGGGCAGTGTTCCTGTAAAAATGAAGACATGGCTGCAAGTTTGGTCGATATATCTGCCTGGGTTTTGCTCACGAAGCCAGTGACTCAGGCTGTCTGTCTGTTTCTGATATCTTTTTTTGTGAGTAATTATAGACTCGCTAACCTAAAAGGGGCGTTGCATGCTGGGAGGAGAAGTGGGTTTGGGTTCTCAAGAGGATTCATCTGTTGTTACTCACTTTTTTCCTAGTGTTCTTCCAGTTCTCATGGTATGTCTGAATATTGGACTGCTCATAGTTTTGTCATGATTTTGACTACCCTATTGTGGCATTGAAATTTAATTATTACTCAGGTTCTATTCAAAATCACATTTATGTTATACTACTCCTAAAAATCATATTCACCCATTATTATTATGATTTTAGCAGCATCAGCAGCATGGTCTGATTTATGTATGAAAGTAGCTTATATTTTTCTAGAAATTGTGGTGATCTATTTTGTTAAAATAGTTAAAAAGACAGATTTACACACCATTTATAATGATTACCATATGGGAATGTATATTTATGTAACTCATATTTAATTTATGTAAAGGCTTAAATTTATGTGCTAGCCAGTAAAGGTGCAAACTTTTCTCAGATTGTCTGTCAGATTCATTTTTGCACATTATTTTCACTCCTGGCTAGGTCCATTTTTTATGTAAGGTCTATGATTAAAACAAGTTATTTCAGTTCATGAGTTACACAACAGTCTCAGTCATTTATCTGTAACCTGCTTCTTTTTATCAAGCTGTATAATTAAAGTGGCATTGTCTATCATGCATAGGTCCAATGTCTAAACATCATCAAAACTTAAGTTTTGATGATGTTTAGACATTTTGTAAAATTATGGCAATAAAAGGTTTACTTAATTTAATTAATCACAATTAATCAACTTCGAAAACACTAGCTCTCACCAGAATGTGCTCTTTTGCATAAGTTGCTATGGAAACCCCCTCCCAACCTTTTGTTTACGCCCTCTCAACATGGCCTGCGCTTCAGACTGGAGCGTCTGACTGAAGTCAAGCGTTTGGTGCTGGGGAGGGAAACGACTGTCCTTCGCTGATTTCTGGAGCTTGCGTAGACAAACCGAGGGGCGGTCAAGGTCCGCGACTCACAGTCGGGTGTCACCCGCTCCACAGCGTTGGTGACACGGAAGCCTCAGGCTGCGACGCGCACTGCCCCCCGCCCCGGCACCGGGACGCGTGGCTTCAGTCACACATCCAGTCTGTCGATGTGTGCAGCTGGATAGCACCCCGTGCTGTGCGGTCACCCCAGGGGAGAGCGACAGACTGGTGCCTGGAGAGGCAAACCCAATTCCCCATGCCAGTGTTCTGTCGATCTGTGCTAACGCGCTACGGTAGCTAAATCTGACGATGTAGCACAGAACACCGGCAGCGCGGTCAACATTAATTTGTGCTAAATGACAAATCATGTTCATACCAAGCAAAAGCAACACCAAACACACCACTTACCGCCATCATCTGCAGATTTGTGAGGAATAGGAACAGAAGTTTACTTTCAGCTGAAAGTCTTTGGGTAAATCCTGCTTAGTTTCCACCACAGTACTCCATGGTACTCCAATTATTTGTTATTTCCACAAACTACAACTTTCTTTGGCATTATTGCTTGAACATTGCCTTAAAAATAAAAATAAAATTAATCCAGACATCTCTGTTCTCCATGGCTGAAAAAAAAAGTGTGTGGGCGGAGCTCCACCTTGGGTTGCCAGGTAAGGAGCTGGGCTCTGTTTTAGGTTGCTTGGTGACTGTTATTGTGACATCACAATAACGGGGTTTGGGAACAAACATGTTTCCAGATACCTAAAAATACATGTAATTATTGCAAAATAATGGCTGAGTGCATTTGTTTGGTGTTTGGACTGCTTCTAGAAGTAGTACAGACCCAAAAGGGGGTTTAAAAACATGAAAAATGTGAATTTTGCATAATAGGTGGTGCCCTTTAAAATCACTGATGGGGAAGCATGTTCTTATTTTGAAAGTTGAGTGCCGATAACTTGAATGTGTTTTTTTATGCTTGATTGGCATAAAGAGTGGAAGTCAGCCATAGAAAAAGTCTCCTTCATCTCTTATTCCATTGGTGTCACGTAGATCACTCTTGTCACTGCAATCTAGCAGCTTTCAGCAGTATGGACCCATTATTTTGTTCTATTGCTGATCCTGGCTTGATTTTAGCCCGCCTCCCCCCGTCTTACCTCTTTTTTTTCTCCTAAGCTTTTTAATTAGTCAACAAAACAAAAAATATGAATATTCATAGAACCAAGTTTCATTAATATGCACAATTATGCAAATCAGTGTGCAATTAAGCTTCAGATTTCCCCCAGAGATGCTGTGTTGCAGAATGAGGAAAAAACTGAGAAACAGGCAGAAATCTCTGCTTCACAAATCTTTAAAATCACCCCTTTTTACAACGTGGTCATCTTTCTGAAGGCTGCTTTGACCAGGGGATAACACGTGCCAGCCGTGTGAGGTTGAGACCTTGCGTGTGTGGTAAGGCAAAGGTGTAAGCAATGTATGTGTGTGAGTGTGTGTGAGAGAGAGAGAGAATAAATGGGCTATGAATGACTGTTGCCATGGAAAATGTAAAGGAGAGAAGTGGGAGAATGAAGAATGTCGAGGATGATTCTGGAAGCCTCACACTGGGTGTTAATTATTCAAACTTCCTACAGCTCATATCCACACTATGTGACAGCACTGTCACTCTGTTGTCTCTGTGTGAGCTTTGAAGTGTAGCTCTTCAGTGGAGATTACTTTGAGAAGCCTGAAAAACCTGTATCAAAGCAAGTCGTCAATCTCTCAAGTGAGACATTTCTTGCCAAACAAGGACATAAATCTCTAAAAACAATGTTCTTTCTGTTAACAGGCTGACATGTCTAACCAAGTTTTCTGCCCTCCAGGTTTAGATGAAAGGAGCGGGTCCAGTCCTTGGGGACCAGGAGAACAGAACAGTCCAACTTTCAACCAGGGAAGGGTATGATTTATTCCACCTTTGAAAACTTAATTTACTAAGCTTGAATGATGACTAAATTTATATTCCTTTTGCACACAACCAGTGGGTGACGTGATGAAGTGCTCTATATTTGACTGCTTACTTGGTACCTCAGCCGTCACGGTTAAACACTGAGCTGTCACCTGGTTTCCTGCTTCTAGTTTCATATCATTGACTACAAAAACAAAGTTCAGAGTTAACGGGTTCACTCAAAATTCACTTTAAACAGTAGTAGGAGAATTGTTTTTTTCTGAATGAGATAATCATTTTGCAACCTTGGTATTTTTATCCACTTACTCAATATTATTATGCAAGTTTGAGGTGATAATTACCACTTAAATGATTTAGTGGGTTAAAATCTTGTGTCCATATCTAAACCACCCACACCAAACATAACAGAGAAACTATAAGATCAGATCAGTGGTCCAAAATAGTTTCATGAGCTACAGACTAAAGTCTGTCTCTTTGTTTATGTTTCACAAAGGTAATGTTTAATTAGCCAGATTAACTTTTATAATCTTATTGTTAATCGAACTGAAAATATGTTAGCTGTCATCCATATAAAAAGTGCAATAAGTGCAAATTTTAAATATTTTAGAGTTGATTTTCTTTCTGAAACTTGTAAAGTAAAAAAATAAAATGCATTAAATGTTAATATGCTATGGTGGACAAGTATTTAGAGTTCAGTGCTTTTATGATAACAAGTTTTTAGGTTCACTGTCTACACTGTCAACCACCAAATCTTCAGTGAAGTCAGCTTCAAAAGTCTGTTTTCTGTGGGCTTTGTTGTGTTTGTCTAAAAGCTTAATGAGAAATTTATTTCTCTTTAAAATCAAGTTTATTCAAAGAAATATTTGTTGGTGTTTTGTAGCTTTTTATAATCTCAAATTAAATTGATAAACTGCTGCCTCTAGCCAAAGGGCTGCACACAAAACAATAAATAATAATAAAAAAATTAATAAACATAAGAAACTATAAAAACAGGTAAAAATATTATAAGTCAAAATGAAAATCAATAAAATGATGTAAAGATGTCAACTCTCATGTATAAAAAGAAATTAAGTAGAAGTTTGTTTAAAATGAGACTTAAGAATCACTAAGAGTTGAAGCTTGTTTGACATAAAGAGGCAGCTGGTCCCACAGTTTAAATGGTCCGGTCAAGTTTGTAGATCAACCTGGACCTCAGGACATCTAAAGACCCCATCCCCTCTGTGGAACAGCCAATGAAAGGAATCCAGCACAGGGGAGATATGTTCACTTTTTATTTTGTGTTAAAGACCAACTGCAGCATGAGAGGCTGGTCCGACTCACACCAACATACAGAAAGTTACAATATTCCAGTTTAGTTGTAATAAAAGCGTGAATCTTGATCAATGTCATTAAAACATAAAAACAGTTTTATTTTAGACAAAACCTTTAATTATTTTTTTCCCCTCAAAGTTAAAATTTGAATCAAATACTGCATCACTCCTAATTTTTTATTTTATATTTTATTACAGTAATCTACTTATGATGCTGTTCTGATTCATATTTATATGTATGATATTTTCCCCAGGGTTTTGATGAAGGCCTTTACAGTGCGCGAGACAACTTGGCCTCTACCCCAGTTTTTGGATCAGGGGTAATCGGTGAGTGAGAAAGCTCAAATAAAACCTGTTATTGAAGCAAAAGACATCACAACTTTCATTATCGACGTTTAGTTACAAACCAAAGTGAATCAAGGACGTTTGGACCGGTGTTTGTCTGAACGATAGAGGATCACTGTGACGTCAATGGACGGTGTGAAGGAACAGAACAATGAGTTGTTTGTTTTACAGAGCAGACAGAGTTAGACATTTGTGTTCTAGTTTAACGTGTTTCAGGATGAAGGGAGCAGGGTATTTGGGGAGGATGTGCAGGAGGGATTTGTTTGTGCGTTGCAGTTTGTGTGATCAGCGTGGGAGGGGTCGGGGTGTAAAGGGCACCCATGCACAAACAAGGCTCTCCCTGGGGATCACTGCGGACTACAGCTCTTCTCTGTTTTACTGTCAGGAGGGGGCAGAGGTTGGGCACAATTGCCCCAGAAGCATCTATAATGGGTCCATTTTTTTATTTTTGCTGTCTGCAGCCATAAATAACACCATATACATTCACAAAGCAGATGGGACGGAAAGTGGGGCAATAACAAAACTCTGTTTTAATATTGACTAACTTATTTTCTCACACATTCTGCTAACAGGAAAGGCTGAACAAGGACCATACTCCTCATTTGGAACTCAGGTAAATTTATTTAAGGATACGTGAGCTTCTTCAAGACATTTTGCCCTTTTGTTGACTTTTGTACACCGTTTAACATTTACTTAAAATCAGAATAAAGAAGAAATAATAAAAAAGTAAGCAATGTTAACTGCTCTTACACCTTAAATATAAATAATAATGTTCTTGTAATATAATCAAACTGATTGATTGGGTTATTGCAAATGCAGACCAGAGGTATTAAATATTTCATTTTAGATGTGGACAAGGTTACAATCACTGTTCAGCTTGAACTCATGTGGGAATATTCTGCCATGTTGTAGTCAAAGTATTTGCATAGCATGAGCTACTGGGGAAGTGAGAGAGTCAGTCCAACTGTGTTGTGCTTTTACAGCGATGGGTTTGTCAATCCTAGCTGTTGGGAGTAAAACTATTAGGAGGAAAAATCCTCAACATCATGGTTCTGCACAAGGTTAGAGAAGGTGAGCTTGTGATCAGAAGGCTGCCGGTTCAACTCATTGGGCCTCATGCAAGAACATGTTTGTATTCTTATCCTAAATTTCTCTTACTTTTGTTAGTACGAAGGGTTCGTACGAACATGTCACGTCAGATTCAACAAACTCTTCTATCTTCAGGAAAAGTGTGTAAATGTGATGCGTAAACCGATTAATGCGTATCAGGTGCTCGTGCACGGGAAGAGCAGATTTACATATTTCCACCCCAAAAAAACGCCATATAAGGATATACGTTTCCTGCCCCACATACCAGGAAGTGTTCATTCATAAAGTACATTGCAAAGTAAAAAAGAAGAACTTCATGAGTTCGAAGATTGAAGTTCAGAGATCCAGAAGAAAAAAGTCATTTTTAGTAGCGTCAGCTGTGGAATTAAGAATCTGCTTTAAAGCCGAGGAATGAAACGTTAATGTTGTGTCTCCTGTGGATCGTACAGTCACAGAAATAAAAATCTAAATCATATAATCATATTCATCTAGTCCTGCTCCAGTCCTTTGGTCAAATATTTTTAATGTCAGTGTAAACAACTGTGTTACATAAGTTTCATTTATTCAGAAGAAGAGCAGTCGCGCACCGCAAGAAAATCCATCTGGATAACAGCAGACTGACTTCTCGTAAAATATACGACAGGTCTGGACCACACGTGAATTTTGTTCATATCTGAAGAAAATCTTAGAATTCGAAAAAATTGGTGAATGCCACAAATTCTCCTAAATCACTCGTACGCACAACTTAAGAACAAATCTGTTCGTACGAACAGGTCTTGCATGAGGCCCAATGTGAATAAAAAGCCCTCATGGAGAAATAATTTCCCCACTTGTTTTAATAGAGTTTGTTCACGCTTACTTTATTAATAAACACTGATACTGTCCCCCATCAGCCACAGTTCAAAACTGTTAATTCAACTCCACAGAACTGGTTGTCAGAGCAAGTTTACTGCAGCATCACATTTTTTTGTTTATCACCTTAAAATAGAAAACTAGTTTTTCTCTATCTTTTTCTCAGCAAATTACTTAAGATCACAGAATTTGACATTTTCTGCCTTCCATGACAGATTCAGTTTAGTTCAGGGTAGATGTCTTGCTTGTTGTGTTACAGCTTGTTGGCATGGTGGGTTTTTCCAGGCCTTATGAGGTTTTTTGTTTTATTTACAGAATTGCAGCATTATTGGCAGGGTCAGTGTTTGTTCACCTGACTTCTTCTACTGTTTGTTATCGTGACAAGATTTGGACTGTGATATCTAGACAAGAAAATTAGAGATGCACTATAACTTTTTTAAAACCGGTGCAGACAACCGATTGATTCAAAGTAAATTTATTTTTAATATCATTAATATATAACTTCAAATAATTATTCAAACTGAAAAAGTTAATTCCTCTCAAATGTAAAAACAAAAATAATTCGAAAATAACAGCTTAAAAGATCTCAGTGTAAACAACAAACTGCAAAAGTCCATTCTTTAAATTACACTGTTCCCAAAGCTATGAAACTATTCTTCTACCCTTTTTTCTAGTTCTGGAACAATCAGAGCTCTCTTATTTCTCTTTTCTTCAGCCTGGTTTCATGTCCAGCAATATGCCCATGTCCAGTCCAAATAACCTCTCTCCAGCTGCTGTTAAGTCTGGTTCCCAGTTTTATTCATCATATGAGCGAAGCAACACTCGCAGAAGACCCGCACAGGACCCCATTGGTAAGATTGCAAAAACTGTTGAACAATTCTAGGACGTATTGCTTATTAAGAAAAGCTTTTGTTTGATTTAAATGTGCATTTTTGTGCAGCATTGCTTCTTTTGAACACCTTTAAAAGGAGTCTAAGAAAAAGTGACATCAGCCAGTTCTCAGAATGGGGCAATTGTTGAATAACATCAGCCTAATTACGTTCTGAGCAAGTTGTCAAAATGACTGATTGGTTCAACAGGAATTTGTGAGGAAGGAAGCTCCATATTTAAAGGCCCTCATTACCTATTGTGTAGTCATTTTTTCTGTAAGTTCAAACCTTTTTTTTCCCTGACTGACATGATTTCCTTTTTGTCTCCCTCCCTGCAGAGTCACAGCCAAAAAAGACCAGGAAGGTGCCCCCTGGCCTGCCCTCCTCCGTAAGTATTAACAACCAGACCATGTCTCAGCGATGGCATTCATTGCAAGAGACCCCAAATTTTCACGTCTTGCGTCCTTTTTCATATTCAGTCTGACATCCGAAGCCTTTTCCTTGGCAGCAGTATAATAGCAGCGATACAGGCCTTCCAGGTCTTACAGCTGTGCATCTGCAGCAGCAAAGTCAAAAAGAACCAAGGGGGAAAAGCCACTTTTTTACCAAGCCACTTATTTGCAATATGTATTTATGGTGTGTTGTATTTGTGAGGCCTTTGCGGCCACATTTCTTTCCCTCTGCCAAAGTCTACTCATCAAATCCCAGAAGAGAATTCATTCAGGGGTTTGAAGCTTTTTCTCCTCCTCCTCATTTTTTTCCCTCTCAGTCGCTCCCTCTCTGGACACCCTATTTCTTTTATTATTTTTTCCCCACCCTACCCCATCTCACACAGACATCCCCCCTCGCCACCATAAACAACAGCCCTCCCCTTCCTCGTTCTCCCTCCCCCATCCCTCTAACCCAGCTGCCAGTGGAGTTGGCCGCCGTCCAGGATTTGGCAGATGGTTCAGTAATTAGGAGTGCATCTCCTCGCTCCCTCTTCTCTCCTCTCCTCTCTCTTTCCTCTCCTTTTCCCCTGTTTAATCAAATTACAGAACAAAACTTTAGTTCTATTTATTCAGACTATTTTTTTTTTCAAATACAGTGAAGTCTTGATTTTGGCCTCCAATAACTTTTGCTAAAAAAGGGGCTAAGAACAGTAATTTCTTTATTCCTTTTACTAAGGCAACTTCCCATTTTTTGTTTACACTTTTAGCTAAAAAAAGTGAAATATCTAAAAACTATTAGTAATTAAAATATGTAAAAGTCTGACTGATATGGTGGATGTGGACCCAAAAAGAGCACTGACTGATCTATATCCAGGTCTAAGGAAATGTTGCAGTGGCATGGGTATTCAATTAGGCTGTAAAACCAGATAGTAAAAATAGACCAGGGTGGGAACCCAACTTTTAGGAACGCTGTTTAATCTGATAATAAATGCATACAAGTCTTCAATCAGTTGTGAAATCCAATATGGTAAAAAGAAAATAGATAGTTTCCCTCCAACATGTTTTTATAGTTCTGTTAGACTCAACCTTAAGTAATAAGCTGAAGAGTTTCATGTTTTTATGTGCAGGTTTATACATCAAACCCCAGGGAGGATTTTAATCGAGATTGCTACCCTCCCTCCAAAGCAGGAAACGTCTACCTATCACCATTCTACGTACAAGGTCAGTTGGAACAATATTTTTCTCCAGAGTTTCTCCTTGTCCTTTGTGTTTAGTTGAAAAGTTTAGTCTGGCAAAGACAATAATTTCCTGGAATTTTCCTTTGAAGTCGGTGCAGCTGGGAAATTGGTTTCTCGACTGTATTGTGTCCAGATGCACCAGAGGTGTTGTAGGCTACAAAGCCCCTCTGGTGCCTGGCTGTTGAATAGTGAATCACGGTTGAATAAAGTCGTCACAGTAATGTGACATGTCTCATATGCAGTCCTCATTGTCTTCTGGTCTCCTGTGGCTGGTTATCCCTCAACCCTTCCTTCTTCCTCTTTCTCTGCTGGATGGCCTCTGACAGAAGGTCTCCACCCGCCCACTGATCCTTGGGGCTCTGCCGGGTCGATGATTCAGCCTGGTTATTCTGCCATGTTGGGCAACTCCCCCCATCTGGGTCAGCACGGACCTTTCACTGCCATCAACCCTCAAGATAGACTGGTAAGTTATAACTTCATGTTGAAGACTTGTTCAAATCAACAAACACTTTTTCCCCCTGCTAATGGATCATGAACGTTTCTGTCTGGTTATTTATTTAAACTGTTGGGTGTGTGTATCTTCCAAGAAACGGCAGCCTCTACCACTTTCTCCCCACAACTACCCCCTGCATGGCAGTGAGGTGAACGGAGCTCATCCTGCTGGGTTCCACTCTGGCTCCAGCAGCTTTGGAGTCCCCAACCACACACCCCCTATCGCCAGCAGTGAAACCCTTATGGGTAAATCTTATAGTGTGTGTCACTTCCTTTTTCAAATTGATGTGTCTGTGTTATCAAATAATATTGTCACATAGCTAAACACTGATTGTGATCGAAGTTTGTTGTGGATTTCTGCAGCAAATCGGGGTGCAGTTCCTGGAAGTTCAGGTGATGAGATTGGGAAAGCCTTGGCATCAGTAAGTAATCATAAGCTACATATTTAAGGAAACGTGTACTTTATTTACACCAATATATGTTTCATGTATGGTGTTATGAAGCATTATAAATGTAATCAAATTGTTTCATTTGACTGAAAGTCAGACATTCTTTGTCCAGATTTATCCTTCAGACACAAACAGTAATGTTTTCCCTCCGTCTCCATCGACTCCCTCTGGATCACCTCAGGCTGTTTCAGGTGAGTTTTACTCCTCAAGCTCAGAGCTTTGCTTTTTTATTTGTTCCAACTCAACATGGCCCCTTTTTGTTTTCTTTTAAGGATATTAAAAAATCTTTGAGGGAAAAAAAAACATTCGGTCGATGTTTTTCAAAATAAAACACACTTTCAAAACATTAGTTATGTGCAGTTTGGCGTTGTTATTTTTAATTTTGTCTTGAGTGTTACTAATACTAATTTAGATTAAAAACACATAAGTGACATTTTAGTTTACAGACTTTATAACAGAAAACATTTCTTTTTTTGTCAAAATGTTAAAACAGACTTTTTGTTTTGCTAGCACAATTTTTTACCAAATAGATATTTGACAATAAAATTAACACACAGTTTATATCAATTCTGCAGTAAGTGGTTATAAGAATTTTTTTATTTTATTTTATGTTTTGACACTTTTTCAAAAGGCATAAACAAAGATAATTTCACACACAAAAAACCTAATTTAACTTATAGGAGAGGAAGGGAGAATAGTAAAAATAAAGAGAGAGTGGGTTCATTTCCTCATTTGCCATAAGATTACATTCTGATGCTGTTCAGTCATTAGCAGCTGCTGGGATCATTTTTGCTGAGCTGTATGTTGACCATTTTTTTAATGTCAAAAGTTGTCACATAATGGCTGATTGTATTTCACAAATAGATTTTTTATTGGCTGATGATGTTGAAAATGTAAAATGAGCTTTTTTGCTCAGCATGACACGGGTAGAGCAGAACAAGAACAACTTTATTGTTAATTTTCAGCATATGGTTATATATCACATCTCCATTAACATAAATTATAAATCGCAGCTGAGCATAATGAGAGCATTATCCAGCAGCACAGAGCGATCTAAAAGTCCATTTTAACCACTGATCATGTAGACATTAAACTCTCAGCATTTCTTGACTTGCATAAAAACATTGTAACTTTTGTCTAAATAAACAATTTTTTTTCTAGGCTCTGCATCTCAGTGGACCCGGTCTTCTGGCCAGGCCACGCCTTCACCTAACTTCGACGGTGGAGTTCAGTCTATGGTGAGTCCGTCTGTTTTCTTTCAGTGTGAAAGATCAGGGCAAAGCACCTCATCTTTTCCATTGTTCTTTATGTCTCACAGCAGAGTAAAATAGAGGACCACCTGGATGAAGCCATATGTGTTCTTCAGCGACATGCCAGCGGACAGGGAGGGTTACCTCCAGGCTTCAGCAGTGCAGCACTTGGGTTGGTCAGTCGCCTGCCAGGGCTGGTGAGATTTAAAATATAATAACATATTTTTTTCTTTATGATGGTGATTGAATGTAGTGAAGTAAAAAGTAAAACTGAGAAGTTTGTTGAGCTACATTTAAAATCAGTTTCTGACTTCAAGGTTTCCAGTCTCCATGAGGACTCTGCTGGTCTGCCCTCTAGTGGAGGACTTCTGCATCACAGCTCTGCATCTGTTCATTCAGGCTCTCAGCTTACAGGTGGGACATTTTTGTTTATTTTTATTATTTAGCTACTTTTTAATTTAGATATCTGGATCTACATGTTGTTCTACACAGTTTTAGAGCCCAGTACCTTTTTTGTCTGAACTCTGTGTGTAGTTCTGCCCGGCAACCTGACTCGTTCCACCGGTGCTATGATCAAACGAGAGGAGAGGGAGGACGACGAGAACTGCTCCATTACAGACAAATCAGAGGACGAGAAGAAAGACATGAAGGCCCGCCTTCGGACAAGGTTTCTAAAATTAGTAAATGAATCAGAATAGTTGTTTGTTTTTGTAAATTAGCTGGAATCTAATGAAAACTGTTTTTAAGCTTTTGATTTGTTTGGTAAAACAGTGAAAGACATTAAGCAGCAGATATTTGAGGTGTTAAAAGAATAAATTTGGTAGCTGTGATATTTATCACTCAATAAATGGAGTAAAACTTGCCTCATAATGGAAACAGAACCATGTTGTTTGAAACTGGCTCTCACCCTGAAAGACGAGTGTTTGTTGTAAAATTTGTCGTTAGATGACACCGGCGTGCCGATGTTAATTAGAAACTGGAGCAATCATAGTTCTGAACTGTACCCACACTCTTGTTTCCTTCCCTCCTCATCTGCCACACACTCTTTCAGTAGTCTAGATGATTTGGATGATGATGATGATGATGAAGATCTACCAGTGGAGATCAAGGCTGAGCGGGAGAAAGCGCGGAGGTTGGCAAACAACACCCGCGAGCGGCTCCGCGTGCGGGACATCAACGGGGCTTTTAAGGAGCTGGGCCGCATGTGTCAGCTCCATCTGAGCTCTGAAAAACCACAAACCAAATTGATCATACTGCAACAGGCTGTTAATGTTATACTCAACCTGGAGCAACAAGTCCGAGGTCAGTGGGTGTCCAGGGACAAAGGAAGTGGAGGGGATGGGCTTCTTTTCACAATAAAACTTCCACACAGCTTTAACCAATGGCCAGATTCTGAGTTTTAATCCATGGTGGTGACATAATCTGTTTCAAATTATGTTTTATTTGTTAAAATGAACCAAAAATAAAGAGAAAATATATGAAAGAAAATGAGCTGTGTGATAGTTTTAGGACTTTATCCAGTTCATTTCAAAATGTTTTCATTGTCTGATAACACACACACACACACACTCACAGGACTGTTGGAATGTCCCTGCATCACTCACACACTGTTTCCTCACACATCCGTCTACCTCGCCACTTACTTTTTGTTTGCTTTTTCGCTGTGTGTTTTATAAACATTGTTTTCATATAAAGCAGCATTTTAGCTTCTGTTTTATCAGCCGCTGGCGTGAAAACAGAGCTGTCTGCTGTGTATTAACATGTTTTTATGTTTACAGTTGTGTTTTTGTGCTTCATCTTTCAGCCTTTCAAACAATAACCCTTTTCATTATATGGGTTTTTTTTTTTTTCATTTCCTTTTTGCTTTTTCGTTTTCCTTTTTCAGATGGCAACAGAGATCAACTCCTCCTAACTTTGTAATAAATACATCGGCTGCAGATGTATTTAACGTGCTGCTGATGTCAGCCTCTCCTGTTAGCTTTCCTCTGAGCCTCTTTCTGTGTACTGCATTTGGCAAAAGGTGTAACTTCCTCTCTTTCTCACAATTTCTCATTTTGCTGGACAGTCACCAAATCCCCTTAACTTCCCTTCTGGACCCTGATGATTAAGAGATGCTTTAGTTGGTTGAATCCTGACCTCGTTGTGTTTGGGTCTAATCTTAAATCGTGCAGCGTTGAGCTTGTGCCACAGACTACAGAGAGATTTGAACAAGATTTTCCTCATATTACCACTGTTACATCTAAGAAGAAATCTATATTTTATACCTCCGCTGATTCTCCTGCTCTCCAGGATCTTCTTCTGATAGTGTCTCGACCTCAAAAACAGCATCATAAAACCTAAATGTTGAGAG
Organism: Anablepsoides rubrolineatus; assembly: GCA_031762495.1. Classification (NCBI taxonomy): domain Eukaryota; kingdom Metazoa; phylum Chordata; class Actinopteri; order Cyprinodontiformes; family Rivulidae; genus Anablepsoides; species Anablepsoides rubrolineatus. Next base: position 12,290,247 of record JARVGW010000815.1, read on the forward strand.
GGTGAAATGCCAGTTTCTCTAGAAGCAACAAGTTGTGAGAACCCCCCCCCAGCCCAGTGAGAGTTCTGATTTGGGTTTGATGCCCCTTCCCTTCACCCCACTTCTCCTCCCCGACAGCAGCCTCGTCTCGGTGACCGACGAGAACCTGACTGCGGAGGAGAAGGAGCAGAGGGAGCGGGATCGGCGCCAGGCGAACAACGCTAGGGAGCGGGTGCGCGTGCGTGACATTAACGAGGCCTTCAGAGAGTTGGGCAGGATGTGTCAGATCCATCTGCAGAGCGACAAGGCCCAGACCAAGCTGATCATCCTGCAGCAGGCCGTTCAGGTCATACTGAGCCTGGAGAAGCAGGTGCGAGGTAGGTCAGCCAGGACAGGAAGATCTATTTGACCAAACGTGCAGCTGACGTAACTCACATCCTGGGAAATCTTTTCTGTAACTCTGCTCCCACTGCCTGTAACACTCATGTTAGTTCTGTCACTTTAAATATGAAGAAAGGAGAGGAAGAGGAGGAAGTATATCCCTGCTTTCTGCCAAACACTTGCACTTCCCTTTTCCCTTCTTTCTCTTCTCTCACTTTTTCTTTGTATGTTCTAATCTAAACTGTTTTGTTTCATGGCTTTTTACCATGTTTGTGTTAAAAAGCTTTTTATTTGTTTTGAAGAGCGTAATTTGAATCCAAAAGCCGCCTGCCTCAAGAGGAGAGAGGAGGAGAAAGTTTCGGGCCTGGAGCACCAAATGCAGCTCAGTGGGGGTCACCCTGCTCTTGGAGGGGATGGACACAACCCTGTGAGCCATATGTAACTCTCAGGTCTGTCTGCAGAATCTATAGGACTATTTTAGAAATGACATTTTATTATAACTCATCACTTTTCTCTCCTTTCTTTTCCAGCTCTTTTGGATCGTACAGCTCTAAGAACACGTGGCCTTATCTATCCTTGTCGTGTCATCTCAGTGTGCTTCAGCTTTTTGGAAACACACACACACACACCTTGTTACTGACAAAGCAGGTGGCCACATTCCTGATGCAGAATAACACACATCGCAACAGAAGAGGCACATGAAATAAAATTTAAAAACATTTCTTGATCTTCACACGACGATGCTTTGAACTGAACACACTGCTTTTGGAGTCAGCGGGACTCGCTTTTACACACTGGGAGCAAAACTTGTTTGGATCAAAAAACTTTTGGATCAATTGCTCATCTGAGTGACTTTACATTGCTGAATAGTATTGGCATTCCCAGCAGAGAATAATGCGATCTTACATTCTTCCCGAGCAAAGAGGGATGATTTATATTCTGCGATTGAACAAAACCTGTTTATTTATGCCTTGTTATTTGGTTTGACATTTATTGTTTTCATGTGACGACTGAATTACTGAAGTTTAGAGACTTTTCTGCCACTGACCGGTCTGTCAAGAATACCTGCTTCCTCTTTTTGATACGCTGGGATTTCAGACAGTTTTTCTTCAATTTTATTGAAGTGGCTAAAAAGAAAGGAAAACAAGTCGCCACATTTCAGACTCACTTGTGCACTGGGGTGATTTGTGTCCTGATACATCTCAGTAATCCAGGTAGAAAAAATCTAAAAGACAAAAATAAGTAGGTCCTCTGGACGGGTTCTTCTTTTGTGAAACGTTTCGTCTCTCCTCCAAAGGACTTCTTCAGTCTGAGGAGTTTCAGATGAACTCAGCCTTATAAACACTGCCTCCACAAGGTGGGCAGTTTTTCTTCACAAAAATTGCTTCATTTACTCCTCTCTCAAACCAATGTTCCTCTCTATCAAGGATGAGAACATCTTCATCCCTGAAAGAGTGACCATAAAAACCATCCACCATTAAACAGGTGGAGGCCTTTGTGTCCAGTTATCCTCCTCTTACAATGCTGTTATTGCAGGTATGACTCAGCCCCCTGTCAGCAGTAAGTGTGAATCAGGGCCCCAACGAAAGTCAGGTGTTGGAGCACATGACCCTCTATGAACAATAGAGCTAATCAAGCCTATTGTTAGGCGATGTCCTCTTTTGCATGTGATTAACTTGTTTGTCCACCATGTGGAGGCAGAGCTTATAAGACTGAGTTCATCTGAAACTCCTCAGACTGAAGAAGTCTGAGGTGGAGAGATGAAACATTTCACTAAAGAAGAACTGGGGTGATTTATTTTTTATTACTTGTCTCAGAACTTTGGATCCCAGAGTCTTGTCTCTTGAAGTCCTTTACATCAGTTATTGTCACTGCCATGCAAGTGGAACGGACCGACTGCCAGGAGAGACACAACCCAACAGAGCGAGGCTGAAGCACAGGTTTTGCTGTCAGTCTCACAGCTCAGTGCAAAGTGTCTGAAACCATCCCTCGCTCCGACATCATTGGGAAATCACTTACTGCAAGAACCAGGGCTGTTTGTATTTTGATACAGGACAATTAGCTTGTACACGTTTAACTAAAGTATTGAAAGGGATCATGAGTGTTACTGCGGTGTTTGGAGAGAATTTCCTCTGTTGCCACTGACTGACTTTGTTTTGGTTGCTTTGTGTTGAAGCCTGTTGTAAGGATCTTCCTTTTTTTTGTTTGTTTGTTTGTTTTTTTTACTTTGTAACATAGTTGTAAGAGTTTTGTTTGTATTGTTTGGAATGCTTTATTTACTTTGTTTACATTGTTTTTAATGTAAGACGACTCAGTTTAGATTCCAGGAACAAAGTCAGGTGTTTGTTTGTTTGTTTTTGGTGCCAGTTTAGAGATGTTAGAAATGACAACTAATAAGGCTGTAACATCACATGTTGTGATATTGATCTGTTGTTTGAACACAAACCAGTTGTAAATTGGGCTGTTCTACTATTTGTGACTTTTTTTAATATGAAAAAGTTTAATTAGCGCAGCCCCGCCCCCTCTCCTCTCCCAGCGTTCTGATGAGCTTGTTTATTAGTTTGAGAAGTTAAGAAGGGGGCGGTCTGCAACAAAAATGTGTTTCATTGTGAGATAAAGCATAAAAAAGGATTTAAAAGAGGTGGCCTTAGTCATTTTTCTGACATGAGGAGTTTTGATAATGGTTACTCACCAGTGCCTGAACATGTCTTTGCTTACATTGTGGATGATGTTTCATTCAAGGTTTTGTAGGTTGTCTTTTTTGCAATACAAATGTTTTGTTTGTTTGTTTTGTTTTAAAGCCCTATATTTCATTATCATCTATGATATAAAGAATTATGCTCAGTGACTTCTTCTGTGCTTGTGTCATGAGTCATAAGTTGAACATTGTATTTTCACCTTTTTGTTGTCATTTTTGACTCAAACTGGTGTGTGTATGAACATATACATACCTGCATGTCTCTGTCAGCTTCATCACTGGAAGCCGCTCACTGATGTGGAACAGTTTTCATCATTTCATCACAAATCCTGCCCAGAAGACAAGCCCGGGAATTAAATTTCAGTTCCTCAAACTGATTTGTAAAGTCACTTGTAAAAACTGAATTTTTGTCCATGGATGATGTTTTTGCAGTTTCACACCTCCTGCTAACAGACTCATGAAACATGACCTGCTACAGATCTCTGTCTTCTCTCGTGTTTGGGGACAACATCTATGTAGGGTTTGTCCTCAAAGTGCCTCCAGTTTCCTATTTTTTATATACAAAGTAGATGTTGAGAACTGTTGTGTATATAACAGTAATGTAGCAATAAATGTACCATTTTTAAGAACAACCTGGTTTTCTTTTTTTAAATAATGGAAGAAAGCAGAATTTAGTTTTCTCAAGATAAAGCTGGACGCAGTAATCCACATAAACCTCACGTCATCTGTGAAATCATGAGTTCCTGATTTATGGAGCAGCAAACAGACTGATGTTTTTTAAAGAATGGATACAAACTAGTGCGTTTGTGCCCCATTTGTTGGTTCAAAAATATGTTATCACTCGCAGCATTGAGATCAGTACATGTAAATTTCTGAATTTACTGTTTTAGTTACAAACTTAGGTGGCAGAATGGAGCGGTTACCTTCAGTTGTTATGAAAATGCAATTTGTAGCTATCAAAAATAAATTTGACTTTGAATCCAAATACAATAATATAATTCATGAAATACAAATACTTCTTAAGTACAGTCCTTTTTATTTTTATTATGTCCTGCTGGAGTGTGACATGATTTGTTTGTGTACAAATTAATACAGTATCAGAATTTTATATATTTATACTTCTCATTCAACCACAGTTAAATTCACTCTATCTAGGAGGCACAATTTATATGGATAGAATTTATTTTTTTACAATAACAAGCTGGAATGAAAACAGGCAAAAAATAAATAAAAGTAACAACTTTCTACTTCTTGCCTTTTTTAATGTAAGGAGTAGAAAGTACAGATAATTGTGTGAAAATGCAAGAAGTAGAAGTAAAAAGTAGACTGAAAAATAATTACTGAAGTAAAGTACAGATAGCCTACCCTTAAACTTCATTTACTTAGTTACTTTACAACTCTGTAGAGAAGTTGGTAAAGATAGAGGATTTTAGAGGTGGAATTTCAACAATGGTTGTTTTTAAAAATAAATAAAAGTGTTGGGTGAATCATGTGTTGAGGATGACTTTCAGCTACATTAGCTTCAGCGATAACTCCAGACTTGATGGTGAGTGAGTGTTTGCTTCCATCTAGTGGACAAAAAGAAAATTGCAAATTGTCCCCCGTTTACAAAGGTGAATACAGCAGAGTAAAAGCAAGACTGTATAAAAATAACTGTAATTTTTAATTTATGTTTTAGAATTTATAATTTATTTATTGTATGTATGTAAAACCTATTGAGTTGAATACATCACTTATTTATAGTATATTTACACCCGGAATTTCATTTAGTAAAAACCGGAAGTATTTCGTCCGACACTCGGAAGTTCTTAACTATCAAGAAACCAACGCGTCTTGTGTCTAAAGGACATCTGTCAACCAAAATGATCAACAAAATTATAGGTGCTAGGAATGCGACCATCGCCAAGACATGGTAACATATTTTTAAATCGTAAAAGCGAAAATAAAAATGAGGAAAGAATTAGATGAGCAGAACTTCGATGTAGGCTAGCTAAACATTAGCTGTTAGCTTAGCCGAGGTCATATCTGTGTTGACTTTAGCCTCACAGCTAAACTCATGGATAAAATGGTTGAAATGATTGGAAGTACTATTTTTTTATTACTTTTTTGAACGCAAGACTACAAGATACATGTTTTTACGTTATTTTGTTATTTTCAGTAAGAAAAATGAGCTAGCTCGCTTAAAGGGAGTACATGTTTTCAATAAATCAAAGTGTCGATCAACATTAAAACTGAAAATAAAAAAACAAATAGGGTTTGTTTGCAACAAATAAAAAAGACTACAAAAATATTCAGAAATAATTTGTCTGACCATTTTTAAAACTTAAAAGAGACAGTTTTTAAGAAAATACGTGCGTGTTTGGATCAAAATACTTGAGATATAACAAGTCTAAATGTGTCGACCATACAGTAGTATTTATAGCAGCTGGATGAATAGAGTTGAATGTGCTGCCTTGTCAGATCAGCTCATATTTGTGTGTTGTGTGACAGTAACTCACATTTTGATATAAAAACTCTTGACATACTAAAACTGTTGGGTTTGAGTGTGTAGACTGATCATTTTGAGACTTTTTGCAGTGATCTGCAGCTTTAATTTCCCCCAAAACATAACCGGTTTGTTAAACAGTTTCTTTAAGCTAATTTTAATCAATTATTTAACACAGAAAAATATATTTTATTTTAAATAACTTCATAGTTTTCCTAGATTTCTCTGTAGATTCATTTGTGTTTTGACCCCAACCCCTGTTTCCCAAAATTGTTGAAGATTTTGTAGTTGTTGTTTAAACCGTTAATACAAATATAAATATACTTGTCCCAAACATTTTTTTTCTTCTTGCCAGGGCACCCAACATGGCCACTTGGGGCACAACTGCATTAGTGAGTTTGATCTTCTTCACGGACTGGAAGCTGATTTTGCAATACGTTCCCTACGTAGGCGGCAAATATAAGAAGGATGACTAGTGATGGCCAGGTCAGTCGGAGTAATGACATTAAGGCACTTTCAACTAAAAGGTTGTGATTCAGGCATTATTTTGTTTTCATGGCTCTGCAGGACCTGAGCCATATCTTGGTGTCCAGAGACCAGAGCAAAGACTTGTTTTAAAACTGTATATCTCATTTAATGAAATGGTTTGAAAGAACTAACCATTTAGAACTGTAAAACATTTTGATGATGACTTTTCTTTGGAAACAATTAACAACTTTACATCTTTTTTTCTTCTTTCAGGTTGGCGCTGTTGTTTTTGTTTTTCTTGTGTTTTTAAAACGAAGACCTACATAAAGAACATGAAATGTGGAAGCCTGTTCCTTGAGTTGTGGTTCCTTTTTGTAGAAGATCTCTGGAGTCTCCTAACAGCAGCTCAGGCAGCACCAAACTGACCATCATCACCTGCTGAAATGCATTCTTGTCATTTTATTACTACCAGTAAAGACATGATGGGAGCAAACAAATGACAAATGTGCTTTTGACTTCTTTTTTTCTGGTTAGTTTGAGGACATTTGTTTCATAATTTGTGTTCTGTGTGTCATATTTGATTCCTAATTATACAATGGAGAGATAAAGTAAAGTATGTTATACATCTATTTGGTTTCTGTCTAATTATTTTTGTCTAACTGCAGTATACCACCCCAAAGAGGATTAAACTGCAGTTTATTATACTCCTGTACTGATCTATGAAGTTTATTACAATTTATTAATGCGGTAAAAAGTTCCTCTACCTATTATTATTATTGTTGTTGTTATTTTTATTGTTATTATTATCTCTGTATGACTCCACAAGAAGTCTCTTTAGGTCAGAAATGAAAGATGTAAGACCACAATTAGTCCTGAAATCTAACTATTCAAATTAGCAAAATTAATAATGATCATAACAAAAAAATCATAATTGTTTTTATGGAGTATAAATGTCCTGAAAGTTAAAGCCGTATTCTAATATTGCTGCTGCAACAGTATTACAGCCTATCTTTAGTGTTGAGAGCCCATACAACAAAATACAAATAAAGTTATTAAAACAATTTTTGTGTGTGTATTAAATAGAAACAGTTAAAATGAAAATTCTACTCCTTTATTTTGTTGCTTTCTGACAGTGCAGTGTTCAAATTTATCCTAAAGCGCCAGGACTAGTTTACAGTGGCGGCGCATGGATTGCAGTGATTAACTTGTCATCAGTCTGGCGGAGTAATCTACAGTTGTTAACCTCCTGACAGCAAGTGTCGACAGCTTAGCTGACTGTAAATTCAGGACTGCAACAACAGTTTGATAGCTTGGCGTTTATTATTCCTTATCATTTCAACCACCATAATAACTAGCGAGCAAAGGAGTACCACCGACACCATGGAGCGAAAAAGGTGAGACTTTCAAATGACGACTGCGGAGTTGTCGAAACAACACGACGAAATGCACGCACACAGACACGCAGATGTAACGTCGTCAAAACAGTCATTAGTTAAACATGTTTGTTTTTATTTGCTCTTTAGCTGTTCTGTGTGAACAAATATGTTGCGGTCTCTTTGGAATTGTTACTTTTAGAAGCTGGCAACTTGAAACAGTAATAGTTAGTTTCATCGCACCGGACGCTGCTAGCTTGATTAGCTAGCTAAGTTTCATTGTTTACACACGCTTGACTTGCAGCGCGCGGGCCCCGGTGTTCAGACACATTTTGTTACCCTCAGATTCTGTGACCCCGAAAATTTAAACTTCCCGTCGTGAAGTTTTCTCTTTTTATTCTAGGTATATTTTAAAATGAAGTTATATGAAAAAAATATGATCACGTTATTATGTGACAGGCACTGTAGTATGACACCTGGTGTTAAATGCTGTTGGATGCACTTCAGACCTGAGCTCTCTTATCATTTTTTGCACACTTGCGAAATCTAGATAGATCAGATAAAGTTACTACGTTTCACAAACTTTGTGATTGAAACAGCAGAACCAAAAACATGACAACAAACTCTAAAAAAACTTTTTTGTTTCTCTGAATTATCTTGATTTGCATCTCAGGACAGAACTCAAGTTAAATAACTTCAGAAAACTCTGACTACAGTGACATATAGTTCCTAAGTGTTTACTCATTAAGAATTTCTTTTATGTTTTTTAGAGAATAAAAACAAAACACTTTTGTGACACTAGTTTGCTCTGTTCATCTTTTCAGTTTACCAGTGAAGCGCATTCTCAACAAGCCCCAGATTTTTCGCAGCGATCTTCGCACTGATGTGAATGCCAGTCACTCCAGAGCTGGTCGTTCCCTCCAGACTAAAGTACAGCGGAGCAGGCACAAGCATCTCTACGACCTTAACCATCAGATCAGAGTGAGACGTTTATTTGTTTTAGACGTTAAGTGGCAATAATTTTGTTTTTCTGTTATAGTCATCATGCATGGAAGTCAGTAATTAACATAAAAAAAACATGTTTTTTCAAAAAATGAAACAAAAAGTGTAACATTTCTCAAAAGTTGTCAAAAAGTAGATATTTCCGTTGACATGATGGGAAAAAATTGTGATGCATCACCTCACACTCCTTCCTTACACACACACACACACACTTCAAAAAATTTATATACTAACAGTTATTTTACTTTCAATTGAATCATTTTGTGTTTATGTTCACACTGTATTCCAGAGGTCCCCAGCCCTGTTCCTCGTGGCCCACTGCCCTGCATGTTTTAGCCGTTTCCCTCCTTCAACACACCTGATTCAAATAATTGAATTACCTACTCAGAATGTTATCAAGTTTATCCATTAGTGACTTGTTCATTTCAGTCAGGTGTGTTAAATCAGGGAAACGTCTAAAACATGCAGGTCTTTGTGCCATAAGGTTGGGGACTGCACTTCCACGTGTCTGAGTTCCACTTTTTGTATTCCTTAATTGGGACATCATGCAAAATCCACTTTTTTAGCTGTTAAATAGCTACATTTTGTTGTGTGCTTGGAGTCTCTAGGAGTACATAAAAGCTGAATTTAGTTTCTCCTGGTGCCTCAAAAATATCTTTATATTCTTTTATGGTCAAATTTTGTGGCGGCACGGTGGCTCAGTTGGTAGAGCTGATGCCTCTCAGCAAGAAGGTTCCCGGGCCGGCCCGGGGACCTTTCTGGGTGGAGTTTGCATGTTCTCCCCGTGCATGCGTGGGTTCTCTCCGGGTAC
>JARVGW010000815.1:12309455-12328381 GCA_031762495.1 Anablepsoides rubrolineatus
GTGTCGTAGGAGCTATGAAAGGTCTGTGCGAAAACGACTGTCGAATCACCACGTGACCGCGCGTCGACTAGTCGGCATCGGAGCGAGTATGTTCCAGGCTTTAGAGCTGCTTTTCTAGTGGTCATTAAACCTGTGGACAGTTGTTAATGTCTGGCTGTTGTGGGGAATGTAAGAGTGTTCAATCGACATCAGACGACTCTGCATTAGTCATGGTTCACATTCGGCTCTGGATTTTGATCATCGCTGATGACATCATAAAAATCGAGGCAGCAATTTTTGCTGAGTGTTTTTCATTGAAGTCATCAAAAGTGGACACAACTTCCCACATTTACTGACTAACATCTTAGTAAATTAGACTGGTCTATTTTATAAGGTTACAAACTCACTCTCTGTCTCACTGTTTGTATTCTAATCAAATGTGTAAAAAACACCAACATCTAATATTCACAGATCAAAAGTTTAAACTGAGAGAATGTATCATTTTTAGGGAAAAATATGTTGTTTCAAAATATTATGGTGTCAACAAATCCCAAAAAAGTCAGTTTTTATTCACAATTTGCTTAGTGTCACAACCTTTTTGGAATCTGCTTTGTAGATCACATCTTTGTCTCCTGGGATGTTGTGACAGTTACTGAACACAACATTGTTCTGTGACTTTTTAGAGTTCTTAGCAAATTAAGGGGAAACAGTGCAATTAATGAGATGTGTTAACTTGACAAAAATTGCTGTATTAGAAAACACTAAAAAACAATCTGAAATAAGAAACTATGACTTTTTGTAATGAACCTGTAAAATTATTGACTATTTAAGTTTTTATTGTTATTTATCACTCTACATTTATCATTCATCAGTTGAGTCAGAACAGATTATGACATTGGTTTCAGTACAATTGTGTTTATTCTCATTTTTAATTAGATTATTTTAACATTTTATCCTGTTTTCTCCTGCGCTGAAATGAGCAGAGTTTTGTCAACAAAAGTTAATTTTTATCAGTAGTTATTTTTCCTCACATTACATTAAACTAAAAGTCAGCTGTGAAGGACAAGTGTCCTGAAAGGCAGGTATAGATTAACTAGTTCTGATGAACTGACTTTCAACCTGACTCAGTCACTATGCTAACTTAGGCCAAACACTTAACCTACTCTAAACTCAAATCTCTCTAAAGATGTTGGGGGGGGGGGGGGGTCATCTGTGACTTTTGAGCCACAAGAGTCATTATATAAATAGTTACACCATTTTTCCTTGTGTGTGTGTGCACCTCCAGGAAACAGGAGGATCTGGTGCAGAATGTGAGACGACGACTAGAGGAGGCCCTGATGGCCGATTCGTTGGCTCACGTAGACGCCGCCGCCGCTGAAGAGGCAGAAGTCGACAAACTAGAGAAGAAGGTGGAGCCACTGATGAAGGAGGAGTCATAGCTGAGGTACACCGAAACACACCATTGACTCTACAATAACTTTATTTGATTCACCAAACAACACAAATATAATCTGAATTGTATTTCTCAAGGAGTAACATATTTATCTTGTGTGTCCCTCCAGGTTCGTTGGAGATGAAGAGTGCTGGTAAACTCAGATATTTAAACGAAAGCTTTCATGTTGATTTTGTATACACTGAAAAAGTCTTTCAATTGAGACATGCAGATTTTTCTAACCTAAAAAAGACTGTAGTCTTTATTGTTGTATATTTTTACACCTTGTAGTGTAATCCTTAAAGGGTGCTTTTAAGTTTCAGTTTGTTTTTTTACCTCTACTAATGTAAGGCAGCTGTGGAAGGTGCTCAGTACAATGCAGTGTTACATTTAGTTACCAGTTGTTCAAGCTTTTTCCTGAAGGTGCACACCTCATATATGTGAATGTTTGATGTTTCTATTGGTTCTCTGAAGTATGTGAGTTTAACCGTTCTCCCACTTTGTGCTTCTTTATATTTACTGATACTGTAAGAAAGTGTATCACACTGTGTGTTTGGCTGAAAAGAAAAACTGCAGTATTTTTTTTTTTATTATTAAAAACACAGCTTGTATGTGGCCATGAATAAGCAAACATTTTAGTTTTTACTGATAAAATTAGAACTTTTTGTTAAAATAATTTAAGGTTACAAAGCTTAAATCCTCATTTGTGTTAGTCATTTTCTGTGTTAATTAGCCAACTACATTAAAATTAAAGATCTGGATTATAAGACATGAACAAAAGCTGTACAAACCAATGTACTGTATTTCATTACAGATTTCTGTCTGTGTACCACTGTTACTGTAAAAATAAATGCAGTTTTATATGCTAAAGTATGTTTACCGCTTATTCCACCTCTTTTTGATTATGATCTGTTTATTTTGAACCATTCAATGCATTTTAGCCAGTAACTAGGCAAGTTAGCCTGTTTATTTCATGTTAAAGAAGGATCAATAAGAGACACCTTCTGCTAAGGATGCATGGTTGATCACAACTTATCCAAATAAATTTATTTGGTCAAAGGTTACAATTATGTTGGCCTTAACTTTACTGCTTTTAGAACTGCTGGGAACACACACACTAATATTTTTTTCTCAATTTAAATATTTGTGTACCATGAACATGCTTTTGTGCTTGTGAGTAGTTTCAACTGCACTTGATCAATACACTTTTTATATGATTTCTTTGAATGCGTTGCACACAATAAAGGGTACCTTGACCATTTTCCATTATGTGAAATAAATGCTATTAAATAACTGGAAGCAAATGCAATAACATCATTCAGAGATGATGATGGACCACCCCTTAACACCTCATTGGTAGCCATGATGAACACACCCAACCATGACCACATATGTATATTTGTATAGATTTTTTTACTTTTCATCATTATTTCTGATAGGGAGAATAAAAAAACAAGTTTCATGTAAAATTTAAAAGCTGAAATTGTCAGACACAGGAGCAGTGAGGGCTTGATGCTGTCCGCTTGCTGCATGTGGCCTTTGAACCTATTGTTGTGTCGCGGCTGACGTCAGTGCCGTGTGCGGCAGACGGAGCGGCGTGCGCCTGGCGAGACAAAGGCGGCGCACCGAGCGGGGTCAGGCGGTAGCGCAGAGTCGAAGGCGGCGGCGAACCGAGCGGGGTCAGGCGGGCAGCGCGGAGCCGAGAATCACTGTTTTAAAAAGGGAACTCCCAGCTTTTTTTTTGGGCTTGAGCCACAGTCATTGACGGTACCGAGAATGAAGAGTGAACAACTCTGATAGGAGTGTGCTCTGGCTCCAAGAAGAGAGGAGAAAAAAACAACAACGGTGACCTCTTTTCATTTTTGACGGTCTTTTTTTTTCTTCAACGCCCCCCGTTTAGCTTCTAGTTAGCTATCGCGCTAAGCTCATACAGCGCTGCACTGATCTCCTCCTTCTCCTCCTCCTTCTTTTGCTGCCTCCCGTCTTCACCTCAGGAGCTGGAAGACAAGCGAAAGGGAGACCCGAAAAGCCAGATAAAGTAAGTTAAAATCATCTCCGCCATTGTTTAATTACGAAAAACAACTGGGTTGTTGTTATTATTGAGCAGAAGTTCGCCTGTCAGAGCGGAGCTAAGCGGCTAGCCGCGGTGCTCCCAAACAAAGGGGTCGACAACGTGACTGTGTGCCGACTGTGTGGAGCTAGCCTGTTAGCTTTCCTCTAGAAGCTAATAGCAGCATTCGTTACTTCTTTCATATTTATTTTAAATCAATATCTACTCGTTGGACTGAGTGAAGTAAACGCTAAAAATCTTTGTCTGGCGAAGGAAAAAATAAAGAGGCGACTTGGGAGACAAACAACCGGGCTGCTGGATGTTGTCAGACAAGAAGCAGCAACAACAGACAAAGCAAGGCGCTCAACACTGCATGCTGTTGTTGATGGGAGCTTCACTCTGCTCATATTGAAAATACAACTTATTTTTCCTCATTTTGTCCCCCTACCCTTATGTTTTTTATTATTATTATTTTAGTTAAAGGTGAGATCTCCTAATAAAACAAGCATCCGTGATCTGATGTAAGATCCACGGAGGGACTATGCCTAGCCCTTTATTCCATCCCGAGATTATAGACCACGACGTGATGATCAGCAGCCAGCACGGCGGCGTGGCTCTGCCCCGGGAGACGGACCAGGAGTCCCGGGATGAGGATCACCAAGAGGTGCTCCGCTTCGCCCTGGACCAGCTGTCACTGATGGCCCTGGAAAAGGTGGACTGCGTGGGCGATGGTAGCCGAGGAGGCGTCGGGCTTGTGGACACCCTGGACGGGACCCAGGGTCCGGGCTCCGAGAGCTGCAACGGTGTGGGTGGAGGGGGTTACGTGGACCTCCAGATGCTGGACCACCCCAGCGGGTCGCGGGACTCGCCGTCGTCCTGCTCCCCGTCCCCGGAGTACTACGGCTCGGGCGGGTACCACATGGCCGGGTCGCACTCCATGCTCCACGGGGAACAAAGCTCCGTCCTCTGCAACAGGAAAAGAAGCGTCAACATGACGGAGTGTGTGCCTGTCCCGAGCTCCGAGCACGTCGCTGAGATAGTGGGGAGACAAGGTAAGAACGAGCTGCTGCTGGTTGTTGTTATTGTTGTGTGTTTTAGGCAGAGATACTGAAGCCTGATTCTCTTTGTTTGGGTGTTCGTCTGCTCAGAAAAGCCCCTCTGAACTTTAAAACTGTTTGACACTGCACGCCCCTCTTTCTGCTTTTTAAAAACAGCATGCAGTTATTTTATTATTACCTTATTTTTAAATGACCCGGATTGTGTGTTGTTGTTTTTTATTTGCTCAGTATTTAGACAATACCGGGACAGAGGAGTGTGAGAGTGTGGTTGATGATGATGATGCTGGAGGGGGAGGGGTGGAAAAGGGTCAGACAAAGCGGCAGGTTGTCGGGGAGTCTGGACGTGTCTCGAAGCCTGCGCCAAACAAAGGGAATGTCGCGAAATCAGCTCGTGTTGCGCGTCGCACGTGCGGAAGCTTTTTAACGCAGAATCCGCCGTCGGAACGTCTTGTTTATTGTTAATAATTGTGTTTTCGGAGCAGATTTTTATTTTATACCGCTCCCCCGCCCCCCCAGTCTGAAACGGGGCAGCAGACGCACAAACACGGACTGGGCGGTGCAACGCCCTGCACCCAGGCGCTGTCGGCCGATGCCGCTGCTCCAGAGCGAGCCCATCCCAAGTTGTTTTTTTTTTTTTAACACAATAAAAATACATTTTGCCATCATCGTTTTTCCATAAACATATAACCTCCCCCTTGTCTTGCGCTGATGTTCTGGGCTATGTTTTGCCGCGGTAGCATTACGGCATTGTTCTCTTTGTTTGAAAAAGCCATGCTTTCTGCTTCCCAGGATGACATCACGCTCCGCGCTTCCTATTGGTCGGCGACCGCGAAGCCTCGTCATTTAAAGACACAGAGAGAGCGGTAGCTGGTGGGGCAGCAACACTGGCTCTGCTGCAGCCTCTCACACTTTGCTTGTGTCCAGAACTCCCCATTGTTGTTTTTGATTTAGATTAATGAGGAGCTGCTATTAAAAAAGACACCACATAAACGGAAGTGTTGACTGTGCTGATATGGTTTTAGGACCCAGTCAAACGCATAGAAGCCCAGCATTTATATTCATTATTCACCTTTATGATAAAATAATGACTCTAATATCACTAGCAGCCAGGTGCAATTTAAATAGTTGAAAGAGAGAATACTTTATTTTTTTTAGCTGTAGGTTGTGTTGCTATAATGTAACTTCTTTATAAAGCCCTCCCCTCTTTTTATAAAGGATTAATTAATGATTTATAAATACATTGAAGCAGGTTCATTGTTTAGTAAAGCTAAATGTGACTTAATTTGCCAAAAACAAACTTTGTGTCTGCAAAGGCTAATAAACATTTAGCAGGTAAAAGTAAAAAAAATTGAAGCACAGCTCTTGCCTTATGGTGAGCTTACTTTAGTGTATGAAACTCTTTTCTGACTGTTGATGCAAGTACGTAAGTAATTTTTTGACATTTATTTGTCCTAACTATGCTTCTTGGCAATAAATCTTATAGAGGGAACCTGATTAGAAGCACTGGGGTACCAGAAGCTCAAATAGCTGTTTGCTGTTAATAGTAAGGAGTTTTATAAGATAAGATAAGATAAGATAAAACTTTATTGATCCCACAGTGGGGAAATTTGCACATTACTGCAGCTCAATACAGGAGACGATGAGGTAGAAAAACGAAAGTACAGAAAAAAGAAACAAAAGAAACAAAAACACACAAAAAAAAACCACTGTACACTGTACAGTGGTTATGAATTTTTTTATGTGTGCAACCCACGTACTGAGCTCTACTGCTCATTCCACAAATGCATGTTCCTTACAAATGTGACACCATTTAAAAGTGAAATTAACAGTCCTTCCAGCAGTATAAGATCTATTGCCAAGAAACAAGAACAAAGGGTTTCACAATAAAAGCAAGAACATTTTAAGACCAGACATCAAAATCCATATTAACATCCCATACATAAAAAGCATTTACACATACTGTATAATTAAAACAAGGAGTAGAACATGCATCAACAACCCAACAATTAGCTCAAAGCCTGTTTATAAAAGAATGTCTTCAGATGATGTCTCATGAATATAACCTATTCATAAAGCTTTAATAAATCCCCTGTAACGGGGCTCTTATTGTGAAGTAGCAATAAAACTTGTTCACCTGTTATTATTAGTTCTGTTTTACTTGGAACATAAAATCAGTTTTACTGCCTCCTCAGACTTCCTTTTTTTCCTTTTTCCCTTTTTTCTTTTCTTCAAATCTGACAAATCACTTTCTTCAGGCCACTGGGCTTCTCTTTTTCGTTTGGCTCAAACCAAGAATGTGCCCAAAAACCATGCTGCGGTCTTTGGCTTTGCTGCGAAGTCCATGACGTAAATCCTAATATATGCTTATGGAAAAGCAGATGCTAGGATATTAGAAGTAAAACAACCGGTGATAAACATCTGTAACCATTAAACCATAGCAGAAGAAAAGTAGGTAAAAAAATTAGGGAATACAGGGAATAGATGAATTTTTAAAATATTAATGCATAGAAATTTTTTGCAATTTTGTCAAATGTACACAGATTAGATAATTATTAGTTGATTAAATCCTAATGTAACAAATCTCAGAAGTAAAAAAAAAAGTTTGGATGAACTCAATTAGACCTGTGTTAGTTAAAGGAAATGAACATTTAAACGTAACAAACATGCAGTTTGACATTTTTTTTATAATCTAAACAAATTTGTGTTTTTCTTCCTCTGAATCTTTCAGGTTGTAAGATCAAGGCTCTGCGAGCGAAAACAAACACCTACATCAAGACTCCAGTCAGAGGAGAGGAGCCGGTGTTTATTGTGACCGGACGACGGGAGGATGTTGAAATGGCCAAACGTGAAATTGTATCTGCAGCGGAGCATTTCTCCATGATCCGGGCATCCCGCTGCAAAGCCGGAGGTCCTGGAGGAGGAGGCTCCCTACCCGGACCACCTCACCTGCCTGGACAGACCACCATTCAGGTACAGAAACGGGTTTTGATATGCATGGTTGTAAAGGAGTTGGTAGATGTTGAATAGCTGCAGAGTAATACTTGAGTTCAAACATTGTCCTGTCGTTGATCCAGGTGAGAGTGCCCTACAGAGTAGTTGGTTTGGTTGTCGGACCAAAGGGAGCTACCATCAAGCGCATCCAGCAGCAGACTCATACTTACATCGTGACCCCGAGCCGAGAGAAAGATCCGGTGTTCGAGGTGACCGGGATGCCGGAGAACGTGGACCGAGCGAGAGAGGAGATTGAGACCCACATCACCCTGCGGACTGGAACCTTTGTAGACCTGCAGGGAGACAATGACTTCCACACCAACGGCACTGATGTCAGTCTAGAAGGCCTCAGCTCCTTGAGCGGTGGGCTGGGAGCATCTCTCTGGTCCAGAGCTACAAGCCACCACTCTGCCCCGCCCCCTCCTCCTCCTTCCCCTCCCCCGTCTATTCCCATGTCCATGCACCACTCCTCCAGCCGCAAGATGTCCTCCTCTGTCGCCTATCACACGCACAACGGCGGGATGAGCTCAGACAACTTCAGCACCTCCCGAAAGGCCAATGAGGGAGGCAGCCCCACCAGCCCCTTTAGCACGGGCTCCAGCAGCGCTGGAGGTGGATTCACGTTCGGAGGTGACTCTACCCCAGGGCTGCCCCCCTCGGAGGAACTGGGCTTCGAGTTCAGCGCTTCCAACATCTGGGCACCTTTTGTCAACGGTGGAACGGGGAGTAAGACGGCCGGCCCTCCTCAGCAGCAGCCTCTGCGTCGCAACAGCAGCGGGCTCAGCGGCGGCGCCATCACTCCACGATTGTCTCCGACTTTGCCTCAGGACACAGGGGTGAGCCCTCTGGACCACCCGCTGGCTCGCCGCGCCCAGAGCGACCCCCTCAGCACACTCTCCTGGCTCCAGTCCGGCAGCACGGGAGGCGGCTCCTTCTCGGGAGCTTCCAGCTCCAGCTCCGGCGGCTCGTCGACCGGCTACTCCTCCTGCTCAGCGTCCTCCCTGCCCGGCGGCTCGCCCACCGACTCAGAGGGTGGCGGCAGCGGCGCGGGCCTCAGCGCCGGGATGCTGAGCCGCCTGAAAAGCGGCTCCGGGGTCGCGGGTCTGGTCGGCATCGGCCCGGGAGTCAACAGGGACTGCTTTGTGTGTTTCGAGAGCGAGGTGACGGCAGCTCTGGTTCCTTGCGGCCACAACCTGTTCTGCATGGAGTGCGCCGGGCAGATCTGCCAGTCGGCCGAGCCCGAGTGCCCCGTCTGTCACACTCCAACCACACAGTGCATCCGTATCTTCTCCTAATGCACTGCAACATTAAGTGGGGCGGGGTGAAATATCTGGGGAGGGTGGGGTTCTGGACAGAAATGGGATTGGAGTACGGCACCAGCTGTGGTGGAGGCAGTGGAAGGATCTACACTAATAACCTTCACACACACACACTTGATGAACCATAATAAAAGCATTAATAGAGTTGATGATACTATACGGATGTTGATATATTGCTGATTACTGTCAAGATGAATGATAACAGTAATAATAATAATAATAATAATGACAATGACTTATTTTCAGAGGGAAGTTGGTTGAAACTGGTCTGCAGACAGTTGGGACTCAGGCGGTCTCTCAGTGGTGAACTCATGGAAGGAAACTAGTGTCTTATCTCTCTTCAGGCCTTCATTTCGACTCGGAGCAGCCCTCTTTGCAGGCTGCCCGTCTGTCTCCACATGTCTTCATTCTGGCTTCTTTAGATTTCTGCCTGCTTTTTTCTCTCACAGCCTTTTTCCTTTTGACACTTTTGTACTTAACAGATATTTTTGGATGAAGTTGTCAACGAGGCCTGCACTTTTCTACTCCTGATTTTAATATTCTCGACCCGATTCCCTTTCCTCCTCCCTGAGCGCGCTCATGCTATTTTTTTGAAGCGGAAAGGTTGCTCTTTTTCTGTAAGCTCAGAGCGTCTGTCTTATTGTTTGTTTGTTTATTTTTTAAGGTCGGCACGTTGTCAGGCACCTAGCAGAACACTACACCCAAGAGACGTCTTCAGGATGAAAACTCGTTTCTTGACGCCACAAAAATTTAGCCATCAGTTAATAAGCCAAATGATTGCTAAGAAGAAACGTCTCTTTAATTCTCGATTGAATTCAGTCACTCTTTGGAGGGAATTTGGACGAGTCTAAGTCACGTTTTAAACGTGGCGGTTGAATAGATTTCCAGTGATTGTTCTGTAATATGTGAGAACTTCAACCCGTGATTGTGGTCAGTTTGTATGTGTGGACTGCCTGACAATCCCTTTACATTTCTATCTATCTCCTGTATGTGTTTGTGTGTACGTGAGAGAACGATGCCCACTCATCAGTGTCAGCGTGTCATCACGAGAGGGTCCGGCTTCACTTCCATCCATCCACACTCGTACGTTAGCTTCTCACATCTCCTGTCTGTTACACTTAGATCTGCTCGTTTAGTGTTTCTTACTAGTTTAGGACTTTTCGACTGTCGTGTGTGGCATATTTTGATCTCTTAGGATAAGATAGGGCTTTTTCTAAATGTCGCACAAGAATGTTATTTTGTCCAATACGGTTAAAGGAGAGAAATCTGCTCTTTCCCTGTTCTTATAATGACGAGGGTGTGAGTGATCCGTTCTAAGTTTTCCTGCACTGTAACCCTCCTGCCCAATTTTTTTTTCTTATTAAAGAGAGAGAAAAAGAAACAGCTCTTGCTGATTTGTTAGATTTTGGTCTTCCACCCTTCTCTCTCGCAGCCAAGCTGTAAGGCACTCTCTGAGATGACACACTGTTGTACCCATATAGCGCTGTACTCTCGACAAAATGTAGTGCACTATATGGTTTTAGTAGTTTTGAGATTTGTCCTGTGTTTCATAGCATTACTGAGTTACTCCAGTGAGGCAGGTACTTCCTGTTTTGTGTTTGTGTTTTTTAAAAAGTTCAGTGAGTTTGCAGTAATTGCCTCTAATAGTGTTAATACGACGTGATTTTTCTTGGGGGGGAGGTGACGACGTCGGCGTGACGGTTGCCTTTGGTGGCCCTTTTTTTTTTTTTACATTATGGAATCAGCTCATTGAATGAGATAAGCCATGACAACTGAATTAAAGCAACACACCGAATTCTCAAGGGCTTCCTCTAACTGCACAGACACATGACCACATTTTCAGGCTCACACAGTAGGAAGAATCAACTTATCTTTTATGGCAGCTAGTAGCTAGGTCATCCAGGGCTTCCAGACACTTCTTTTTGTGTTCCAATCCCAGCAGCTGCAGAATGTTTAGCTTTTTATTTTCTTTTTTTTTTTGGGTTTGTTTCCCCCCACCGCCCCAGTTGTCCGCACACAATCACGATCAGATCCTGTCGGTGCGTAGGGCGCTGCCGTCCCAGCTTGGTGTCACGGATCTGGACCGGGCGCAGGGTTTTTAACACGATGGACAGCGGGGTAACTCGATATGAGTACACAACTGGGATGTTGCTGTTTTACGCTTTGATGCTCCAGTTTGTTTAAACGCAGTTCAAACAGTTTGCTACTTTCGGGACAATGGCACTAGCCATATAAATCTAAAACGGTTCAGCAGCCGAGCTGGTAGTCTTTTTGAAGACGAGTCCATGGTGCTTTGGTGCAACTCCCTACTGAGTCCCAGATGAACAAACCTAGTCGTTAGCGGGGCGCCATTTACTCTCAGAATAACATCTCCGGTGCACTGTAGAGTTGACAGCCCTGTTCTCATTCTTGCCCCCCCACCCCTCCACCCATGTGGGACCGCTGTGTTGAAACTGGCAACATCCCCTTCCCGTTGGACGCTGTTGGCTTTTTTTTAAAGCCTTTTTTTTTTCTCTCCTTTTAAACGCAAAACAGATGCAGGGCTGTAAATGTGTCTGAACACATCTGTGATGACTGGTGTGAGTCTGTTGAGGCCCTTTTTTTTTTTTTAAAGTGTCCAAGTCGACGTGTTGAAGATTAAATTGTGTTGTATTTGCCAGATGTGTTTAACGTTTAATCCTGGTGTTGCTCTGGGACATTTCTGGCCATTGAGAGAATGTTGGGGTTAATGTACAGTAATTTTAATTGTTCAAAGGTACAAATGTTTTTCAGATTGACTGCTTTTATTTGTTTTTTTTGTTTTTTTTTAAAGCCAATTCTATCCCCATCCCCCAATTCCTTCCTAAAAGGTTTGAAAACAGGGTTTCCTGAGGCATGCTAGTCAGTGACCTCTGACCTTTTTTTGTGATTTGAGAAGGGGTTGCTAAGAACCACATCAATAAGGGGTGACGGACTCCCCCTCAAGTCTTCGCTCTATTTTTGCTTTAATTCTCTTTTTTACGCAGAACCAAAATGTAAAACATCAGTGACCTAGGTGTCAAGCCTAACCTGTGTGTAAATACCTGGATACAATCAGCAGGATCTTGTTTTCAAAACGCAAAATGACATAATTAAAGATAAGTGTAGTTTCTAAAGAACATGTATCATTATTTGTAAGTTAACCATCTGCATGTCTTTAAGCCACCTGGCATTAGCTAATAATTTTTAAGAGGAAAAACAAATGACAAAAAAAAAAAAACTTTTTACATGTTTTATTTTTTACAATTTATTTGCTTACCTAAATATCCCAGACAATAATGTGACCCCCTTTTTTATTACTTCAAATTTATTTTTATTTTCCATTTTTTTTTATTTTCTTTCCCTTATTTTCTGTGTACTACATATAGGCAATTTATAACAAAATGAGAAAATTATTGAAGAAATTTTAAAATTGAAATATATTTTATTTGAAAGTTTATGGACCTTTTAACCGTGAGCCGGAGAAATTGTATAATCGTATAATTTGAGCTGACTTGACGGTTATGAGAAATGTATCAAGAGTTTTATTTTTTATGCTTCTTTAATAAAGTCTTGTTTTTTGGTTTCATTTTTTTACTGTAAAAATAAAAAATGTGTCTGTCTTTTTTTAATACAACTAGACTTCATTCTCACCACATGGGGGCAGCAGAGACACGTGACGTCTGCAGTTATAGGGCTTTACATCTTAGGTTTTACTTGAGTTTGTAATTTATTGTTTGTCAGCAAAATCTTAATGACGTAATGTTCACAACATCTTATTTTTGTCTACTTGGTGCCTTTGATCCATCAATATATTCAGGAGATGGGTATGACTTTTTGTTTGAGTACATTTTAAGAATATTTAACTTGACAATTCCTATTAAAAGACGTAGACTTATTTTAAAACCTATAAGAACATTGTTCTCCAAAATCTGGCTTTAGCATACTTCTGCTAAACCCCTATGCTAACACTGCTCATGCTAATTTTAATGTAAAAATTAATCAAGTGCTAAGAGTTACAATTTTTTTTAAGGTAATTAGAAACACTTGAACATTTAAGTAATTTTAGAATTAAACTGTCTTTTTGCTACTTTTATCTAGAATTTTAGCCTTTTTAGTTGTTTATCATTTTGGGACTTCGTTATCACTTTGCTGCTCAGCTTCCAATTAGCAGTTTGCTACTTTTGCCTGTTAGCTAGCTTTTTGCTACATTTAGTCATCATACTCATCAAATTTTAGCAGAATTTAGTATTTCTCCAGTTGTCTGTTAAATTTATGCGTTAGATTGATGAAAATCGGTCTGAAACCAGATTCCATTAAACTAAAGTGAGTGCCAGCAGGACATGTAAGTTGTGACACAAAAGTCTTTTTTTTTTTTTTTTTTTATTAGGAAGCAGATCACAATCAGGCTGCATTCCAGCTCCACTTCTTCATTAAACAACAATAATGATAAGAAACAAATTACAAACGTCTTCAGTAGAAAATAATTCGCTCATGCGAGTTCTGTGTTCACACTACATTCAGATTGATAACAGATGATTTAAAAAAAATAAAACAACATATTACAGAGCTTTGAAAAGTAAAATAAATAAATGTAAGCAAGTAACACCAAAGAGACACGTGCTGACACATTTAAGTTTCCCATCATGCAAGTGTGGTGGTTTTCTATTCACAAGGCGGGCATCAGTGGTCTCCAGAGAGTTGTGTTGGCGTGCATGCATGCATGTGTGTGTTCTTACGTGTGCCCTTTTGTGCTTAAGCATTGATCTATGTGCAGGTGTTTGTGTGTCATCTGTACGTGTGTGTGCACACATGAAGCAGACAACCTGGGCGATCTGTCACTTCCTGGTTCTTTTGAGCTGCAATCTGAATCGTAAAAGTTCTGTCTTTGAGCCCACACGACACATGGAAACATCTGTACAGACTGCTGCAGGAGCAACTCCACTGATTTTTGGTTTGTTGGACTTTTGAAGTGTTCAAAATGAACCAAACCTGACACAGCAGTGGCAAACTAAATATGAACTTACACAGAAGTGAGTTTACTTGAGGATATTTGTTAGATTTGATGTGTAGAAATCAGTGAAGTTCCTCATTTTGCACACATACACAGACACAAAAAAAACTTTATATTCTCCAAACTCAAAATAAATTTGGTGGCTTAAATCAAAGGCATGAGCTGGTGTCTCCAAGCTAGTCGTGCTTTTGGATTTAACAATCCCTTTGTTTGGAGAAAGAAGGCTCTGTTAAAGATAAATGACATTCAAAGGAACATTTTTTGGTAGCTTTCAGCAATATTAAATAAAGACAACATGTTACATAAAACCTCATGCAGCGTCACTGACATTTAGTGCTTTTAAAGAGACTACAAGACGAGTTAGACTATGGCTGTGTCTGCTCATTTTGAACATATTTTTTGCAAGAAAAGCTAAAATGCTTTTTTTTTATCCCATATATGCAAAAAAAAGAACATTTGATTATTTTTAAATGCTTGGCGGTGACTCTGATGGCTTTATTATATAAAAATAAATAAACAAACATGAGCTCTGGTACTTGGAAATTTGTTCCTACTAGAAGAAAAATAAAAAACCCTCTTCCTCTCTTAGTTAAAGTTGACACTCTTCCAATGGGAAATAATGACTCCATCGATAAAATGTTTACAAAAAATAAATAAATAAATGATGCAGTCACAAGTTTCCCATTTCTTGAATCTGGATAGTGCACTTGGTGCTCTTGTAGTTTTAAATATTTGACAGCGCTTATGTTGTGGGAGTGTAGGTATTGCTCACAATCGAAGAGGCCGTTTTGCAGACGTGACGATCCACTCATACAAACGCACGCTTTCATACACATGCATGTGCACATTAGCAAAAAACACGGAATGTTGGTCCACAGGGTTCAGTCAACACTCAAACGGATCACTATTGCCTTCAGAAGATGTTTTTTTTTGTTTGTTTGTTATTTTTACATGTGCAGACAATAAAAGAGGAAAGTGTTGTGGCGGGCAGCGTCCAGTGATGCTCCAGAACAGAACATCTGATGTGTTCGTTATGTAGCTGAGCAGGCGAGGAGGAGAACCTTACTAACAGAGGCATAAACGATGCATTTCAGTTTGTGAAATGACAACCCAGTCCACTGATCTTGTAGCCCTTCTTTTTTTTAATAAGATGCACTATGTGGTTGTGAGACCATGAGTATTGCTCCATGGTGTGAAAAATAGCACAATTTTTCTTCCTATGAGCACGGTTATCCTCAGAACTGCTCACCGTTAGTGTGTCCTCTCTAACTGTTAGTTTATTTTAAAAAAAAACCTTGTTCTTGCAGGGATATGTGTACCATGCTCAAGCAGATAACATATTGGAGGCACCCGTCTTTTATGCAGGGATGGGAGTGGTTGCCTTGTTTACAAAGAAGTGGATCACAGTGCTCCTGGGGTCAACATGCAGGACGATAGTACATTACAGCAAAGACTAGCCCCCCTCAACACCGATCCAAGGTCAGTTTTGGATTACTTTGGGGTGGAAGGAATCCCAATCTTAGATCTGTGAACTCCTAAGGACACGACACGGCTCTCTGTAGGAAGTCTGCGCAGAGACATGTGGCAGGGCGGGGCGGGAGCAACACAGGCAGACAGATGAGTGGACAGACGGACGGACACAGCGTAGCTAGGCAAGAAGTGCTCTCCTTAAGATGCAGAGAAGCAAAAGTGCAAAGTGGTAGTTTTCAAACTAATAACATGGTTCTGCTGTTGATTTGCGACGCTTTTATAACAACTAAATAAACAGCGTATAAAAGGTGTCATAAGAAAGAGTGACTGCTTGTTAATGGAACCCTAAACTGAGAGCTGTAACTAGTGCAGATGCAAAAAGAATCCAAACAAAATCAAACCTTCTTATAAACGTTTTCCACCATGTTTGCACTGCAGTGTAAATGTTGCATAATGTATGCAGATATATGTACAGTTTTACATGTGTGCTTCTATATTGCACAGGGTTTTTATGTAGGCGTGAGGGGCTGTGTGTGTCTGTTGGGTGTGTTTCTGATGGTTTATTTGTGCACACGTGTTTCGTCTTCCTTCTCGCCTCTCAGCTGCGGCCCTCCTCCGCTGAGCGCTGGTCCGACTTGAGTTTGACGAACTCTTTGGCCACGTCGTCGTTGTTGCGCTGAGAGAGGATGCGCAGCACCGTCAGGCCCGTCTCGTCCATGTGGACCCGTCTTCCTAGTGGCAGCCAGCAGGTGATGCTGCCCTTGCTGGCTATGTCCTTCACCTGCAGCACAGCCATGCCCACGGTGCGGTCCTCTCTGGCAAAGCAGTAGTCCTTCACACACACCTGCAGCTCGTAGCTCTCTGGACCCACCTCAGTGCCCAGCGAGCTGAAACAAAACAAAAACAATTCATCTTTTTAGTCATGAACTGCATCATTGGCAGCTGACACAAGACGATCGTGAGTGGATACTCACTACTGGAAGCTCTCGTTGAACTTTGGAGACCAGCTGTTGTTCTTTGATTTGGTGGCAAATTTTCTCTTCTTGTCGCTGAGGTGAGGACCAATAATGTAGACTTCCACGAAGGGTCTGAAGCCCTGTGCTTTCCACTTCAGGTCATTGGCAGCCACCACTGATGGAAAAGACAATCGTGAGTCACCTCACACCATTACTGACAAGTGTTCTGAGCACCTCGGTCCTTTCAGAAGACACACAGAGGGGGAGTGAAACACCCCACCTCTGTAGCGCCTCTGTACCTCTGAATGAGGTAACAGACACGGCACTGTCAGCTTCTGAAAAGGTGGGCTGGCGTACTGCTGACACCTTCAGGGACCAGAGCGTTTGGAAAGGCGAGATCATACGCAGCACTGTGATTAAAGCCCCTCTGCATTCTCACCTTTGACACCGATCTTGTGCTCTCCGTTGGGCTGGGGTAAAATATCCACGTTCATCACCACCTCGCCAACTGCATCCACACCAGAGGCTGCAAAAACAAACCGGTTCACTCTTCACAGACACTCAAAGCAGCTCAAACAAGAAGCTAAAAGGTAAGAAAAGAAGAGGAGTTCTGAGGCATGCAGAGACACTCTGTGGATTTGGACTTTGATTTGTGAATCACAGAGGTGTCTGAAAACTAGATTGGGTTCAAAAGGTTATCTTTTTTGGAGGAGGGCTGTACCTTTCTCTGGTGGGGTGTCTTCATTTGCAGAGTATCTGATCCCTTTCCCTCCGTGGACTGAGAACAGACAGAAGAGGTTAAGAATAAAAAAAATGACAAAGAAGCTGAAACACTTTTTGTTGTTGTTGTTATAAACTCTTTGAACCTACTTTGTGGACAAATCGTACATTACGTTGTGTGTGTGTTACAGAGTGAAGTCGTACCCTGAGCGCTCTGTGAGAGGACAAACTTCCTGATGAGCTTGTCTGTAGCCTGTGTGTACAGAGACAAGGCGTAGCGCAGGGACTGCAGATCAGGACTCTTCTCCAAGAAGGTCTTCTTTAAGCCAACACCACCCGCATGGAAGTATTGCTGTGTGACAGATATGACATGACACATAATTAAATGGCGAGTAGACAGGGTTTACCCCAACATAAAACTGCCTTCATTTAAACCAATCCAATACATGATGGAGAAAGATAATTGTATCAAGGAGTCTGTTGATGTTTTTGTGATAAATAAACGGTTTATACTCAAAATATTCAGGTCAAAAATTAATATTAATATGATTAAACAGTTGATTTTGTAAGCACACTCCATAAAACTATTTTTAGCAAATGTAATCTTCAAAAAGTTGTATATTTACCCCTTTGATAAGGTTTCATAATGTGCAAATCACTTGTCATACATGGATTTATTATGTGTTAATCTAAAACACAAGTAGCTAAAATAGAAAGAATAAAAAAGCACTAAACACGTATCATACCTTAATAGTATCAAGTGCCAGTTCTATGACTGCACACTGTTTAGGGGTCAGAGCCTTGGCCTCCTCTCGGCCCATGTGCTCCTGCAGAAAACAATCGTATAAAAAATGTGTTTCTGAAATGCATATTTATTTTAGTTTGTTTATTTATGCTGGTGCCTGCAATAATCACCTTGAGTTTAGAAAGCTGACCCAGCTCCTTAGCAGCGTTGAAGATCATCTGAGTGCCCTGTCGAAGACAGGTGGACACAGGAGTGAGCATAATGTAAAGATTAAAACAGTGCTTTGTTTGGAAATGTGCAAGGAATAAAGATTCACAAAGTGAGAGGTATGTGAGGAGAAAAACTCATATGAGTGAAAATACTTTTAAACCATCTTAGGAGGCATTTTTTGGAAGTGGAAGGACTAAAGTTTACAGTAAGTTGTACGTATCGTGTTGCTAATCAAACGTTTTGTTTATATTTACAGAAGAAAAATGTGAAAGATCACAGAGGGTGATACGATTTCAGTTAAAAATCGTGGTTTTCATGCTTTGTAAAGGCCACACACACATACAGTACTTACAATAACCTAAGAGAGGAAAAACAAGGGTGACAATGGGGAAATGATTTAATACAGCAATGGAAACCGCACTGAACTTATGAGGCACAGAACATGTACGTGTGGGCTTTTTAAGACTTACAGTCTGGTCTGTAAGTGTTGGAAGCACGATAGTTTTTTCCATCGTGTTCATCACAAGTTTCCACAGCTCCTTCAGCACTCGTTTCAGAACCGTCTTCTCACAGATCTTTGCAAACAGCGACAAGCTGGAACACGAAAACACAAAAAAAACTTTCAAGTGACAGAACCAAACAGAGCTCTGTTGTCTGTATTTTTATTTAAAGCGTGTTTATAAAAAGAAAAACAATAGAACAATGTCTAAAGTTTGGAGCAACGTAAGCTTTAAGCAGATCACATCTTTTTTTTCAGATAATATCTTGATTTTTCAGGATGATAATGTCACAATAAATTACATTAAAACTGCATGTACAAACAAAAACGAACAATAATTGTCATAAAATGCTTATATCATGATACATTTTTCTGCCATATCACCGAGCCCTACATGTTAAGGCAATCGGTATCTGTCACACTTACTTGCTGTCCAAAAAGTCCATAATGGGTTGCAGGACATTGTCAGCCTCCTGCACCACGCTG
>JARVGW010000815.1:12400736-12418048 GCA_031762495.1 Anablepsoides rubrolineatus
CTTGCTGTTTTACCAACATTTAATTTAAAAACTAGACTTTTGAGGTTAAACAAATGTTTATTATTAATTTCAATAAAGTACAAGTTAAAAAAGGGCATGGAAATTTCTCTTTTCTGTATCGAAAAAATATCGAACCGTGAGACAAAAGTATCGAACTGAACCGAACCGTGAATTTTCTGTATCGTTGCACCCCTAATATATATATATATATATATATATTTAGTGCATAAAAATAACCAATAGCTTCACTCCTAGCAAAAAAAAAAAAAAAAAAAAATTATGTGAAATTCTGGGACTTTCCCACAGTGGAAGCACTCATCAGCATTTTAACTGTGTATTAGAGCCATCCAACATAAAACCATTCATAAAATTTGTTTTCAGTGATGTGATTATTTTTCTGTGTCCTACTGAGTGATTTGTCTAAAATCTTAAAATCTGTATTCTCTATGCAATGTTTTTTTAAAAACATTATCTTTTTTTCTCTTGTTGTGAAATAATAATAATAATAATAAAAAAGAATGTGTGTAATTGTGAATTATAGTATGTTTCGAGGATCTCTATACAAAATGCCCTTTTGTTAACTCTGAACGCAGCTGGTCTTGATCTGTTTATGGACAAACACCCAAACGAACATGTTCAATTATGTCATGATGTCATATTTATTAGCACAGTAAATGTACCGAGTAGCTCGAGTACCTCCTGTACTTTGAATCTATCTAATCTCCATTTATGACAGAACAGATAACAGAGCTTCACTGCAATGCAATGAGGCTTATTACCAAACTGATAAGAGCTCTCTGTCATAAATAAATTGTAATGCAACAAATATGCTTAAGAGGTAAAGGCTTAATAGACTAAAGTACTCACACTGGATTCATATACTGGTCTCTTTGCATTATTTATTTTATAAAATATCAATGAACACTTTTTTCAGAATGAATCACAGAATCTTTGATCCTTCTCAACTATATGAAAGAATTCATTTAAATAACGTTGAACCTTGTACCAATTTCATATAAAATGATCCTTTTCTAAATTTTCAAACCCTTTGAACTTTATTTTTATTCTGCAAAAGCGCTACCACCCTCAACACTCACATACAAACCCTGGAAGTCAGCTCCAGAGGATTGGAATTTTATTTATTTATTTACATTCAGTGAAGTATCTGAATCCAAATCGGAGACGTTGAGAAAAGGTTTGGCCCATCTCACCTGTAAGCTCAGCACAGAAAATGACACATAGACAAATAGTTTCAATTCTCTTCTTCGCATGCATCATATTCCTGGCACAATTTCAAACTTTTCAGCAATCAAGTGAAGGTCACAATTTTCGAAAGACAATGTGAAAGTTTGCTTTTGTCTGTTTTGTGTGATGATTTTTTTTTTAAATTATAAAAGTGTGGACTTCACTTATTTGATCCATCCGACTGAGTTCTTAAAGTTGCTACGATCAAATAGACAATATTGTTCTGAGAATTAGACAAAGGACTGGATGTTTGATTAATCTGATTGGCTCTAAAACCTCTTTACTCTTCAGCAATAAAAAAACAACAACAGATATATCTTTGCAAGTGTGCATGTTCCTGTTTGGAGAACAGCTTATGTAACATCCTCTAACTTGTGCTGTGTTTGCTTAGAAGTAGCCCAACATAGATGCTCCTAATGACAGTAGTAAAGATTAGAAACAGGGAAGTGTAGAAAGGTCACGTACTAGAACTAACAGAAACAAAATAATCAACAAGACCTCAATGGTAGACACAAAATTTTTTTTTTACACATATCTAGGCTCAGCCTTCTGTTGAGAACTTTGGATTTGTTTTTAGAAAGTCAGTTTTGCACAAAATGATAAATTAACACATTTTATAAATGCTGTATAAAATATCCAACTACATGTCGACACAATCAGATTTAAAATATTTCAAACCTCAGATCCTCAGTATTGACTGTTAGTGAGGATTATTTGAGAACACCACTTTATGGTTTTGTGGAGTCCCACAAGGCTCCGTGTTCAGTCCTCTTCTTTTTAGCATTTAAACTTTAGCTCACAAGCCAAAAAATGAAACATTTATCAGATTTTCTTCATGTTTTGGTATAAATGCACATATAAATATAAATGGATAATGTTTTTGTCATGATTTCAGGCTTTTACTTACAGGTAGAGTTAATTCATTTGTATCGGTCTTCAGTGAAAGCTCTAACACTTCTGGAAAGAATCCATATTTTTCACAACTTTTTATGTCAGAGTGTTAAACTAAAATCCTCTCATGTGATTTAGCTGAGCTCTGTTGTGTTTTTTGCAGACCTTTCCCCCTTAGAGTTGGGCAATGGCAGGATTTGTACCCTTGTGACAAATAAAACGAGACAGTATCTGGATATTGTGAAGTCATTAAAGAAACAGAACCAGCTGTTTGTATTAATATTCAGTGACTCAAATCATTGTGCCAGCATGAATACTGATTCTTTTTCACAAAAACCTGCTGCTTGTCTGCCTCTAAAATGCTCCTGAAAACAGGTCCAACCCTTTCATGTTTTGCATCGCCTCTGAATGATCCTCAGCAATGAGTCAAGATCTAAATGATTAAACAGTGTCTCCACCTTCTGCCCTTGACAGCGATAAAAAGGTAGTGCTATAAAATTAAAACCCATCTGACTAAAACATGAATGTGAAAGCACAGAGCAAATGATTTCTGTTAAATAACACTGACATCAAAGGTCACTCTGAAGCACCTCTGACTAACTTTGACTAATTAATCCATTTGAGAGGCTTCCCTCTGTGCCGATTGGCCCTCCCGGCTGTCAGCTGCGACTGGATTGGACATTGATAAGCCGTGTCGTTCTGTCATATGGCATTTCAACTTTGTCCCTTGGAAGTGTCTGAAGCAGTTTTCTTACTCACACAGCTGCCCACAGAGGAGAGAACTGATCGGTTTTTCTGTTGCTGGACGTTTTTTTTATTGAAATTTCATCACTTTAATGTCAGAGTAATGACGCTGACAACAGACGTGGTAAGATCAACAGCTGCTCAGAGTAGAAGCTTTGAGAATAAAAAAGTGAAATGTAAAGACTAATTTAAACAGCTACTCTTTTAGTTTAAATAAGCCAAAAAAAGTCTGTTTCTCTTTAAAGAGGCTTTCAGCTTTAATAACTCTTTGTTTCAGGGGCATGATGGGATGGAGCTCTTTAACCTTCTGCTCAGGAACACAGAAGAATCAGCCGCCTGCCTCAGCGACCATCCCTGGACTTTGACCATTAATAATGTACGTTCCTCAAACATTCAGCACTATTTGTCCCTAAACAGAGCCACTCAGGGGACAACATCATCAAAACCTCGTCATGTCGCTCATGGAAAGTTGTACTCATGTGAAGTGGATTGTGAGCAGGCGTCCTGCCTGGTTGAGCACAATATCATCAGCATCAGCTCTCATTTAGTGTTGCTTGGCTGCAAATCGTGTTTCTGTGTTTGTGTGCCGGTGTGAAATTATCTGATTAGATCACAGCAATGGGGACAAAGTGGGATGATTTGTACATTTCTTCCTTCTCCTCAGGCTTCGAGCCCTCAGAGAAGTGATGCTGATGATTTCTTAGACGCCCTGCTGCACGACTCCTCCTCCTCCTCAGTGCCTGCTTCACCCCTGTGGTCCCCCTGCACCACCCATAACAGCATTAATGAAGACCTCCTGACAGATCTCTCAGACAGCCCCCATTCGACCCCCTGCACAGCTTTCCCTGCATTCGACATGCATGCTTTCCCTCAGCCTCTGTTTCTGGAGAACCAGCTACCACCAGATGAAAAAAAGCCTGATGTCTGCATTGATTTAGGTAAGACTGTAAGTCAGAGAAAGTGACTAAACTATAAAACAGAAAAGAATCTGCAAGAAAGACAAACGATGCTGAGAACTCGAGACTTTTAAATAATGACATCTTTTGTTTTTGTACTCAAGTAGACATTTTTACAAAAACACAAACTTTTTTTATTATTTCAGAACATTTGTAGCAATAAAAATATCAGCAAATTTACTAATGATGTCCTAAAAATACCTGTTTTCCGTCATGCCGATCCTTCGCTGACAGAAAAATTATAAACACGAGAGAACAAAAACTTCTAAAAACATTGTTATACATTTACAGCTCAGATTTCTGTTTCAGGAGATATTTGTTGGTGTAACCTTTCATTTGCATATTTAAAGTATCTCTATTCTTTAGAGTAGTGACGTTAAAAAGACACGTTACAGACACGTATAAATCAAAGGAGAAACACAACCTTTCAAAACAAAACATTTCATAAAGTTGTTTTGCTTCCAGATATGATTGTAAAGTTTTGAAATAATTTAAAATGAATCTACATTTCTCACAAATTCTCCTGCAAGACGAATGCAGCCATTTTATTAACTCCATTTTAAAAGAAACTTTAATTTCTGCTCTGTCATTTAATTTGACTTAGATTTTAAAAAAAGAGCCTCAAATTGAACCGACAACACTTACTGTTATTTTTTCTGTTCTATAAAGTTGTGCAACACCACGCAGCATATTTTATATTAGATTTAGATTTGTTTAGGAAATTTACAACATTACAAAAAAAAAGGAAAATAAAATGGAATTTTTATTATTTACTGAACAAAACTGTCCATTCTGACACCCTATTGGTTTGTACGATCCATCCCACCTGTATAACACAAATCACCTCACACTCCAGCAGAACTATAGCCTATGATGAGCGTGGCAGAAATATATGCAGCTGAAACAGGTATAGTTGTGGATTCCAGGTTTGTCAACATTAGCATTTTAATACAGTATAACATTATAGTCATCCTGGTCTTTAGAAAAATGTATTTTTGGGGAGGTCACCCCAAAATAAATGTCATTTTGGAAATTCTAACGGCTCACCTTTACTCAATACTTTTACTTCGATACTTATGTACAGTGAATGCCAGATACGTTAAGACTTTTACTCAAGTAAGAGGAGACTTTAACTTTACAAAAGTATTTTTGCAGTAAAATACTCAAATAACACTTTGAGGTACTTTCTATCACTGCCTCCATCACTGTGCTCAACAGAGGTTTTGGACTGAGCTGCGTTCAGGTTCTCCCAGAATAGAGAAAAGCCCCTCTGCTGTTTTGTCATGGACTTTAAGATCCAACATCCCGTGTAGTCTGGGATGAAGCTTTTAAGTCATTTAGATATTCATTTATTTGTCTTTTTTTTTTTTTTAAATTGAATGAGATGCATTTTATTATCAGCATCCCGCTGCTACAAGCCCTCTAATTTGGATTCAAACTGTGGGGGAGCACTTCAATTTTACTTAAATGCTTCCAATTTTAACATTTATATAATTAGATGATCTTATTTATTGTATTTGCCTAATTTCAATAGATGTTGCAGACTACAGATTTTTTATTATGAACTGATGAGTAAAACCTCAGAATAGTTAAAAGATGTATTTATGTTTTATTATGTCTCTGCCTTGTTATGTCAGATAATATCAGTTTTATTTTGTTAGGAACATTCTCTAGACTAAAAAAATAAAAGTATATATGTAAGATCAGAGAGATGATGGAGCAGATTACAGATGAATGATTTATATTATATCTAAATTTAGCTCAGAGGTAAAATCCTTTTCAAAGGTTGACCAAGATCCTTCCACATGGCTTTTTAACATTTTTTTTAATCATCTTTGAACAGTGGGGGTTTAATATTTTTGGACTCTCCCTCCACAGTTACACCATTTTCAAATTATTACAGTGTAAAATCAAAATGGGATGTCATGTTGATGTCATGTGCTCAGCCTGTGGCTTTCACAAACACAACAACAAACTAAACAAAACGATTACAATCCCCGTCCTCAGAGCAGTTCTTGTTATCGTTATTATTATTTTTGTCAGCAGCAGGAGTGCAACTCTGGGACGAAAAAGGAGCCTTGATGCTGATGAAGATAATTTTTCAGCGCCGCCGTCTGTGGTTTTGCTCCTGTCGTGCGACAAGAGGCGCTTTTGAAGTGCAACCGATTCAAACTGTGACAAACCGCGTTAACGCAGCATCTCGTCTTCCTGATACCTTCCTCTAGTCAGCCTCCTTATCCTCTCTGCCTCTTATCCTCTTCTCCTTCTTTAGTCCTGCTCCTGAAAAGATAAAGTGTTGATTATAATAAATGAATATTATAGGCTACATGGATGTATACTACAGCCTCATTTTCTGCATAAAGTTGTGGATAAAGCAAGAACTGCTTGCTGACATCACCTCCATCACGTCCCCAGCATCATTTGTACCAACTCACCTATTTTCTTTCTTATTTTTTCTGGAAAAAACAAAATAACCTGCCAACTAGCTGCTGCAGAATGCTCTTCTCTGCCAAATTGCTTGAAGAAAATGTTGCGTTTAACTGAGAAAAACTAGAAGAAAACTCATATGTTATCACTTTCCTGGAGCTTTAATGTGGAGTTTGTGTTTAACGAAGAGTTGAAAGGCCTTTTTGTTCAGAGATGTTTGTTCTGTAAAACACAAAAGGAGGTGAATCTGTTTGGTTTGCAATTATGACCAATTTTGCGTGTCACAATCATGTTTCATTATTGTTTCTGTGTCGTTGTGCAGGCTGGGAGTCAGATGGCTGCCAGGAGGAGTTCGGACTTACGTACTACCTCTCCAAGAACCAACCCCCCTCGCTCACATCCAGCCATCCGCTCACAGTGAAGGACCTGCTTTTGACCAATCTGGGACAGACAGTAAGAAGAGTTCAACTTTTATTTAAGAGTTTTGTCTCATTTGCAGCTGCCCATTTCTGTCAGGCTCTTTATCACGATACGATATTACATCAATATGTTTGGATGACGATTCGATATCTCTTGATATCACAAAATCTGTCACGATATGATTTTGATTCAATTCAATTTACATGTCTGTCTGATATAATGCGATATCATATGTCCATCTAACACAATGACTGTGTTAGATGGGCATATGATATCGATTCACATCGAGCAAATGATGACGATATAGATCGATATTTTCATTTTGCCTCAATATAACTGAATCATGAACCATTTATATTGATAAATTGATGTAGATCGATGTATTACACTCCTATTTCACAACTCATCTGACAAAACTGTTTTAGTTTGGATGTAAAAAGCAAAAACACACTTTGAAGAATCATCCATGTATGACAACAATGTTGGGTTGAGGTCTTCTGAAAATTTTGAACTGGATTAAAAAAAGAAAAGTCAAAAAATCCATTCTGACATCCTGAAGTAGATTGTTTTAAATTACCATAAAATCAAATAATAAAAGAGGCCCTTATGGAGCTAAATTTATGGAAATAGTCATTTAAAGTTGATATTTTTATGTCAGGTTTAGATTTTTTTAAAAGGAGTATGATGCAAAGTTTGCTTTTTTGTGCTTTATATCATGTTATAAAGTCGTTCCCTCATCAAAAACATGTGAGTGTTGCTTTGATTCATTCATGTTGGAGAAATCCTTGAATCTCCTGTGGTCATGTGGAGCTGACTAAACACTTGCTGGTACAAAGCACCGCCCATTTGTTCATAGCTCCTCCCTGGAGCTCAGTCTGCTGACTATGATTACATTTACAACATTTTGATAACACCTCCCTTTTTTTTCCTTTGTGGACAAAAATGCTAACAAGATATGTAAGGTGGTCATTTGGAACAGTTATAATCATAAAGTTAAGAGACCTATAGAGTGTTTATAACTCATGTTTTGCCATCTGAAATAACTCAACCCTCAATATTACACCTTCTGCTCACTGTTTGCTGTGTCATCAGTCCAAACATGCACAGGAATGACATATTTTATCCAAAATAAACACATATTATGCGTATTGTTAAAACAGGGGACAAGATGCTGTAATAAGCCTCCCACCAAGTCTTATCATTTTCTGCTGGAATAAGGTGTGGTAATTAGTATAATTCTAGCCAGGCCAGCACATAACTGCATTTTAGGCAATTAAGCAGCTTTAAATAATTAAGTACTTTACATGTCTCCCTAACTATCCAAAGCTCTGCAGTCTGTAGTTAATAACATGACTCATAAACTTTCACTTAACTAAACTGACATAATGTTTTGTGTTCTATACAATAATTCACTATTATTTAACACACATTTCATCAATAAAACATGTTAAACAGTTTCCTGTTTTACAGTAATTACATGAGACTGGAGACTGTGATGATCTGTGATACAGCAAATTAGATTAATATTTTAAATATAAAAATCAATGAAAGGCCACATTTTTAACACACAAGTTACTATAATTAAACAAGAAATGGTAAAAATATTTAGCTTCTTTGCTGAATTTGTTTTTTCATTGATAGTCTGCGACCAAGCTGGCAGCAACTAGGGATGCCACGTGGCACCTGCCAAGATGGCAGCACAGTTTCTTACCTAGTTAGCATGCACCGTGCTGTGCTTGGCTATTCCAGTGTACTTCAGTTTGAGTGGATGGAAACCTCCTGATGATCATCAGTGACACTTTAAAATCATGTAACACACATAACAGCATAAATATTGTTTGCTCCAAAAACAAAAAAACATAAAGTAAACAATGTGCGAATGTGACAAAGTGTAAAAATATTACTAACTAAACATGCTTCAGACAGTTTGAGTTTTATATTGAGTTTGGCCTGAACTTTCAACTTTCCAAACCAGGAGCACAGATTGTTGTCTAATGCAGGCAAGATGCTGACAGTTCATTTGGGTGTGATCACAGACAAAGACAGTTGTTTAAAAAAAAAGGAATGTCAGTTTGATTATAACTTTCCTGCCTCTCATATTAAAGTAATCTTGTGAAAGACACTGAATGCCATGGTGCTTATTTGCTAATTAGTTCTCAAACATAAGAATGAGTCTAAAAGTATGAAACATATGAATGCATTTTTTTCACTTTAATTAACCCAAACTCTTTTAAGAAATGTTGCCTACAATCTGTTCAGAACTGGTCCAGATCTTTGTGTTGTTTGAGACGTTTTGGTGTTCTGCAAAACATCCTTGGTCCTAAACTAATGAGCTGACATTCCCCTCTTTCAGTAAGTTCAAACAAGTCTTATTACCTGCAATTTTTTTTGACAGGCACAGCGAATCCCCCAGCATTCCTTGCAGGAACTTGTGCTTAATGAGGATGAGAAGAAGCTTCTGGCTAAAGAAGGCGTCAACTTGCCCTGCAGACTGCCCCTGTCCAAGGTAGGTGCATGATCCACATACAGATAGTCTCTACACACTCACATCTGTTGGTTCCTCTTTTTAAGTCTAAATCTGGATCAGCTGCACAACTTTTTACACCTTCCCCCCATCAGTACCAACCCACTTTTGTCTCACTTACCTTCCTCGTTCTTTCTTGTCCCTGTTCCTACATCTGTTTCATCTCTGTGACAAGTTTGAGGAGAGGATTTTGAAGAAGATCCGGCGGAAGATCCGCAACAAGCACTCGGCTCAAGAAAGTCGGAAGAAGAAGAGGGAATACGTTGACAGTCTGGAAGGAAGGTAGGCGCCGACTGTGCTCAGCATCTTCTGCTCAACATGATGTGATTTCTGCGTGACTTGACCTAGATAGTCGCATTTTTATCTGCACTTATTTGTGTGCACCCGTGACCCTGTATTTTTCATTCCCTTCAACAAACCTTTAAAGAGGCAAACGTTCATTGTTTTTAATCACTTTTGAGTTAAGCTGATGGAATAAAAGCATGTTCATTCACAGAAACTTGTGATTCACTTCACAATAAATCACATTCACCTCACAGAACCCTTTTAGCTGCTTTGAAAAAACTAAAATGATAATTCAAATGTAGGCTCCAGAATATCTCCAATGTTCTTTCCAAAGATGTTTATTTTCTGTGATCCAGCTGCTGGTTTGATGACAGGTCAAAGTTCACATGTCCACCAGCAACTTCCTCATCTTTTCTTTTTTAGGGCATTCAAAAATGTATCTACTTGTTGATGACAGAGAGCCAAATTGTGGAGATGATATCTAAAAAAAAGAATTCACAAATCATATCATGAATAGATCAATAAAGTCTTTATGTTCATTTTATTATTTATTATTTCTTTGTTTGTTTTTAAGAGTTTTTTTTAAATTTAGGAGTCATCATCTTACCTGTAGCAGATAACAAGAAGGAATACTAAAAGTATCTTTGCATTGCTCCTCTTTTCTTCACCTCTCCACATGCAGAGCTGACCTGCTTCCAGATAAGGCAGATGTCTGTTTTGTCCCTCAGAGTCCGACGAAAAGTTCATCCAGCTTTTCTGAAATCTCTTTTTTCCCCCCATCAAACAGATTATTTCTTCCTATTTCTGGTCCTCCAGTCAAAATAGCTGAGCTGTCCAGTGAAATATTCAGCTTCAGCTTAACACTTCTCACTTTATAAGAGAGAGAAAATAATCCCAAACACTGAAGTGATGCAAATTTAAATTGAATTCCCAGGAGATCCGGGAGAACGGAACACATTCCCACACAGTCAGCAACTCTTTTATTTTTATTAGACTGATACATTTTAAAGGGTTTATGTTTGACAATATTCTCCACAATCCACATTATACCTCAGATTTGCTTTTGGATTAAATCCGTTTGGAATGTGAGAAAGGCTGTGGATTCTTTGAGCAGATTTGTAGATCTTTGTTTTAATCATTCGTGACACAGCTGCTACAGTTCTTGAGAGTGACTCTGTTAGTCCAAAGACATATTCCCTCTATTAGCTGTGACAGCGACATCGATTCAGAGGAGAAAACGATGTGCCAGCTCCTATCCTGAACTGTCATGTCAGGTGAAGATAAGAACTGGGGGACATTTTGATACGCAGCTCCACATTCTTATTGCAGCACAATCACGAAGCAGCATTTAATGCCACAGAAGGCCACCGCCGAGTAGTGGTGTGAACTTTGAGAATCTATCAGATAACCGGATTGTGATTCATTCTTTGGACTGAATATTCAGCCTGTGTCAGGTGGTGTGTGGTTATAGTTACGTTGTCTGTGTATGAAAGGGACCCAGTCCAGCAGCACATCCCAGCACCTACGTGTCTCTGGGTTGCAGCTGCTGCAGGGTTCAAACAAAACCTAAAGATGATGCAACACGACACACCAAAGGCGCCGCAGCTTTTGCTGAGACTTTGCTCCGTTTAGTTGTTTTCCTCCCTCCCTGCCTCCAGGCTGTAGAGAATGTTACCCACCAGCCCAGCCAGCAGATTTATCAACAAAATTGCACCTGCCATGCCCGCCTCCCACATGTTGGCTCTTTTCACCTCATCACACCCCCACAAACAATGCCGGGTGGCGGAACCTGCAGCTGGGACTCCATTCCTCTTTGTTTAGTCGCTGATGAACATGCGGCCAGGTTAATTGTTCCTCAGCTGCCTGCAGACCCTCTGTAGCCCCCACACAGAATAAACTAGAACATTTCAGAGGAGATTCTGGAAAAGTGCCCAAAACTCCAACATCACTTGGTAAAAATCTAACCTAAAAAAAACCTATATGTAGAAACTGTATAAGAAGTGTGAAAAGATCATGTAACCACACACCTGTCTGACACTCCCTGACTGCCAAGTTAAAAGGGACATATGCAAAATTCACATTTTTTAGCTGTTAAAAACATTTTGTTGTGTACTTGGAGTCTTTAAGAGTGAAGTCAGGCACAGATGGACTTGCACACATTACATCACCACGTTCGTTTTTCTCTATTCTCTATGACGTTTTCTGAACTAGTAAGTCAAATTATTTGTAACAGAACTTCCAAATGAAGTCTGGACTTACCAACTGTAGTTTCATCCTCTTCATTCTCCTCTGGCTCTGGGTCAGACTCTGGCTCCAACATGTCAGGCTGGATGAACAAGTCTTCTGTTGTTGACAACTTGTAAATAAAAAGTTTCTGAGCCGCTATATAGTCGTAATCCACTCTCTCAAACTAGAATGGACTGTTCTGGAAGCTGGAGGTGAGCGTCAAGCATTTGGTTTGGATTTAAAGAGACAGCCTCAAAAGGAGTTGTTCTGAGACACACCTCAGGAAAGGGGTGAAAGAGGGGCTTGTGGAGTTACACTAAGGAGGAATTCAGAGCAAAGCATTGCAGTTCCACTTTATATAGACCCCAAATGAATGAGTTAAGTGTGAAAAACAAGAATTTCAAAGCATCATAAGTCTCCTTTAATGAAACAGAGACTGAAACAGACTAAAATGTAAGCCTCAAGCAAACAGTCACTCTGTGAAACCATAAACAAGATCCTAAAATATCTGTGGAAAATTGTATAAAGATCATAAAACTTGAATTATAAAAAATATTAAAATGCCAGTTCAGACATGGAAAGTCCAACTTTCTGTAACCTGCCTAAACTTCCACTGTGATATTTACCAGCTCAAAAGGGGGCTGGGTTTTAAAATCCCATTCATCTCCATTATTTTTAGTCTTTTTTGTGCATTTTCTCTTTACTGTGTAATACACTACAACCAAAACCCACGTCACACCATTCCCAATTAAGTCACACATTCTGATGTTTTATTTGCATTTTTTATTCCAAGGCTGGTCAACAAAAGAACATGTTTTAACAGAATAAGAGTTCAGTTCTTATGGCACCCTTAATTAGTTTGTTCTGTGAATGTCTGCATATGTAAATAATGATTCATTCTATATTTGAAATCAGAGGACGAATGCTTTTCAACCTTTTTGTGAACTCTGTGTGAATTAATCTGTTGTATTTGGAGCAAGGTCTGCAAATAATCACAAAAACCTTCATGTGTGTTTTATTTTTAATCTGCAAATAGCTGCTTTAATAGAATACGTTTTATTTATATATCTTATTCGAACTTGAGCTCTAATAAAAGGTTTCACAATGAGCTGAGATTGTGGAGATTGTTGAGCCGAGTCAGCGTTTGATAATGATTAAACCAGCTGCAAACGGAGCGGATCAACCGGATATTATGATCAGCTGAGGGTCATAATGGATGCTGATTCAGAAGCACTGATAATAATCAGGTGGACATTGGCGAAGAGGGAGCTGCATCTTAACAACTAAAAAAGAAATGATTGTTTCATCAACTGTCTATTTCCATTTATTCATCTTTTAGTTCTCTGTCTTTCTGCAGGATGTCTGCCTGCAGCACCCAGAACCTGGAGCTTCAGAGAAAGATCCAGCAGTTAGAAGAGACCAACAAGTGAGTTCTCACCCGGGTCTCCAAATAACTACTGAATATGGTCAACATCATGAAAGATGATCAAATTTTCCAAAAACCTTCTTTGGTTTGATGAGGAGAGTCGAACTGAAAGCAAAATAAACACACAAAACAAACAGTAAACTGAAGTTAGTTCAGGCAATGCTTTAAAGGCTATTTTAGATATATGTCCCGTTTTTGCTGTTTATCATAACTCTTACAGGCGTATTTGTTTTAGCTAAAGTTTTAATATGAGGACATCAAATTTTATAGTACATTATGTTCTTTAGTTTATGTAATAAAGACCAGAAATTCATACTGAGAAACGGTATGAAATGAGAAGTCAGGTCATGTTCATACAGATTTTTAATGTGGTCAAACTTCTTCCCCATTCAAGATGTCCACCACAGCTTAGAATATGTTTCAGCTCTGTCCCTTTTTCTCATCAGATTGTTTTGATGTGAAACTCTGCCATGAAGGACAGAATAGGCTTTTCATTTTCCCTCTGTATTCAGGGGCAACTTATTTAGATTAAATTCTGATGTTATGTGTAAATCCTAAATTTCCATCCCATTATGTCACTCTTAGGATTTTAATTTTGCTGAACCACTTGGATCATATTTTCTTCCTCCTTTTGACACCGTGTTATGAGTTGGCTCGTGTCAGTTTGTGTTATTAGTCGATCTATATTCAGATGGCCTCAGGCTCTTCCTCTCGGGGCGCTGACAGCCTGGATAAGAATATTTCCGACTCTGCGCGTTAATCTGTCTTTATGTGTGAAACAGCCTCAGTACAAATTCTAAAAATTAACGCTCTAGTTTCTGATTTTTTTCTTCTTCTTCTTCCTTTTCATTATGACACCTAGTTATGTAGCTTTCTCTCTGATGCTGGCAGAGTGCTGCGGCAAGCAGGAAACCCAGACTAAAATAATAATATATGAGAAGGAGCTCCACACATTCTCTGTTTCGCTCCTGTTCTCCCTCTCTTTGCTTCAGTTGCCAGAGATCACAGAGGCTGCAAAAGCGATGCCTGCATTTCATCTTGGGGGCCCCTCATGTGAAACTTTCACACGATCTCTTTCATCTCTCCGCCTTTCTTTGTGTTTGCAGAGCTCTGCTGGAGCAGCTCAACCGGCTACAGGCTCTCTCGCCTAATAGCTCCAGCAAAACAACAAACAGAGGAACCTGCATCCTGGTGAGAGCCGATGCTGCAGAGCTTCTATTTGCACCACGGAGAAATTGTTCAGACACGCCAGATACAAAGTCAGACGCAGTAAAAATGTATGAAACATTAGAGTGGCATGAATAAAACACTGCCTGAGTTCCCACCGCGCTCACCTTTTTGGGTTTAATAGAAGACTGTTTGAATAATAACACCTGTTCTCATCTTTTGTGCAAGATGTTAAGTAGGTCATGCTTGATAAGGCTCTTTTATATTGTTGGTTCATTTCCCTTTCATTTGTTGTTTTCTCTGCGTGGCTTCTATTTTGTGTTCTTTTTTTTTTGTGTCCAGGTTTTGCTCCTCTCCTTCTCCCTGCTCCTTTCCTCCCACCTCCAGCCCGAGCCTTACAGCCTGAGCAGCCATGCAGAATACGCAGCCACCAAAGGTCTGTTGACACACACGCCTTCTGTCACGCAATC
Organism: Anablepsoides rubrolineatus; assembly: GCA_031762495.1. Classification (NCBI taxonomy): domain Eukaryota; kingdom Metazoa; phylum Chordata; class Actinopteri; order Cyprinodontiformes; family Rivulidae; genus Anablepsoides; species Anablepsoides rubrolineatus. The sequence continues at coordinate 12,415,518 of JARVGW010000815.1, forward strand.
ACAGCCACACACACTCACTCACCTCCTCCACGTCTCTGCCCATCAGCGTCGTCTCGCTCCCTGCCGTGGACAGATGAAGCAGGCGGCGTCCTTCCTCCCTCTCTTTCTCCCTTCTGTCTCCAGGGGGTTTGGAGGCCTGCAAAGCCTGAAGGAGAGGCTTTGGGCCCCTAACTTTCACCACCAGGATCACAGACATGAAGATGATTACCGGTCCCACCGGAGTGGAAACATGTAGCACAAGAGTGCTGACTTGTTTGCAAATGCATCATCCAAATGGGCACTTTATTTTGCTTTTCAGCATCAGTTTTTTTTTACTGTTGAGACTCGGTGACGCTCCAGTGCACAAAACCCACTCTCTCATATGGTTTGTGAGGAGCTCAGCCTCAAATGTTTTCAGTAATTTGTTATTTTGCCACAAAAATATCTGCAAGGACACTGTGGATCAAGCATAAGGCACTTTTTAAACATGTATGATTTGTAAGTTAACACAAATGTATGTTTATTGCTTTATTTTATTTACTTTTAATGTATATAATTGAATAAGACAAGGTGAAATGAGAAGATTTAAAAAAAATGTGAGACAACTTCTAAAAAACCCATATTTGGTTATTTTAAATAATATGTTTTATGAACAACTTTCTGCAAAGGTGAAAGCAGTTGACATAAAACACAATAAAAATATGCATTTGGACCCTTTTCAACAAGGGGTTTTCAACGGTTATGTGTAAGACTGCTTGGTTATTCAGGCAAAGAAAAAGGGTGGCCCTGAAACAGCTAAAGCCTCCGCACCACGTTTCACTCAATCTTGAAGACAATTAAAAATGAGACACAATGATGAAACTGAAGATGTATCACTCTTACATACAAAACACTTGCCTCGCTTTTGAGTGGCGAGCCTCGTCAGCAGCAGCTGTCAGAGGAACTTAAATTCTCTCCGTCATTGTCAGAAGAGGGCTGTTGTTTGAGCCACGCAACGAGGACAAGAATCAATTTGCTAAAAGGTGAACTTCAGGTCAGGGCAATCGCTTAAAATCTTTTTTTTTTTTTGGCATTTCTCAGAATATTTAGAGAGTTACTTTGAAAACTCCAAGGATAAAATCTTGATGAGGTGGATTTTTGTATGAATGTTTTAATATCAGTCATACAAAAAATAAGAAATTTTGGGTTGTAAAAGAGCTAATTATGACCATATAATCCAAAACAAACAGCTTTAACAGGATATGAGCTGCATGTCAACATGTAGTTCAGTCAAAATTTGTGGATTTAGTCAGATTTAAGTTCAGTCTTTTTCAAATTTAATTGATCAAAATGAAAACCAATCAGAATGACCTTAAAGGGGAAGTTCTGTTTTTTTTATTTCAGATTTATTTATTTAAAACAAGGATTCTGCATATTAATGACCAAACAACATTTGTAAATATGACAGATTGTAGCCCAAGGCTAGTTTTCATCTGTTTGTCCCTCAGGCGGTGTAATGTTAGGATATACATATAAACATGAGACACACAAGTGAGGAGAAGTCAAGTAAAAGTGCTCACACAAAACACACATTATACAACAAAACACACGTAAAAACACAAAACACATTAAATAATAAAACACATACGTCATTACAGAGCATTTATAGTAAATAATTAACAGAATTCATATTGGATTTAAGGGTGAACTCAGTTTGAATGATCAAATTTTATTTATATAATTAGGTTGATGTAGCAGCTGGAGCAGAGGGTACGATCTACACCAAGACATGATGCCATCTTAGCCAGAAACTGACCAGCAGTGTGAACCTGGGAGACATGTCTCAAACCCTACACATTTAAAACATGAATTAGAGACTGGGATACCAGGTTTTTATTTTCAAACTAAGTATGAGTATTTTAGTTTGGGAGCTCGCTGATACCAAGTACTTAATGAGTTAGAACTTAAACATTGTACCATGATAAAAAAATATATATTTCTTTTATTTAATTAATTTTTTTTTTAAATCAGATCAGTATCAGATATGCAAAGTGACCTCAGTTTGAACAATTGTGTCACATTTCATCAGTGAGGTGGGGGTATACAGGTGAGTCCAAGTAATAATAAAGACACTAACCTCACGTTATGCTGTTTAAATCTTGTAGCTCAACAATTCTTCAGCTACAGAGCAGAAGTCAAAATGAAATAAAACTAAACTATAATGAAAAAACTCAAACTATTATAACCTTGCTCTGCGGTCCAGTTCACCCCAAATCATCTGGATTGGGCTCAGGTCTGGGGACTGTGGAGGCCAGGTCATGTGGTGCAGCACCGCATCACTCTCCTTCTTGGTTAAATAGCCCTTACACAGCCTGGAGTGTGTTTGGGCTCATTGTCCTGTTGAAAAATAAATGATGGTCCAACTAAAGACAAACCAGATAGATTAGCATGCTACTTCAAGATGCTGTGGTAGCCATGCTGGTTCAGCATGCCTTTAATTTTGAATAAATCCCCAACAGTGTCACCAGCAAAGCACCCCCACACCATCACACCTCCTCCTCCATGCTTCACAG
>JARVGW010000815.1:12418554-12438760 GCA_031762495.1 Anablepsoides rubrolineatus
ACAGAGCTCCAGTGCTTGCACGTCGATGTAGCTAGCAACGCGCTAGCCACGCCCAATCCAGTAATATATATCAATGGATGGCCACTTGTTTTTCTTTACTTAGCTGCTTTTTTCTTGCCATATTACAAATTCTAACAGTCTATTCAGTAGAATTATCAGCTGTGTACTGTATCCACCTTCTGCACAACACAACAGACGATCCCAACCCCATTTATAAGGCAAGAAATCCCACTTATTAAACCTGACAGGGCACACAGGTGACTTCCTCTTGAAGCTCATCAAGAGAATGCCAAAAGTGTGTGAATCAGTAATCAAAGCAAAAGGTGGCTACTTTGAGGAACAGAATATTCAAATTCAATTCAAAAATACTTTATTTATCCCAGAGGGAAATTAGGTAAAGACATATTTTCATGTCTTATATTAGGTATAAGACACATTTTCAGTTGTTTCACACCTTTTTGTATAATTTCACGTGTGTTAATTCATAGTTTTGATGCCTTCAGTGTGAATCTACAATTTTCATATATATATATAGTACAGACCAAAAGTTTGTACACACTTTCTCATTCAAAGAGTTTTCTTTATTTTCATGACAGTCCTGCATGTTTTACTTGTTTCTCTGCTCCAACACACCTGCTTTGAATGAATAGATGATTATCAGGCTTCTGCAGAACTTGGAAGAGGTAATTCACTGACTGAATCAGGTGTGTTGGAGCAGGGAAACAAGTAAAACATGCAGGGCTACGGACCTCAAGGACCGGAATTGATGATCCCTGTTCTATAAGTTGCTGCAAGTAGCTACTGACAGCAAATGCACAAGCCATGCAACCAAATTTCAGGAAAAACTAAACTATCCCTTTAACAACTAATAAAAAAACATAAATAAAAAAGAATGAATGAATTCAGCAAATGTGAACCAAAAATGCAACTAGGCTATCCGATCCACTGTGGCTCAGAGTCTGAGATGAATTATTGATCAAACATTTTCAAACAGTGTGCGGTGCTGTAGTTATAGTGAGTCTGAAATTCAATCAGAATTTAATCACGTCGGATTTGAAAAGAGGTGCTGCCACCTCAGGACAGAAAAAAAAGATCATACAAAAATACAGTTATTCATAGCAACATTTTTGCAAACATTTGTTCATCTGGAGGGTTTATGAGCATTTAAACAAATTAAATGGAGAGGAAAAGATAAGCAAATGTTACAAGTTTTGCCTGCAGTTAATTCAGCTTTCGTGGCAGGAAGCATTTATTTAATAAAACCAATTAAATTAAAACACAGGTTTTAGAAGCATGCAAAAATAATTCATGGTTCTTCAAAAACCTGCTGAAAAACAATGACTCCCAATGAACCTTAAGAGAACTCTAAACATAAAAGAACATTTTTCTAAGGTTATTTTGTGAATTTTTCAGAGATCCTGAGAGATGTTCTTTAACGGCAAAAACAGGAGGTTTTTTTAAGGAAAGGTGCAGACATGAATAAGCAACCTTTGGGAAATCTTTACAGAACCTTTATGGATCAGATTATAAATCAGGAGCTGAATTTTGTTTTTAACAGCATAAAAATATAATATTTTCAATTTTCTTGTTTTTTTGCTCATATTTTTGCTCATTGTATAAAATCTTTACACAACTACTTCCATAATGTATTTAATTTACTATATCAAACTGGTTTTTAGGCATTTTGGAGGGATTTTTTTTCTACTTTTTGAATTAGAAATCTGCCTGTGGGCAAGGACACAGAGGGACAAACACCTCACTGCTCGTATATTCTGTGAGGCAGCTGTTCACTTTGTTCTTTGGTACTTTTTTACCCAAAGAAAGGCGCTAAATGTCCTTTGTCAGCTGTAAAACAAACAATCTGTCTCCGAGAGAATCTTTGAGGCAGACAACAAAGCCAGAGTTTCACCACGTCAGAAGTGATTCAGCTCAAAGTGCCCCTTTTTTTACCCTCACACAAACACAAAATTAAATGCACTTTGCCTCTATTTTTTACGCGCTCATTCCAAGCTGCAATGTAATGAGGACAAAGAGGCACGCAGTTTAACATTCTGTTCCTCGTCCCTGCTTTTTAATTGCTTGTAAAATGAGATGAAAATGAAAGTTGACATCTTTAAGCACCTTGAACAGCTCCAGCAGAATGTCAAAGACTTGAAGAGAGAGAGAGAGAGAGAGAGAGGGGAGGTTTCTAGTATGTGTGTCTTTCCATCAGGTAAACACCAAAAGGAAACATTTTTATAATATATTTTATGTTTAAACATTAATGCATGTGACAAAGATGATGGATAAATCCTCACAAGCATTTAAACTGATCCAGTCCTGATGAGGCTGCCTGGAGAGAAAATGACTCAGCCTCTCTTTTTCTTTCTTTTTCTTTCTTTCTTTCTTTCCCCATTTTTTATTTATTTTTTGATTGACATCCTGTAGATTCCAGTTTGGGTTTCAAATGTTGTGAAAACCAACAGGTGACCTAAAAAAGATGGAAGGAAAGCACCTTTCTTCTCTTCTGCTGCCTCAGATCTGCAGCTCAGTCATGTGGATCATTTTCATCCAGAAAGCTTTAAGAAATAAAAAAATCCCTTTATTTTCCCCCTAATGGTGCTTAGTTTTACCAGCTGTTCACATAAAAGAGGAAATAACAAAACACCAACTTGAGGCATGTTTATTTTACGCACGAACCACCCGACGGTTTGCCAAACCTTGGAAGGCGCGCAATAAAATAAAAAAAGAAGAAGAAGAAGAAATCTGCCTCTTTGTGAGATTTAACTTGAAATATGAATCTTGTGATCCTGCGATGGATGATCTGTGCGCTCCCACAGTGCGCCTTCACGCGGCGGGAGAGGAGTCCAGCGACTATAAAAGGGCTTCAATCCGCGCGAGCGCTCAGACTCTCAGGATGAGGAGGGAGACGCATCATGTCAGAAGGCACCAAAAGTAGGCTGGCTCACTCAAACCGGCTGGTTTCTTTAAAACCTCAACAGCTTGCTGTCTGAAAAAAGAAAAGAAAAGAGGAAGACCATGTGAGAAATGCGCTCTGCGGTTTTTGAGCTTTCCAGACGCAGGAGGATGAGGAAGATGGAGATTTTTTTCCTCCACATCTGTGCGCTCTCAGCCTGGAAGTTAGCGTAGAAAACACCTGGGAACTTCTTTTTTTCCCCTCTCTCTCCTTTTTCCCCCTTCTGATCAGTCATGCAGAGCAACAACAGCATCTCTGGACCTCCAACCGGGTTAAGCGCGTGTGGAGGAGAGGAGGAGGAGATCTCTGAGCTGGTCAGCCCGACAGGAGCAGGCTCCAACTTGCCAGCTTTTAACCTTTCCCTCAACTGCTGGCTTCACATCCTCTCTAAGGAGTCATCCATGGATCTGCATGGAGACAGCGCCAACCTGACTGTAGGTTCACCTCACGTGCAGGTTGGTTAATTCTTCTTCTTTAGAGTTCAGTAGAACCTGATGTTGGGCTGATGTGTGTCTGACAGGTGCGGGTTCTCATCGCTCTGGTCTACCTGGTGGTGTGTGTTTTGGGGCTTGTGGGTAACCTCCTGGCCCTCTTCCTGCTCCACTCCCGCCGCCGGGGCCACCACCACTCGGCCATCGACTGCTTCGTGATGGGCCTGACCATCACCGACCTGCAGTTCGTCCTCACCCTGCCCTTCTGGGCCGTGGACACGGTGCTGGACTTCCGCTGGCCCTTCGGCCGGGTCATGTGCAAGATCGTGAGCTCGGTCACCACCATGAACATGTACGCCAGCGTTTTCTTCCTCACCGCCATGAGCGTGACCCGTTACCATTCCTTGATTACCTCCCTGAAAATGGGCAGCCCCAGAGCCGCCACGGCCCGGGCCAAGTGGGCCAGCTCCGCCATTTGGGTGGTGTCCCTGGTGGCCACGCTGCCCCATGCGTTCTACTCCACCACAGTTCAGGTCTGTTGACTTGAGGCTTCACCTTTAGTCCTGATTCAGTTCTTCTTTGGTGTTCATCTGATTCTGTGTTTCCAGGTGTCTGCAGATGACGAGCTGTGCCTAGTTCGGTTTTCGGACTCCGACTCGGGCCACTGGGATCCCCAAGTCTTGTTAGGGCTCTACCAAACACAGAAGGTTCTACTGGGCTTTGTAGTCCCCCTGATCATCATCACTGTGTGCTACCTCCTCCTGTTGAGGTTCATCCTGAGCCGGCGGATCATCGGCAGCTCCGTAGGCGGCGTCGGCACCGACAGGTCAGAGTACGAGAGAGGACGCCATCGATCCCGCTCCAAAGTCACCCGCTCTGTCACCATCGTCGTCCTGTCCTTCTTCATCTGCTGGCTCCCCAACCAGGCCCTCACCCTGTGGGGGGTGCTGATCAAGTTCGACTTGGTGCCCTTCAGCAAGGCCTTCTACAACGCTCAGGCCTACGCCTTTCCCCTGACTGTGTGTCTCGCTCACGCCAACAGCTGCCTCAACCCGGTGCTCTACTGCCTGATCCGCAGAGAGTACCGAGCTGGGCTGAAGGACCTGCTTCTGAGAGTGTCCCGGGCCGTCCATAACGTTCTGTCTTTGGCTCTGAGAGGAAGAAGAGTGGAGGAGGCACCACCCAGCTCCGTTATGATACACAAGGACATCAACATGTGATTTATTCTGGACAGTTCTGGAGAGACTACAAGATTTCTTTTTGTACAGTAAATATATATAACAAGCAACCAAAACAGAGTATTTATTAATAAAGTTTAGGGTTTCACAGGGTGCATTTTGTTATTTTTGGCAGAACCAGGTGAACTGTTTGTTCTGTTTTCAGATCATTATATTAAATAATTATTTAATATGAAAGTTTAAGCCATCAAGATGTAATTGCTGATCAAAAATATTCAAACAAAGCGGCATAAATGTTTTACTTTTTATGCTATTCAACTTTTATTCCATAGAAAAATGAAAAAAAAAACAAGATAAACTAGGAAAACAAAGAGCCATAAAGCAAATACTTCTGCATTTCATTCACCTAGAGCTGGGAATAATTTCACTCCCAGGTTAACAATTTTTCCAATTGTGAGCAATAACTGGTGACAGATGACAACAAACAACAAACAACCCTTTAGCAACACATTTATTTATAATGGATTTACTGCTGTTTTTCTTTCGTTTATATGAGAGGCTGTCATGTTGGATTCTGATGTCAGAGCTGAAGTTCTTCTCACTATTTGAACTGGAAATCAAACTCCAGAAAGGATTCTAGTTGGTTGGTAAATGGCTGCCTTGTTGGTTAAAGAAATCCTTCCAAATCAGTGTTATGATTCCATGGAGGTATTCACACATAGTTCATTTACCATGTGGACCAAATATGAGTCATTTGATGGGTTTTCTTTTTAAAAAATGGGGCAATCTAAACCTGTTTTTGCACCTTATGAGACTAATGCTTATAATATATTGTTTTTGGCAGCATAGTAGGAAACAAATACTTTATTATAATTATTTGTCTGGTGTGTCATTCACTAATAACTTTCATGATGACAGCCAAAAACAAATTCATACAGATAAATACAGAGACATGCAGAGCGATTATTATTTAATTGCAGCAACACAATTTGGTCCAACATCCTCCACATGGTGGTTCAAACACAAACGCTGTCGAGTGAAGGGCTTTGATTGGGGTTATGAGCAAATTTTAATGATTTTTTTTAGAAGAAACGAAGCAGAATTTCATTGTCTGATTTATATTTACTTTCTGTTTTAGAGGAAACCAAAGACAAATCATTTTGTCAAGCCATCATCACATGGTACAAACATACTCTGGGTTAAAGAGGTTTTTTATGTCTTGCTCACTTTTCTTTGGATTTTTTTTGTAGTTTACACAAAAGCAGTCAGCATCTTACTTGCTGTCCAGAAGAAAAAGATAAAAATGAATACATTAGACCAGCAGGATTTTGAATAACGGCTGATTTGTGACCATGGAGCACCTTCTGAGTTGGTGTTCAGTTGAAGAACTCCTGAACACCAGAGAAAGGCTTTAATGGGGCAGAAATTCCCTCTTAAATGGTTTTTGCTCTGAGTAGATGTTAGCTCGACTCTTCAGGAAAATTGTCCCCGAATCTTTAAACTAAAATCCCTCTAACTTTTGCCTGATGCAGCCAAGATACTGACTACACCTAAGTACTCCATATAACCCCCACGCTCACAAAAATGCACTTTTACACAGATCTTTTAGCATATTTCTCATAAGACTGGGTCATGCAAACATGAATGTAGTGTTTATTTATTAATCAAGCTGAGCTCAGAGTGAGTCTGTCTGCTCAATACTGTATTTACAGCAGATTTGTTTCGACATCTTGTTTATTTTTACCTTACACTCCAGTGAATATGGATGTTGGAGACAGACCTGAGCAGCCATGTGTTGGTTTAAAAGTTTGTTTAGATTCTCAGAAAATGCTGTGAACCACTTGTAGCTGAATTACAAGTGCATTAAAATGATCGTTCTCATTATAATCAGCTGGATTAGAGTTACACAATAACCTAATTTACACTGACACTTAATCAGTTCCTATGATGTCATTTGTGTGTAATCTCAGTAAGATTATTGCAAGTAAGAGGGTCACAGTCCTGTGCAGTGAAACGACTCTTACTTTTCTGTGTTTGACACAAGTGTAAAAACGTCAGTCATCTCAGTGTCGGCCTCATTGTGTTTTTGTGAATACATGTGTGTCCTGTGACATTAAATAAAAGGACAAAAGAGTTTACCGACTGTCTCGGGAAAGTTAATCTCCCCCCTGCACATCACACGGACAAGGTAAATGAGTCAGCCACACAAAAGCCGTTCCACGTTTTGCCCTTTTGTGACCTTTAAAATTTGAACACAGATAACCTTCTTCGGTGACCCACAGACACACGGGATTCCTGACGTGCAAATGGCGCCACACTTCCTCCGCTGTGTGCTGGGGACGAGCCAGAATCACACATTTTCTCACCGTGTCTGTCTTTCTTTTTCGTCTCTCTCTCTTTTATGTTGCTAAGAAGCCAGCAGGTCTCCAAGGAAACCTTCAGCTTTACAAATACTAGATCAAAAAACAGATTTTGGTCTAAAACTTAAAATGTGGATCAATTACTGCCCAAAACTTACACCCTGTGGCATCATAATTAGTGCTGTTAATGTAGCCGATAAAACTCCCAAATGAACAGACAAAAAGATGGATATTTCTATGTTAGAGCTGTTTTTTAAGCGAGAAACACCTGACAGCCACAAGGGCGATTTCATAGCTCGACTCAGTAATTCTCACAAGGAGAAACTTCACTCTAAAGAGATGAAAAGCACTTGAAGAAATCCTATTGAGTGGTTTCATTTGTGTCCTAATTGAGTCACTCTGGATCAAGGTTTAAGACAATTACAAGCTCAAGGTGTTTATTTATCAGAAGGACGCAGTTAACCACGATGAGCATGAAAAAATGTGGTCAAAGTCAGTCAGAGACGTTCAGTATGAATTGGAAAACAGCAGCAACGCAGCCACTGAAGAACAAATCTATTTTTAATAACAACAGAGTAGCTATTTTTATGTGCTGGGATTGTGCTTCCTGTCCTGAAAAAAAATAATAAAAAAAATCTGTGCATCGACTCCAGCCTCATAGAGCTCCAACTGGGGACCTTGAATGGATGCATTATCTATAAGCAAGAAGCGAAGTTCTTTGCAGAAAGTTCACGTACTGCACATGCAGAAAGTCAGTGTGAAATCAAGCAACGGCGGCCAAATCAACAGAGAAGCACTCGTCTGCAGAGGCACAGAAAACTTAGAGAGATGGAGGAAGACTGAGACTCCAGCAGGGTAATGTGCATAAATTTAAAAAAATAATGGGGGATTTGAAAGCTATTATAGCTAATTTTACATTTTTAGAACAGCCCATTATAGAGTGATAAACACCTCATTTAGATTAATATTCATTTTCAGTTCAGTAAAAACATTTATCTCATCTTTAACAGAGACCCTTCTCCATGTGCCCAAAATCTGAGCATGTTTTGAGTTTTCAACTGATTTCTTACAAATGGTAACAGTTAGTTTGTGGTCTAACATTGGGACATGTTAGCTATAAATACCCAGAACACAGGACCAGAGGTCAGCCTAATTTGTTCTGCACAGCTGTGGTTTCCAAGGAGGTCAAGCTACTGTCAACGTTCTTCACCCATCTTTGTGAGTTTCACCCTGGACAACAGAGACAAACAGCTCCCCTCATCGACAGATCACATCCCTTTTTACCAAATGTCAATGGTCCGCGTCCTTATTGCATTGTGGTTATTCTGGGACTGAGACTCATTAGCATGACAATACTTTCATTCTGATTTTCTTTTACTAAACTGTTTCCATCTTTTCTTATCCCATTTTAATAGTTTAAAAGAAGAGTACTTTGTTTTATGGTATTTGAACCCAATCTAATAAATGTTAATTATTCATCACTGATTTCGTAGTTAATTTCTATGCTAATTTATTACAAATTCCTTTAAACCATGTGTCAAATTCAAGGCCTGAGGGCCATATTTGGCCCTTGTTAACATTTTATTGGGCCCCAAAAGTGAAATTTTAAATGTAACAGTTTTATTGTTTCTCCTTTTGTGCCTGTATTTAGTATTTTCTTGACCATTTAATTCTATATTCTCTTTTAGTTGGATTTTTAGTAACAGTTTTTACTGATGTGCTGGATTATGATCAGTTGAAATAGTTGTTGACAGAGAAATAAATGTTGGTGTCTTTATGTTCTAAAAGCTACATGAAGTATAAATAGGAAAAAATAGAATTTGTATCTGTATGAGAATAATTTCCTATATAACATTTAAAATGAATATTTTTTCAATAAATTGACAGATTGGTCCTTAACTTGGACCAAGTTTTGAATGTCAGCCTCCTTGTAACAGACTTTCACTCCCCCGCCCTAAACCTTTCATGTGAAATAAGGCTAACTTGTATTGCTTATATCCATTGTTCCTTTGTTACACCTCAGTTGTAAATTTTGAGTCGCAGCAGAACTTTATACAGCTCTTGCACAGATAAATACGAATTGCTGCAAAAAAGATAAACCTTACGGAAAATAAGGAAAGAAAAATTGACAAAGAACCTCAATGAGGCACAAAGTACAAAAATGATAACAGGGAGTCACAAAAGAATCAGAAGACAACCAACAACAAGAGACACAAACTGCTTCAAGGCAACAAAATAAAAAAAGAAAAACTCAAAAGAAACACAAATAGATAAAAAATGAGAGCTGCTAAAACCACCTCTATGTTGTCTGTTCTTACTGCAGGTTATTGGAGCATGTTTTATTGGAGGAAGGTCTGTTTTCTGATCATCTGCTCTCAGAATTTTGACAGATTTTATTAACTTCTTTGTAATTTAACATCTCATCCTGCAAGCTTGTTGTTACATTTGGAAAGTCTGTATTTCAGCTCCAAACTTTGCAAAAGCTTCACGGATCGGCTCTTTTTTTTTTTTATTCTAGAGTTTTCACCTCCACGCCACAACCTTCATCATTAGGAGCCTTTTTTAAATTCCTGGGATGCTGTGAGGGTTTCTGTCAGGAGCTCAGGCTCTTTGTGTTGTTTGTCTTCATAGAGACCTTTCCACATCTTTCAGAAAAATATCATTTAGGGTGGGTAAAGTTCAGATCAATCATCTGTTCTCTTTGTTACAAACTAAATAAAAACTAAAAACAAAACTAAAAATAATTAGTTTTTTCTCTTTTATTAAAGATTAAAATCCTTGAATTTGAGTTTTTCTTTCCAGCAAAGATTTGCACGGTGACAACATTTTGTACAAAAAAGTCCTTGAGATAATTATTTGTTCACAGAACTGCTCTTACAGTGCAAAAGTTAATTTTCCTGATTTACCTTTATAAAACATTGATTGTTTGGATAAAGAAAATCAGTTAAATATATCATTTAGGGGACAAACACAGTGATATTTGAGAAGTGAAATGAAGTTTATATGATTTACAGAAAGTGTGCAATAATCGTTTAAACAAAATTAGGCAGGTGCATAAATTTGGGTTCTGTTGTCAATTTATTGATTTCAAAACCTTTAGAACTAATTGTTGGAACTCAAATTTGGTTTGGTAAGTTCAGTGACCCTTGGCCTCCATATTATGACACCAATTATGAGAAAGGGTATTTAAGGGGGGCAGTTGTAAGTTTTTTTCCTCTTTGCATCTTCTCTGAAGAGTCACAGCATGGGAGTCTGAAAACAACTTTCAAATGAACTGAAAACAGATATTGTTCACCGTCATGGTGTGGTGTCTAAAAAGGCATTTGTACACCTGTGACAAGGTCTGAAACTTCTGTGCATGTGTCAGCTGCAATAGAGCAGGGTCAGCTTCAATACTTTACAAGAAAAAAGGCATAATTTTAAGCATTCTCGGCCACCCCAAAATACATGAGTGAAATGTCTGAATCAAGCAGTGGCTTGCCTTTAAAAAGAGTGCAGACCCCCAATAAACAGAAGCAAACAAAACAAATTAGATAAAATCTTTGACATATAAAGTGACACTGCTAAGTGCTTCTCTGCTTTACAAATAAATCTTACAAATTAAATGTCGTTTCACCAAAAACAAAGCTATTGCTTTTAAATAATTTGTAATTTCAGTGGAAACAAAGAGGAAATAAGTCAGTAGCAGCTTGTTTTAGAGCCACTTCAGCAGCCATTTCTGATGAAATGACGTTTAAAGATCATCTTTTGTTTTTACGATCCTCCACTCTCTCTTTACTGGAATTCAGAAATCAGAGTACTTACAAACTAATCTGTAGCAGATATTAAGTGTTTGAACCTTTTGACCCTTCTCATTCAGCAGGATGTTGGAGTGTGAAAATCAAACTCTGCTGCATTCATTCACATAAAAGAGATGGAATTTATTTCTTTTCAGCTCAGACTTTGAGTTTTCTGGTTTAGTAGACTCACCAGACACGAATCGCAGCATGATGCTGAATTCCAGTCGACTGAAATCCAAATGGAGCAAAGATAACAGCTTCCTATTTTGTAAAATTTGTATTACAGCATCGATTTTGATAAAGATGGGGTTGTGTAAAATGTAAATAAAATCTGAACCCTGACGTCTGAACACACATCTAAGAACTGAGAGGACCAGAGTCGTCCCACTCGTCTGATTCAACAGTGTTCAGTCATTTTTTGTTTTTGTCAGATTTGTTTCACGATGCAACAAAACGTTAGTCTTAGTTTGTCTGAAATGTGCAAGAAAACAATATATGTTCTAAAAACCTTCATATATTTTTCTGCATTGTTCCTTTAATGTTACCAATGAACCTAATTAGGTGCAAAACGCTCCTCCAGCTGCTTCCTATAACCACTTAGTTTTAGTCTTTTGTTGCCTCTGCTCTGGTGTTTTTAAGACTTGATGCTGCCGTCTGATACGAGATGACCTTATTTTTCCTAAAACTGGTACTTCTTAGTTTGAACTGTTGATATGTTTACTGTTACACTTTGAATAAAATATGAGTTTGTGAGCTGTGCAAATCCTTGCATTCTGTTTTAAGAAAAGCTTTACATAACGTCCCAATTTATTTATACTGGGGGTGAAATTACGAGCTTCAACTAACCGGTCAGTTTATTTGCAGTATTATACATTAATAAGTGAGAAGATAAAAAGCAGTCTCTGTGTGTGTGTGTGTGTTTATCTCACATGCAGTTCTGAACCTTTGACAGTAATTGTAACCTCAGCGTTCCTCCTCTGAGGTTTGCTCAGCCTCACAAACGTGAATGGAGATCATTCTGTAAACAGAGGGCAGGCTCAGATCTCTTGTTGAGACAGTTATTTAGTATCTTTTGACAGTTTGGAATCAAGGTGTTATGACCTTACCTGCACCTGTTTTTTTTTTCATTCAAACGTACTTTAAAGTCCTCCCAGTAATGTCAGTGAAACGTCTGTCACAAAAACACGAGCCACCACCCTACACTGCTTCAGCAGGGCTCTTGGTAAATGTTTCATGAGCTGTGCTTGCTTTTTCTCCAGACAGCGCACTTTGATTTCCATCTCAAGACCTTGATTCTGGCTTAGAGAGAAAACAAAAAAAGAAACAAAAACCCAGCTTTGATAAACTTTTAGCCATTTTTTCCCAGCTCCAGTCACACTCTGGCTGAGACTGGCCACTTGTGGCCCCTCGTCGTCCCAGCTCTCTCTCTCTGCAGGGCTCTGAGGCAGATTTCTTCTGATTACCATACTTATTAGAACACCGTAGCTATTTTTATAGCTCTGCTCCTGTCAGCTGTGACCGCTGATGCTTCACAAATCTGATGCTGATGTTCGAGTACACAGCTCCACACTGTTACGTGTTTAACGCTGCAGGTTTTACACTGAACTCATCAGCTGGACACAGGAAATCTGCAGGTCAGTGCAAAAAAACTAAAACTTAATCTACAGTCTGAGAAAACAACCCTGGTGTCATCCTTAGAGATCGTTTATAATTGAGCAATAATGATGCTCATTAGGCTGATAAAGGCTACAAATTTATCTCTAATCTGTCTAATCTGCTTATCCAGTCAGAAATGTTGCACACGAATAGGCCTCCCAAAGGAGTGTTCTTCAAGAGCAGCTCCCTCTGACTGATGTTAATGTTTACCAGTCTGCTGACAGGAAAGTCATGGAGGAACCTAAAGTTAAGTTCATGTGAGGATGATGAGCTAATGAGCTCAAATGCCTTCAAGCAGAAACACAGCTGAAGTTATTTCAGGACATGAGGGTCAGACCACTCCTTTAAATTGTTTAACATGTAAGACATCTGTAAATCTGACTGTAAAGACATCACAAACTATCAAGAATCAGAATATTTCCATATAAACCCACTTTAAAACAGGTGCTGGTTTGAAACCAGAATCTACACATCTTACTGAAACAAAAGCTTTTCTAGTTTCTGAAACACAATCAGATGACAAAGAAAAGTGAAGTTTATATTCATAAAACCTTAGTGTTTATTAACAAAACATGTGCTAACATTTACAACATATAGAGTAAAAACATTTTTTTTATGAAGAAATATAATTTTTTCCATTCCTGTTACAAAATTCTGTTCCTAGAAACACACAGCAGGACTATGATTCCCTTATGGTTCAAAAATCCAACATGACCTAAAATCCTTCAGACTCGCTGTACGCACTGTGGCTACAAGTCTGTCTGACATGCAGAAACTGGCTTGATATTCCTTTTTATAATGTATCAAACCAAGGAGACTTAAAAGACAAGATCTGCAGGGACCAGATCTGGAGCACAAGCTATAAATATTAATAAGGTGCAGCAATCTTTCACACCTTATTAACGACTTTAACGATAACCATGCGCTCCAGATCTCATCTGGCTGGCCTGTCATGGTGAACACCCAGGAAAATAAAGCTTCATTTACATCATTATCTGTGGATTTACAAGTGTTCTTATTAGGAAACACAAGATTTCCAAACAAGCAGACAATTTGTGAGTCTTCGTCTGAGTCTGTCTCACATCACCGCTCGTTACAGCTGCGAAGGGAGCGCCAATCAAACTAAATCAGAGGAGTCTCTGCTCCAGGCGGCAAGAGAACCTCTTGTCCTCGATCATCAAACTCATCACCTTCAGGTGTGTGCTTTCTTTCCGGACGGGTTGTTGTTGTTAACTTGGCATGAGGACAAAGTACCTGAGGTTATTTATCTTCGCTCGTCTCCTGTGACAAGTCAGCTCGCTCCCTCTTTACAGAAACTGTCTCCTCCTTGATGCTCTCAGCCTCTGTTGCTTCTCGTTTCCTCTGCTCCTTAATGTCTTCCCTTTTCACCTTTTGCTTTGCAGGAATGCTGCGAGGCGGTTTGATGTCCGTGGTAGACTCGGACGGGTCTGTGGAGCTCTCACAGACCGTTGGTCCCTCCCATTTTGGGATTTCTACACCCAGGAGCTCCATCAGCGGTTTCATGACCTCGTCCACGTAGCCATTGATGCGCAGGTGGGAGTGTTTGTCCTGTAAGGCAGAAAATAAAATAAAGCATGAGTAATAGGTAGAAATTTTCTGTTTTCTTTAATAAGTCAAACAATTGGATGTCTTTTACATCTACTTTCAATAATTTGTTCTAAAAAAAAAAACAAAAACAAATACGCATCTCATCCTTTCTCTAATTTTTTATTCATGTCAGAGTTCCTCGTTTGAGTCTGATTGCGATGAACAGACCTGAAAATTATAATTACTCCTCAAATAATGGCCTCCACTGCAATCACTCACCTAATGAAATGTCTTCTACGAGTAATTACCAAGTCTGCAAAGTGTTAAAGACTCGGAGTAAACTGGAATGCAAATGGCAGCGTTAATGAGAGATTCAAGGTTCAGTTCCTCTTGTGAAACAAAAAGTTAATTGTTTTTCTTTTTGTCAAGCAGAAAACAACAAAGTGTTAGCTGCAGACATGGCTTCAACTAACAAATGAATAAAAACATCTTGAAAAACTTGACATTTTAGAAAACTGTTGATAGAAGGTTGTTTAGAGAAGGGGGCCCCAAACTTTTTTTATTCCATAGCCTCCAAAAACCAGCAGTAACTTCTGTCCAGGGACACCACCTCAAACCCACAAACAATACTACAAAATATGTACAGAAGCATCAACTTTTAGAACGTTTTTTTGTGTTGATAATTTTTCATATAGGGAAAACACTGCATTAGACATGGATCAGGTTGTGCAATAATATTGAACTTCATTCTATGAAATCTAAGAAAAATTGTTCATACGGTTTGCTTTGATAAATAAAAATCCAAATAAGTAGTGCTTATGGTTAAAAAAAATCTGGATATTTTCTCAGCTGGAAACATTCTATGATAATTTATGGGAAAAAATTGTATTTAAAATATTAAAAGTGTGTCTACTACAAGGTCTTTAATTGGGGGTTTTTGGTTCTAAAGTTGGCCAGCTGTCATGAGAAGAATGCACTAAATCCATTGAAAAGAAGAGAAACCAGAAAACTATTTCACATTTAAAGTATTCCCATTGGGACCAAAGAAAAAATGTTAACGAGGGCCAGATTTGAATGGATAGATGTTAACAGGATTCTGCTGAACTCGAAAAGTTAATTCAGTCTCTGAATCAGGTGTGTTGGAGCAGAGAAACAAGTCAAACCTGCAGGACTGTGGACATGTGCAAAATATATTTACTAAATATTTATTCAAATAAATCAAACGCTAACTCGAAGAAACTCTGGCCATGGAGCTGCGTTAAAGTGGCGTGCTGATAAGACTCACATGTTTAGTAGGCTGCAGGTTGACTATTACCACCTTCCCTCCTTTGCGCTTTGTGAGGAGTGGGAGGTCCCCACTGGGTTTGATCTGCATGGACGTGCCCAGAGTCAGTGCCAAGTCTGCTTTTCTGCAAAGCCAACAGATGGAGATTAAAAAAAAATAAAAAAATAAATTTAAAAAAATCAGGCAGAAACAGGAAATGTGCCTTCTTTGACATTCCTCATATTTGCCAGTCATTCCTCAAGGGTGATTCATACAAGTGGGTGTGCATGAAAGTCAGAGTGAAGAACGGCAGCACTTGGGCGAGTTTGGCTTCAAGGGGATTTAAGGCAATTTTAGTTTGACTGCGTTGCTACAAAAATTTAGCATGGCAATTATAAAAATAAAATCCCCTCTCCAAATAAATTTTTGACATGTTCAGCATAAATTAAAAAAAAAAAACTCAATTACTACAGAGATGCTGGTTTACTAGACGAGGAACATTTAGCAGTTAAAAGGACGTCCAGTCAGCTTTCTTTGGCATGTGGGAATTTAAAAAAAGCATCAGGAGGACATTTTATTTATGTTTTTGCTGACAATATGAAACTGATGATTAATTGTGGCTTTTCCAATTAGACAGCCGGATTTAAAAGAATTAAATTAAATAAAAAAACTCCACTCCTACCATGGCTAACTGCAGGCCAATACCAGACGACTAAAGTCACTACTGGTTGAAAAATACAACCCTGTTACTTAATTGAACCATTTTGATTTAAAAGCTATATTTATCTGTGAGTGGGTGAAAACTGTTTGGAGAGGAAGAAAAATGTCCGTTTGGGAAAAAGAAAAAAAAGTTACACTGTTTTTCACTTGAAGGCAAAGTCTTTTTACAGATGAGACGCTGCACCACCATGCAAAACAGTTTCTGTGCGGCACAGCTGACTTACTGCACATTTCTTTGTGCTCCTTCACTGATGACAGATCAGTGATGTTTAAAGATGAGCCAGAAAGCAGGTTAGTTCCTGCTGAAGTGATTCAGACTGTTCAGAAACCATTTCCCTGAGACTCTTGGTGCACAGAGCTAGTGTTCTGATGATAATCAATACAAAGAGGGGAAATAATTCAGCAGGAAGTGCAGTCAGTGTCATCAGTGAGCAGCTTGGTTACAGTTTGGCTTCAGTGATGCTGCAGGGAGGAGAATTTCTATTTTTTCAAAAAGCCAGTTTTGAAAAATTAAGGTTTAGTAAATTCAAAATAAACATTTTATCCTAAATTAACTGTCATGAGTTGCAAAACTACCTAAATGTTAAATAATGTGCTGTATTTTGCAGAGATGTTTGTACCTGAGTTATAAAAATATCATCAGGTTTTGTTTTAAAGTTATGACTCTGCTGAGGAAAAACAACAGAACAGGGTCTGATGATACTCTGCAATGGATCCTGTAACAGTTATACACAGTTTTTATGTATTTATAATGTTTGTCCACATTTCAAACCCCATATAGTGATACAGGTCAACAAAATGTCTTTCAGTCTAACACTATCACATAAAAGTCCCATTTATAAAAGATTCAAAGCTACAGAAAGCAGTAACTTCTAGATAATTCAACACTGTATTTATTTTTTATTTGACAAAGGATTTGCAATGTTTTCATGGATTCAAAGAACATCTTTTGATATGACTGAAGATATTAAACCCTGTTCTTTTTATTTCTGTAACAATATATGAACGGTAAATCTTTCAACCTTTAAAAAAATGCACAATTTCTAATGTCTGCCATGACTGCCTTGTACTTTTTATTTCATTAAGAATTGTTTTGAATCAATTTGGATTTAAGAATCAAGAGTTACTTTAGAGTCAAGACCCCAAGAATATGAAGTGAATAAAACAATGTGACAGTTAATGAGGAATCACACTCTTTTTGAGCTAAAGCCTTTGCTCAGTGCTGTTTCCTCTCTAACACTGTGGCTAACACAGTCTCTCCATGGGAGTAGTCTTCTGTTGCTCATCATAATAAAACAAATCTGGGCTACCTCTGTTTCTGTAACAACATGCACACTCGCTCAAAGGAGCAAAGCAACTTATAGAAAGCGAACACAGCTTCCACGAGCCATCCAATTCAAGTCTAATCACGTACAACATCTAACATTTAGTATCTTTGTTGCAGAAGAGTGAATCATCTTGGAATAATACAGTTGTATTTCACATTTTCTCCCTTTCCACAAACCAACAATTCACAGTTCAAAGGTCTGTCCTCTCTGTAATTTAAATAGTAATTAAACATCTATTATGCGCCAGCAGATCCAAGTGACACATCCAGTTTATCTTGCTGCTCAGTAAACACACAGCAAAAGCTTTTGTGGCTGAAGGGAACATAAAAGCAGACTGAGACGCTTGTAAAAAAACAAAAAAAAAGACTTTCAAATAAAGCAAAACAGGAAAACTGTCACTAAAGCAACGAATCAATTCAACACTTCGTTTTACATTTCTTCATTTTAGGCTCGACCGAGTGTGGCTGTCTGCCAGCGTGGGATGAAACAGAGATGTTGGAGGAAACGAGCACAGAAACGTGACAGAACGGTGTGTTGCTCAGAAATCAAGACAGGTGATGAAACAGGTGTTAGTCCTACCTGCTTGCATCATCTGCTCTGTTCAGATCTCTGTCAGGAAGCGCGTCTTCCCAGTCAAGTATGGTGCTGATCAGCTTTCCTCTTTTTATAATTAAAAGCAGACACATAAACTGGTGACGATACTCTGTTTTTATCAAGGTGACAGAAACACAAGCCTGTGCGTGTTTTACCTGCAGGCCCTCAGCCCTCTGGATCGCATCACTTCACAATAACGTCCTGTCGGTTTCAGACCCATCACACCGATCACCTTTTCCCTGACATACTGCCTGGAAAAAGCACAAATCCCCAAAGTTTAACACTTGAATGCATCCAAGGCCACTTTTTGGACCTTCGGGTGAAAGAAAAAGCTGTTTCACAAGCTCCGATGTGGCATCTATACACACTCACACACACAAGACAAACTTGACTAAGCTCATCAATTCAAGAATAATTGAAAAAAAAAAATGCTTTCAGAGGACACACAAGGACTTTTCCCATCTGGTTGTTTAAATGTACACCTGTTCTTCAGTCCCCAACTTCCACTTTCACGTATCGTAACCTTTTGATAGAAACGGTTGAAGCCACGTAGGGAAAAATGAAGCCATTGTAGAGTTCTTGGAAACATTTGGAGATAATGAGTTTCCATTAACCTTTTGGAAGTTCTCCTCTGAAAAAAGGGCCACATTGTTTTGCAAGGTATTATAAACAAATCTAAAGTTAATTTCAGCATTAATTATGTCGGGGCTTTGAGTGTGCAGAGAAGGCAGTGCACACACTGGTGCATCTTTGATGTGTGCAACAGCTTTTGTTTATTACAGACATGGTGTTTCTCTTTCACTGCAGAGAATATGCTTCAGTCCCTCTGAGCTTTTACCCATATAGCTCATAAATATTAACAAGGTTTTTTTTTTAATCCTTGTGCTATCTAATGTTTAATAAACAGAGATAAAGCTATCTTTAACCTACAAAAACTTGAGTAAATCCTTGTGGGGAGCTGGCAGAGCAACTTTGCTGACACAACATGCAAAAAACTCAGATACTGTGTATGCTGACGTGAGTGAACAGTCACTGAACCGACACTCTGCATGTTTTATGAATCATATTTTAGTACTAAATAAAGTAGGCTCTTTGTTGACTAAAGAAGTGGAGCTAATAAGAACAGTAAAACAGTGGAAGACAGGAGTTAAAGTGGAAATATAAGAGCCCATAGGTTATTTACAGTTTCCTGAGGTGTTAATGAAATGTCTGGGACATCTTTAATCAAAATACCAGAGTGACAGAAAACAAGAGCCACCATTTAAAACCCTGTTTTCACACTTTTGATCTTTGTAGCTGAATTTAGAAAGTGGGAAGAGACACAAATTATATTTGATCATCCTCAGCAAAATGAAACCCTAAAAAGTAAGGTTTGCCAACTCCACCCTATTCATTTTTAATTTTGACAAGGAGACATTTTACCAAATAAAACAGATGTGAGTCTTTTTTTAAAAAAAGTCAAAGGAGCACTCGATGAACTGAAACATGTGCACAGTATGCAGCTCTCTGTTTACACAGAACATCTTTCAGACCTCATTGTCAAGGAAAGGCTTGTGTGACAGCATGCTGATTTGTAGATGGTTGACCTATTTTGGTTGCAAAAACATTGTTCTAGGCAGCTTTAATGCAAGACATTTTGAAGGTTTCTTCTGACTCTTTTCAGTAATGACAAGTTTGTAGTAAAAAGTTAGCATGTTTAATAAAAAAAACTCTCGATTTTGTACCTTTTTGACTAATCTGATATATGATCAAAATAAATTTACTCTTATAACAAATTAATTCAATGTCTATTCATTAATAAAATTGCAATATTTAGATTTATTAAAAACTTTTTAAGGTAATGATACGTACTTAGTAATGTTAGTAAAGTTTTTTTCCCCTTTGATGTCACTTTGAGCCAAGTTTAGAAAAAAAAGTGCTAGTTATGTGACAAAATTAGTAAAATTGTGTGTATTATGTAAAGGTTCTTAAATATAAAGATGTTTTTTTACTTTTTGTATTTGATGGCAGGTCACAGGCACTTTAAGTTGTTCTGTTTTGATTTGATGAGGCATCATTTCTGGACTGAAGAATGTATTTTCATTTCAGCTGTTATAATTAACCTATGATAACATCAGACACAGTAATGAAAGAGTATTATTAAATTAATTATTAAAGACAGCAGGGTTTGACAAAATTTTTTTTTTTACCTGCCCTATCGGGCAGGTGATGAAAAATTTTACCTGCCCGACATGGAAGATTACCTGCCCGAAACAAAAATGTCAAAAATTTGATAAAAAATATAAGAAAAATGTGTACTGTATTTGTACTAAAAAACATTAACATGGTTACACACAGAGGCACATAACATGAGATCTGATTTAGCAGATGCAAACATTGCAGACTCAGTCAC
>JARVGW010000815.1:12438860-12476132 GCA_031762495.1 Anablepsoides rubrolineatus
ATCAGGACACACCCACCTGCCCGAGTATGAGTTTTACCTGCCCCGGGCAGTCGGGCAATAGGATTTGTCGAACCCTGAAAGACAGTTACACTCTGAGATGATGCTGTGATGTAACAAAACTAGTGCTGCACTGATTAGTTGAAATAATCAATAACGTCTATTATTAAATTTAGTCAATATCGACAATTTGTATTATTTAAACACACAAATGTTTATCTGTAACTGCAATGAAATACACAAACTGCTGAGTGCATAATCACTTCAAGTGTATTAATAATGGCAGAATGTAAAAACAGCCATGTTGAAGAGGTTAAAAAACAAGACAGACTTTCAAAAGTTTGCTACATTTTACTGAAAATCAACCCAAGAAATGAAAATGCAGACAGTGAAAACATCATGATCACCTGAACCACAAACAGGCTGGAGCTGTGGTTACGTCCTCTGCAGATGAGGAAGTTGTACCCAAAGGAAGAATAGATGGACGTTGAGACAGAAATAACAGTGACTAATCAACTAATCAAAAAAATAATCTACAGATTAGTCGACTATGAAAATAATCGTTAGGTGCAGCCCTAAACAAAAACCTGCACGTTTGAGAAACTTTTTCATTTCTGAGTCACTTTGTATTTAAATTATATGTTCTCTTTGGGGTGAGTTTTGTAATTAAAGAGAGTATTTTGATCAGTGTGATTGCACATACCTGCCGCACTTTTCACACTCCTCCACAAACATGTTTCCATGAAGCTCCGATAATTTATCCCTGATGGGGAAAAAAAAACAAACATCACAAAAGTATAAAAAAAGCTAATTTAACTCAGTGTAAATAGAATTCTTAAGCAAAGAATGTTTTCTGTCCATTTACGACACTCTTGATAAATATTTCAAGTGTTCACCAGTGGATTAATCCCAACTAGTTTAGTCTATCATCTTGTCTGCTGTTTTAGTGATTTCCTCTGAGAACTACTTCTTCAGTCTGACCTCATTCCAGAAAACCTGATTGAGGGAGAAGGAAGAGCGATTAAAATGGCTTCCAGGAAAAGCAAGTCCTCCAATATGCGTAGCGTCTGGATGTACTGAATAAAAAAATTGAGAGTCACAGCCGTGGGCTCAATTCAGAGCGGCTGAAGAATCCTTCGACAGACATCACGTTTTCAGTTACGCTGAGCATTTCATTTTAGATTATCTGAGCGGCGGCGGTGCTGCTGTTTCAGCCGTTGTTGCAAAGCAGCAGCTTCCAATTCAAAACAATGAGTCACAACTCCACATTCATCACTTTTCTGCAAAAACTCTCCACTCCCTCTCATTCAACTTCAAAGCGCTCGGCAGAACACCGTCAGTGAAATTTCAAGTGAAACAGACACTCCGGGTCAGAATTATCATTAGTTTCTGCCACTGCTCCATTGCTGTTCACCGAAACTTTTAAAAGTTTAAAGTTTTTTTTTGTGCAGAGGTACTTTTCAGCTCTGATCGAAAGCTTTCAAAGAAAATATAGGTCAGGGCGTATTGCTGGACATTTTTTTTTCTTTAAAGTTCATCTTTCTTTTTTTATTCTCTTGTGAGGTGAGATGCTCCAGGTCAATTTTTTTCATCTGCAAGACCAAAGATTATCTTTTCGTTTCTTTATATCTGGCACTAAACTTTACTCTAAATGAGTTTGAAGAGGAAAGCAGGGCAGAAAGAGGTGGGTGACAGGCAAAATAACGACCACGGGTCGAGGCTTGTACTCTTCCAGGTGGAGAGAGGACAAACGTCATCCATACAGGGTCGCATTGTTCTTATAATCCAAAAGCAGCTCCACAAAATGATCAAACCTCCATGTTTCACTGTAACAAGCCCTTTTTTTCTTTGTTTGTTACTTGTGAACAATCTGGTGCAACACACTCTCAAAGAGCTTTATTTTGGTGCTCACATTCCAAAGAGCTTTATCCTTGAAAGACTGAGTTTTCAGAAAATGATGCAGGCTGAAAATCCAGTAAAACCTCTCAATAATACAACAAAAACCGTAAAACATGGATCTCAAAATAGTTGTTTTTTTGTCTTTAATATTGTTCTGTTTTTATTATTGGGAAAAATATATATATTGAAGGAAATTTAATATAAACTGAATGTTAGATCCAGTCTTATATTTTATACTTTCTGATCATTGCAGCCGTATGATTTAAACAGAGATTGAGAGTCAGTGTGTCTTATCAATATGAGGCCTTTCTGTCTGCAAAAACAAAAGTTGGTCACATTGTAATGTCTGACGTAAAAGGTCCCACCTCCAGGGGTGGGATTTTACAGTCTCTCCTTTAGATCAGCCTGGGACAGCCTGGGCTCTGGAGAGGGATTGTTATTGTTTTTTGTTCCAATGACAACCAAGGCCTTTTCTCTGAGCCCTGCTGGCTGTGGAGCTGATTGGAGTCAGACTAGAATAAAGCCTTATGAAGAAAATCAACTGGTTTTCTGCTATTTTATTCAGAATTTATTGATCACAACTTTCAACTGGTGAATCATGATAATTTTCAGCTTTATCACAGTGTCAATGTGTTTTATGCTGTGTGAGCAACAACAATACAGAAAATTAACATGATCCTAATAATTATAACCAGAATATATTTGCATTTTCTAATTTTGTGAAAACATTATTGTTGCAAATTGTGTGTGTGTTTTTATTTTGTTTTGTAAATAAATATACATTTTATTACCTTTCTGTTCAGGATTGCTGTTAATTTTAACAGTAACTGTATGTTACTAATAAAAACCAGTGCAGTCATAAAACATATTGTAATGATAAAATGTGTAATAATCACTAATACTTCACAACTAATCACAATGAAAGGAACATTATGTTGCAAGTAGTGATAATAGGCAGCTATAGCTACAAAACTGTCAAAATATGATTAAATTATATCTTATGTCCTTGAAGGAAATGTCTAAAATATAATCCTAACATGTTTCAAAGCACTTTTCTGAATGATAACAACAACAATCAATAATTTTGTGTAGAAAAACTCTACATTTTCACTACTTTCTTTGGTATGTTCAATATCAGATGGGAAATCCTGATATCTATACACAGTTTGAAGATTCCTCTTTCAAATGACATCAAGATATCCTCATTAGAAAACGTAAAAAAATAGGATTCAAAACAGTTTTCCAGGGGTCTTTTTGATTAGTGAGACAAAAGAAGCCATATGTCTGGAAACGCTCAAAATATCAGGATGATCAAAGTAGCAAAATGTAGCTTAAAGATCCAGGAACCTGAAAGTGTGTGCAGTTAAGTTTGATCAAATCTGACCTAATCCCTGATTTGATTTGTGATAAATAAATCCCACTGACACACTATTCTTACCATAAAATGCACAAATTAATACCACTTGATCTGTTCAGAGTATGTTCAGGATTAAATTATTCTTAGTGGTAAAC
Organism: Anablepsoides rubrolineatus; assembly: GCA_031762495.1. Classification (NCBI taxonomy): domain Eukaryota; kingdom Metazoa; phylum Chordata; class Actinopteri; order Cyprinodontiformes; family Rivulidae; genus Anablepsoides; species Anablepsoides rubrolineatus. The sequence continues at coordinate 12,442,269 of JARVGW010000815.1, forward strand.
CTGCAGACTGCATCTCCTTCCTTATTCAACCTTTCTGTCATGTAGGTTAGAATGAATGAATGAATGAATGAATGAATGAATGAATGAGCCTCCCTAAAGCAAATTATCACTTTGTGATATGAAATGACATTTTATATAAACTGTTCCCTTTCATGTAACAACAAAAAACTCTTTTCTTTATGTAAATTCTTTGCTTTACTTCTGCTAACAAACAGAATGTTGTCACACAAGGATAACTCCAGAGCAAACACTGCTGAGTAGAAGAGTGACTTTAATGTTTTAAAACAGACTGAGCTTACCTGGGGAAGCCTGATCGAACGTGCAGACCATCTACATTCTGACTGATGAGGTACTTGAGGTATCCGGCCTGCTGCAGTCCCAGGAGGGCCATGTGAGTTAAACTGGGGCGGGCTTCTTCAAATGTGGTTTCAAAGTGAGGCGACTCACCCTTTTCCTCTAAAGTCCACACACCCTTGGGTCCCCTTGAAGAGAAAACACAAAGAAGTCATTAGAAAGATTGGAGAGGAGGACAAACATGTCTGTGTTTAGTGACTGAGTTTGCAATTAATGATTGAGTACTAACAATAAAAAAAACAACATAAAATGCTTTTAGACTGAAAATATTGACTTTGCTGTCCACTCAGACAGGATTCAGTTTGTGCTCTTTGTTTAACCAGTCAGCTGTAGGTACCAGACTCATCCCACATCCTGTCAACTTAGTTTGAGAACAAACTTATCTGTCACTCAAGGAGTGTCCAGAAATGACTGCATTATTCCATTTAGAAAAAGTGCTTTAGTCAGTCTGCTTTCTCTGTTAAAGCTTCTCACGAATGGAATACCATTCCAACAACAATCAGAGACATTAACACATATAAAATATTCTGTGCCCATCTTAAACAATAGTTGATTAGTACCCAGACCTGTCAACACTAAATCCCTGCTGTCGACATCTTGTGCTTCTCTGAATGTAGAATTCTCTTTTAACTTATTGTAAACTTTGTCTTATCATTTTATCATCACTGTTTGTCATTTTATTGTGCTTCTATTAAATGTCTTAATCTGCTTTATTGTGCTTATATTCCCATTGATGATTTTATGCTCTTACTAAATGATTTGCTGCTGCTGCTCTTCAGAAATATTTTTATTTGTATATCACTGTTTATGCTGCCACTGTTGTTTTTCATGCAATGAATTAACACTGCCTTAAATATGTTGTTCTCAATTGTTGATGATTTATTGTTTAATATTTTATGTCTTCCTAGGGTGCCATTGTACAACTGGCCACCAGGACTACAGATGAAAACTAGCCTTTGGCTAATTCTGGCATGTTACAGATGTACTGGTATTAATATGCACTGTCCTGTTAAATAAAATCAATCTATCTATCTCTATGCATCAGACGAGGGAACAGACACTGAATCCTCAGATGCAGCTGCAACAGACTTATATATTTCTATGAAAGGCGCTATATAAATAAAACTTTACTTTACTTACTTATCTAATGCTTTCAGTCTGAACTTTCAGCTTGATCTGAAAGACTCAGTGAGGCATTAGGGTGGAATATCACCACTAACATCACATATTGTTTATGTCACGTGACACTGAAAAACACACTGCAGGACAATTAAAACCAACAAAACAAAGCTGGTATATAAATGCTTTGATGCTCTCCAACATGTTGACCTTGGAACATAAATTTGGCTTATTTCTGTGTACACAGTAGAATATATTTTACGTTATTGATATAACCTTCAGGGTCACATGCAGCAGACTGACAGGCTGAATATTCAAATACTTTTTTCAGATCCCTCAGCATGTGCATGTGTAGAAATATAAAAATATCTGATGATTTACAATCCAATCCATCTTTTTTAACTGCTTCACTTCCTTGTAAATACAAATTAAATCTGAGTTTTGAGTCACATCTGTGTTTGAAGGTGTGCAGATTCATTGGGCACAAAAAGAAAATAAATCTTTATGTAATAATAACCAAAAATGTTTTTTTTCAGCCTGATGTGACATGGAATGAGCAAACACCACCCTCCTCTGCTGCACAGAGGTACTACAAAACAAACAAACAAAAAAAGAGAGAATATATTATAACATCGATCTTATTCAGCACCAAATAATCATAAATATATGAAAATACATTTCCTATGTGAAAAGGTAATTTGTGCATGGTGTTGACAAAACTTCTGATTATTAATGATTAAATGTATGATTATAATTTCATTGTGATGTAAAAAAAATTAACGAGATATTATTCAGTATGATCTCTTGTGTTGTTCTAAATAAACACAATAAATAAAAATTTACAGCAAAATACAAAAAAAAAAATTCTTAGAGCTTTCAAAAAAAGAAAGTCTTTCCACCTCATGCTAACAGTAGTGCTGGGCAATAAAATAATATATATTGCGATAGACGTGATCAATATCAATGGAAATATGTTTAACAGATTGTTGATTTCACTGAATTGAGAACCACAAAGCATTCTGGGGAATGTTGGCATTTAGCTGCTTGACCTCTCATGGACCAGCTAAGCAAGGGATGAACTAATTCACTCACTCATAGGTAAGTTAGCAACAACCTGCTGAGTAACATGAACAGAAGCAGTTTCATGTTTCACCACCGTGTCTCAGAACTGCTTCAAAATACAAAAAGGACGACGTGGATTGAAAGGAGAAAATGAGCAACAGATTATGAGGAAATTGCGGATAAAAGAGAAAATGACATGTCACCAGTTTGGCAGAATTAATCACTCTTTATTTCTCCTGGTCCTTACTTCAAATAGGTAAAAAGAAAATTAATCAATAATTATCTATATTGACTGATATGAGATGCTTTAAATCGTGATATATTTTCAGCCATAATCACTAAAACCCAAATTACTTTAAGAACAGATTAATGAAAATGGTAGTTTAATCATGGAAAATCAACATCAAAGTATCACAAAAGCAGCTTAGAGATCAAAACAAAAAGAAAATAACTTTTATTTGTGATAAAATAATTAAAGATTAATTTATTTATGTAATAAAAATTTAATTTTAAGAAATCAGGTTACTGATGAAGAATCAATATCTCGTGTTTCTGTTCCTCTTCAGCTTCTCATCTGCAGAACTAGAGAAAAACTTCAAAGCAGCAGCATTAATCTTTATCTCCTCCAGCTGCTGGGTTAGTGGCAGTTTAACAAATTGTTCATTTTATCTATAATTTCACTGACTCGCTTTCATCCAACTGAGAGAAATGTTCAAAAAAGATCTTTATCCATGATCTTTCACCAGCAGGATTTGAAAGTTTACAGTAAGTTGTACAAAACTAAAGAATATCTTATGTAGGAGAAACACTTTGGTATATTTAAATTGAAGGTTGTTCGAAGCGTAAAGTTTTAGAGGTGCAGCTATAAAAACAATAATTATTGCATCTTATTTGAGCCTAAACTCACAGAAATAAACCACAGTTTGCCATACGCTCCCTGCTAACTAAACTGACGTGGCAACTTTTATTAATAAATGAGGAAAAAATGGGTCCACACTCAGGAGATTTGAGTCTAAACGAGACGTATAGAAAAAAAACAAGAGCGCTTCTAAGAAAACAACCAAGAGTAGCTCTGCCGCACTGCTTTGATCAGTGGAAGGCGTATCAAAGGGAAAATACACTGCATGCTTTTCCTCATTAAAACTGAATTACAGCACTCAAGCTTGAACAATTTCTGCTCAAATCGCAGTTACACAGCTACTATCAATACTTGTCTTGCTGTAAGAAAATGCAGAGCTTTATCTGTTTTTGTGCAACCTATTAAAACTTAGATGTGGTCGGCAAACACAGCAAGAGATGAATCCCGATGAAGAGGATCCAAACTGACACAGATACATCCAAATGTTATTTTGCCAACTTCAGATACAAATTTTGTCAGATTATGGCAAGTGAGGGTTAAATCTAATGTGAATCAATGCAGTATTTTATGACAAAATGAAATATTTGAAATGATCTGATTGTAACTGAATTATCTGGTAATCTGGATTGTGTCTCACCTGAAGTCAGGGATGCCTGCCGAGGTGCTAATTCCAGCTCCAGAATGGACAACCAGGTACTGAGATTCTTTAATCAGCTGAGCGAGGGTTTCCACCTTTGCTTTCAGCTCTTCAGGTGGATCAAAACTCTGCCACAAAAGAGAAAACGGAATCTTTAAAAACTGGCATGAAGAACATAATCTTCATTTAACTCAACCCAAAATAAACTACAGGATGTACTGAGAGATGATGTATATTTTTCAAAAAAAAAAAAAAAAATCAGGAAAAATTGATACAATGTATTCATAGAGAGGAGGAAAGGAGAAGAAAATGAAGATTTTATATCAAATGTTTTAAACAAAGAACACGTTCAGAGGACTTACTCAGCATTTTTTTTCTACCTGGATTATTGAGATGCATCTGGGCGGTATAAAACATTAGCAAGTTTAGTAAATACAAAAACGATTATATAAACATTCACAATTATGGCATAAAAAATAACTATTTTTTAATGTAAAAACTTTAACAAAAGAATTTAAAAGCAAAATTACTATAAATAATTGGATCACCTACTCTTAATACGTCACCAATTGTAAATCAAGACATGACACATTAATTTCCAGTGACTATCCTTTTTATGCTCCTATCTGTCTTTCATTTTGACCCACTCTTCTTTACATCATTATTTCAGTTCATTCAGGTTTGTGTGCAGCATTTGTTTATGAACAGCTCACAAACATTCAACTGGGTTCAGGTACTTTGACTGGACCAACACAACATGTTGCGTAATAACAACAAAAAATTAAATTAAATTAAATTAAATTAAAGTATTGCTGCATTTGAGTTTGTATAACACATCACCTAAATTTTGACAAGCTTCTGCTGACAGTGAACTGGTCTGGTCTCATACTTGAATCTGGAACACTTAAGTTAACTAGGATTAAATTAGTTTTAGTGTTTCTGCTAATTTATTGCCTTTTGAGTTTTTTGTGCAGCATTTATCCAAACATCTCAACTTCTGTTTCCAAAACTTAGTGGTTTATTCAGATGTAAATATGCAAACCTAGGATGTGCTGAAACAGACTTTATAGAGAGGAAACGTTTTCATCTGGCAAACCTTCCCAACAAGTCATTTTTTTTAAATTGTTCAGTAAAAAAATTTATTTTCGTGGCAAATTTCTCCTTAACTCTGACCTCATGTGGACTTGATGATTTCATTTTCTCATTCATGGTGAAACTCTTAATCTTTTGTTAATATACCTGAAAGTTTAAAACCAACAGAGTGACAATGCTTCTGTTTCAACAGAAATGTTCTTTAGAAAAGAAATACATTTGATTCACAGTGCCTGCTACTTACTATACTTACTATTGTATTTCTATTGAATACAATAAGGACAAGACTTTTCATTTTTGACAATTATTTGGTTATATATATATGGTCTGTTTATATACCATTTGTGCTAAACTTTAAGTCCTGTTGAAATCAATTTTTCAAAACGCCCTATCTGATATTACATGCAATCAAAAAAAAAAAAAAAAAAAAAAAAAAAAACTACAAATACTTCCGCACATAAATCGTCATACATAGAACAAAATGTATGGTCTGTTCTCTAATCCGTGTCCAGACGATTATTAGCCTTAGTTAATGAAACAAATGCTGCTATGCTAACTATCTCTTCGTAAAGCACTTAATAACATTTATATTTTACCTCAGGCAGACCGCAGATACCTTTATCTGCGTAAGGAGACAGCCCGGCTGCATAGTTGACAGACATGACTTGAGTTGGTTGTCTTTATTATTTGTTTTAGAAACTGTTCGTGTATCTTTCCAGCAGCGTTTATCTTCTACCCGGGTTTGCTTCGTTTTGATGACGTGATCACTGAGCGTCGAAGTATGCCGCGTTTGGGGACATTGGGAAAACTTAATATACTCCCTACTTCTTTATTATATCTATATGCAACCTTTTTTTTCCTTAAGAGCTACTTTTACAAAACAAAATTGTCCGAGAGAGGTCCTTTTTGCAATATTTAATTTTAAACGTAAACCATTGGAATAAGCTTGTTTTTCACAAAAAATAAACAAACATTGTTTTCAGTTCACATGAAACTATTATAAAAAACACTGAATTTACATGAAGGTGCTTTTTGTATTTATCCATTCCTATTATATTGTATTTCACACTAATAACTTAGGGTTAACTACAACAGATTTGTGCACAAATAACATTGGGTGATTGGTCTCAGATTTTTTTCCGCATTGTAGACTCCAGTGGGAAGAAACCCCATGTAGTGACATTATATATATATATGTATATATATGTGTGTATATATATATATATGTATATATATGTGTGTATATATATATATATATATATATATAAACACAGAACAACCACTAATCGCGGGTTCGACCATGCTGAGCGCTAAACTGTTTGACAGCCAAGGGGAAGGGACATCTATAGATTGATTGGAATTAATCTTTATCTTCTCCAGCTGCTGGCCACTTGTCGGTGACAAATTAAATTTTGCTTCTCCTAAATTTTCATAAGCACTGAAGAGCTACTTTAAATGAGCCAAGGAGCTACTGGTTGGAGACCCCCGGTTCAAACAGTTCAGACTTGTGGTAGGAAACCTAGTTTTTAGAAGTTTTGAGTAAAATTTAAAATAAAACACATTATGCCGTACCCTATCATTCATGCAATATAAGTGTTAAATCATATTTAGGATATTATGCATCTATAAAAATAGGAAAAACTTGCTGCACAAAATGCCTCTGCGTATTATATCAGTTTATTTTACTTTCATATGGAAGTACTATTTAACTTGAATTACTGGGGTAAAGAAGAAATACTGCTAATGACCTGGTCATAATACATAAATCTTTTCCGCCTTTCCACCAAGAACTCATAATTTTACCATTATAGAATAAGAAAAGTGAGTATTAAATTTCACAATTAATTATAAAATAAACAGGGTATAACACAACTATCTGTGATCATGACAAAAATGGTTCCCATGACCTCTTCAAGCACTGAAGACTTTTTTTTCATTCAAATAAATCTTTATTTTTCAGTTTTAAATAGCTGAAATAAAAAAACAGACACAGGTAAACAAAAACAATATGGTGATCATTCATACAGCTATGTGTGCATATTGATTACGGTTCCTGTAGAAGCTGTAAACCAACAGAGGACCACCTAAAGACAAAATTAGTTGCTTGTTTCAATTGTTTTGTCGCATGTAATTTTATCCTGAGAAATTCAATATGATGTCCCAATTAAAGGAAATTAATCAATAATGCTGACTGAAAACAAGCAAACAAAAAAGAAAATAAAAATACACAGGACACCCAGACACTCTAAAATACTATCCAAACCACTCCTATCACAAAAAATAGTCATGAGAAATAAAACAAGGAGGTCTAAACATTTTCAGTTTCACTTGTAGGGCTGAAGAAGTTTGAAAATCCTGGTAGTTCACTTTCTGACAAACACCATATATGAGTTTCTTGGTCAGCCATTCAAGTAAACAGTGCAGGCAGAATGTCTAACATAAAAAAAGACTAAAATGATAGAGCTTGCAGGAAAGCAAGGAACAAAGAAAGGAGTAAAGCAAACACTTGTCAAACATTAAAATTTCTTTTACACACTTGTTTCAGATCTTTGGGTCCATCAGGCCACTCAGAGAGTGACCCTGAGGAGAAATACAATTCTGATCAATAAGTCACTGCCCCCTTTTGCCTTCAAGAACTTGCTTATCTTACACAATTTCAAATTCTGAGCTACTTCAAACAACACAAGCCCACACTAAGAGTGACAGAGAAAACACATCCAACAATAACCAGAAGAGACCAGCAGTGATCAGTTTCATGTTAGTAAAAATGTCCACGTAATAAACTGACCCTCTGACTGAGCCAGCCAGTCCTTCAGACGGAGAGTCCTTCAGACGGAGAGTCCTCCATCGTCACAAGTCTTTTCAGGAAGCGGGGGGGGGACAGTCCACCAGTAACAGACAAAAAAAAAAGCTTTCAAAGATGTTCTAGCATGCACAAGAACTTTGAAAACACTGTCACATGACATTTTATCCATGTCTTGTCCTATTGAAGGAAAGGCATCATAAAATTCAAAAACATCGGATAATTGCAGCGTTTTGTCCGGCACAAACAAGCAGCACGAAGTCCGTAAAACTTTTCGTTGCTTCAGCTATTCCCAGGTACAATTAAGGGGAAAAAAGATATGAAAGAGAGAGGCTAAGTAATGTTCTGAAGAGTTTGCACCAGTTCAAATGTTATCATTGATAGTGGAACTTAACCAACAATACCTTATTCTAAATACATGACTGGATCTTGTGAGCATAATGATGATTAATGTGATGGAAAAAGTTCTCTTAAAAAAAAAAAAAAAACTGGTGACTTTTGTGCTGGTGCAAATCTCACCAAAGTCTGACCTTCTCACGGTGAGACATCACTTTAACCTCTGAGACTCGAGGGGAGAAAAAAAAAAAAGCTCTTGTACTGATTTAGAAGAGGGACGCTTCCAATATTTCTTGGTTGTAAACCTAGAACATCTGGCAACCCAGGCAGAGAGAGGGGTTGAGCACACGTCAACAAGATTCGACTTTCTGACGACAAAAACGTCATGACTCTTCGTTGCCCGAGTCGTCCTCGTCATAACAACAGTCGCCGTCTCCCTCCTCCACGTCGTCGTCTTCGTAGTAATAGTCATAGAAAAGGTCGGAGCCTTCGTCGGGGGCCGGTGCGCGTGTACGGACGCAGTACTCGGCCAGCGTGGTGGGCACTTTCACACCGTCTCGCTCGGCTTCTGCCTTGGTGGCCATCACCTGTTTCCTGAGGGAGATTTTAAGAAGACTGGATTATATTTCTGTGGACTCGAACTCTGCAGATCCTTTAATAAGAGTCAGAGTTCAAATTATTGTTTCAATAAACAAAGACCAGGGAGTTAATTTTCTTTATGAGTTCCCCTTTGATGTCAAGTTCAAAAGAAATTACATGTGACAAAATGAATAATTATGTCAAGTTTCTTAAATATGACGATGTTTTCTTTGACTTTTTTACATGAATTATATGCATGTCATGTTTAAAGAACTGCTAGACAAATGTTTACCTGATGATCTCTACATACTCCCGGTCCTTGCCTTTGCTGTCCCTCCATTTGCGGTACATGACCGAGGCATCCACATTGGCAGGAGAGAAGGTGTTAGGTTCATTGAGCAGCGAGATCACACTCAGTAAAATCGTCCTAAAAGACAAAGAAAACAAATACATTTTAAAAAGCACAAACAAAATTTGACAATTTCAAATAAGAAAGACAAAGAGTTTTGGTAGATAAAGTCTAAAATATGTATTCTACACTCTTCTTCAAGTTTGTTTTATCATGTAACAACATTTAACAATGTAAATTAGAGCTGTGTAATTCAGTTATGTTGTTTAATGTAACAATTAATTTGGATTAAAAAAAAAAAGATTTGTTATTAAATTTACCTCATTTATTTACAGTTCACTCCATTTAGCATTTTGAGAATGTGAAACACTGAAAACATATTTGGCAACAAGGACAATAACTTAATAATAAAATTAAGAACAAATATAATCAGAAGTCATGTGCACCCCCCCCCCCCCACACACACACACACACATCCTTGTATTTGCATCAAACTGAGGACTTTGTATTGACTTCCATTCATTTTTGTAACTGTATTCATGCCTAACCCAGACATTTTCCCTAGAATTAACCATCACTGGTTTATAGTTAACAGTAACCTGAACCAAAACTTACCGGTAATTCACATCATACCTCTAAACCTAACTAGGCAGAGCTGCAAACAAAGTGAGGACATTGAAGAGGTCTTTACTTTACATCAAAGACCTCACTTTGATAGCAACTATGGCACAAATGGTCCTCTCTCTCTGTAGTGAAAACAAGCACACACACAAACACACGAGCAGATGAGGCTTCACAGTTTTTAAAAGCTACTGCATTGAGTAATGTTGTGGTGAGTTGTTTCAGGAAATAAAAATGTAGCTGGGGATGTTTGTGGTCATTGCTACAGTCTTGGTTACTTTAGTTCTTGACATGCAGATGTCTTTTTTTTTTGTTTTTGTTTCTGCTGCGTTTGCAGATACGAATAAAATCAGGAAATCAGTTTATTTCGAGTAAATGGTGCTTCCTTCTATAGAAAACCAGAAAATACCAAACCACAATGCACCAAACAATAAAAAGCACCATCTTTTTGGACTTCTTTGGAACTACCTCCGGTGTTTGAAGCAAGTGATGCAGAAGCACTACAGATCACTGTAGGCCTAGAACTCACTAAAGAAAAGCCTACCACTGGCCACATTTTGTGCCAGTGTTTCTGACTTGGATCATCTTAAGTTGAGAAGTTGTACACGTTTTTTTTTGTCAAACTCTTAAAATAACAATGAGCGATCTAACAAGATATTAATGTCATGTTTAGAGTAAGTGTCATGAATGGCTCTCAGCTACTACCACACCTAATCTTTTAGCATATTTGTGTTTTAAATCCCGGCCCTGGTTGTGTTAGCTTTGAGCAGGGAGCCGCCTCAATGTGGATGGGGATCATCTCTTATTAAACATGCACAAATGTAACTTTGTTTTCTTTGCAACGCAACAATGGACTTCATTTAACTCAAAGAAAAATACAGAAGGTTGTACCAGACCATCCAGCAGCATGACACTGAAGATGCGAGGGAAAGACGACAGAGAATGCTAAGCTAATCTTAGCTTGTTGTTGCTTGGTATCTTGCTACAGTTGATGTTTAGTTGAACTCGTGTAAAAAAAAAATATGTTAGTCATAATCTCATCTGTGTGACGCAACACACCCGGCCAGTGAACCAATCAATGGGCAACAGTAGATAACCTCAAATCAGGTCGGCCAATAGGGTCTCGAGTTTCAGAAATTGGTCTGGAACTGTGCAATAAGGGCTAATGCAAACACACTGAACCTGGGTTTGAACCCAGGTCGGGCTGGGCCTTGCAGTGCAAAAATGACTAACTTAATACGTGTAAAATAGACTCAGTTATATACATTTTTGTGTTTGTTAAGGTTTTTGAGCATTGGTGGCCATCTTGAAAAGGATAGACTTCAAACGTCTTTTAGCTGTAGAGCCTGTGATTGATTGGAGTGTTACATTACAATCTGTCCACCAGTTCATCAGATGTTTTCAAAACAAACACACACATGCATACACAAATATGGGCGAAAACCTTACTGCTCACTACAAAAAGGAAAAGTGCAAAAAAGAACCAACCAACAACAATAATAAAGCATTCCAGTTTCTCTCCACTGCAAACCACAGGATGAGTTCATCATCTATTATTAAATATACCTGTGTCTGTTTCAATCAATAATATCTTTCTAAAAACTCAAAAGCTTCGTCAGAATTTACGAAAGTGTAAAAAGCAAAGAGCTTGCTCAGTGAGTCATTAGGAAATAAAGTTGCAAAAATATGTCAACTCTACAAATACAACAGATTAAAAGGAAAAAGGGTTCAGTGCAATCAGGTGACTTGATTAGAACAAACTTCTTTTTCTCTCTCTCTACAAAAAAAAACATTTTACCTTGTAAGACGATTAATTGAATTTACAGAGAAGCAGAGCTCTGAAGCTGGAAAACAGCCAGTGTTCTTACTGTAAGGCTACTTGTGGAACTAGTTTTTTCATTTTCTTGACAGCGAGTCTTTATTCACAGCCTTTATACATAGGATTTAAAGTGTGAAAAAAAAGCAAAGCAGCATGGATTATCAGTTGTATATATCGATTTGTTTGCTAAGTTTCGATCACATAAATCAAATGTTACTGCCACAGTACTACTACTCAGTGTAAGCGTGCCTTTAAAAGATGTTATTACATTTTACAAACTGAATTTAAGTTTGTTTGTAAATGTGTGGTGAGTGTGGGTATAAGTCTCATTGTTGGAAGACACCACCGCTGACAATGAAAGTCATACGATGAGCAGGGGTGAATTATTGAAGTGGCCAAGACAGAGAAAGGACAAAGAAGGGAGGTGACAAGAAAGGAGAGAAACATGAGGAGGAAAACAAAATGCCTGAGGAGGGAGATGCTAACCGGACATTCTGGGTTGGATTCCATCTCTCTGAAGGCAGCTCTCCGCTCTGAGGGTCGTCCACTGGAGGATGCAATATAGAAATACACACGTCCCCATTCTAAAACAGAAAAAAAAACAACTCATGTCACTCACAGCTTATTATATAAACTGTTAAAAGCAAACACTGTGTTAGTCAGGTCATGAAACTTTACCTCATAGATGTTTGGATGCCACATTTTGGTGAGGAAGCGGAAAGCAGGTGGGGAGTAAGGGTAGTCTGTAGGAAACTTGATTCGAGCCTTGGGAAATTAAACACTTATTTGGTTATCTTGTTTATTGCAACCATTAATGTTTTGAGAATGTTAAGCTTACCTTGAAATATCCGCCTTCATAATGAGTGTTTGGTGGTCCAAAAATGGCCACTTCCCAGTTGTATAAATCAGCCTCGTCCACCAGAGTTATTTTAAATCCCTCGACAGGCTCTTCCTGAAGGCTTTTCATTTCCAACATAAGAGCTTTCTGTGAACTGGCTACATGAGAGGGGTCGTGTTGGGCCATCACTGGTCTCTAAAGCTAATCTGGACTCGACAGCTTTTACACGACAGAGTTAGCCTGACCCGCAAACAGCGATAACACAACTTCTTTTTTCCGACGCTCGCGGGCAGAAAAAACAGGCCGAACCTTAGCAAAACAAAGACTGCGCTGGTCCGTTCCCGAATTTTAAGAATTATTTCACAATGTCAGTACTCAGAAAAGGATGAAGTAGGAAAAAACATTGTGGCGGACCAGTTTCTACAGCTTTAGGCGATTTACCTGGCAGGGCAGCCGCGGATATAAGCCGTAAATCTACTGGTGGCTAATAGAAGCTAAAAAGCTCCGTCCCTTAGCGTCCGAAGACGATCTATCCGCGGCGGAAACACTTTCCTAACTACACAAAAGAACAACTTTAAGAGGAATATCACAAGTACGCGTCTGAAACTACACTAAACTACAACTCTGACAACAGTGGCTGAAGCGTTCAAAGAAGACTGACTGAGTAGGGAAATGTGTTGCTGAAAGGACTCCTCTGTACTCAGGTAATGGCGCCTGGTGTTGTCTGGGATTTGTAGTCTAATTTTAGTCTTTTTGTAGTCTTTTCTTTTTGAGGTAAATTTCCCAGAGCGAATATAATCTAGAGTCATCAACTTTAATTTGCAAATATATAAGCAACATTACAATGTTGCTATCTAAAAAACTTCTACTGTGCTAAATAATACAAGATATATTAATATTTTCCCATGTTTAAGAATCACATGACTCAGAGTTAGCCTGCAACTTGAAAATCATATGAGCAAGTATTTATTTCTAATTCATCCTTAAATTTAGATGTAAACTACAGCAACAATTACAGGAAAAACATATATCTTGTCAGTGATTAGATAAAACAATTCAATAACAGGCACATGTCTCTTGCGATACATTGTCAAAGCTTAATGCCTATTTCCTGTCACAACACATCAGCACTATTGTGTGTTCAGTGATTTATTGAAGTGCTCTTAAATATTGAGTCATTTGTAATTTCTCTGCAATTTTTCTCCAAGACTTTCTTTATAACAATTATTACCAAGTAAACAGTCATAAAGTACCAAATTACAAACAGCAAAACATCAGATGTGTCAAATATAAATGACACAGGACAAGCTGTTTTTTGTTTCGCTCCGCGATTGTGACGTTTAAATGTTGCGACGTTTTCCAACGAAGACGTCTTTTAGGTGGCTTATAGGTGCCTTAGTAAAAAAGATTTAAACGTTATTTTACTACACTGTTAGATTAGCGTTTTAAGGAGTAAAGTAAGTAACTATTTACATTATTAAATGTGTTACGTTCACAGCGATAGAGTTTAGTCTGTTGTGACTCTGACAGTTATGTACACATCTTATTTACGCGACACGCTCTATTCGGACCCCTTAAAAGCAGAAAGTTCGTGATGGGTTCGAAATCTCGACGCAGATCCCGCTCCAGGTCCACAAGTCGGAACCGAGACCGGCCGAGCAGAACCAGAGTGAGCAGGTCTCGATCTCCAGACGAGAGGAGAGGTCGCAGTCGGTCTCCGGGCTCTAAAAGAACAGCCCGGGGTCGAGGCCGATCCAGCAGCGGGGCCTCAAGTCATGGCTCCCCCGTTCGACCTCGACAACGGGACCGATCTTCTAGGTCCAGCAGCGGCTCGGACGGTGACAAAAGGAGGCAACGAGCTCACCCTCAGAGCAGCAAGTCAAAGGATCGACCATCCAGGTAACTTTACATCACGTCATAGTTTGTAATGAATTACCAGGTGTTCTTCAAAACAGCAAGATACACATCCTGAAGTTAAATTGATGCACAGATTCAGGACAAACACATCTATTGCTAAAGTCTCTCTATCAGAAACTTCAGAACGCATTAAGATGTTATTGGTTCATATTTTGACTTGTCAGAATGGTTGCGACAAAAGCAAATCTGTTTAATTTTAGGAAACTAGTCAATTTTATAGTATCTCTGACAAAGTTTGTTCAGAGCCTTGTGGTAGATATTGAATTATGAGATGGCTTTAATTTGATGTAAATGTAATAATATTCATGTTATTTTTCAGTCCAGATTCAGATAATTCCAAGATGAGGAGGAAGAAAATGGAGAATCCCAGCAGTCGATCTCGTGAGAGAGGAAAGGAAAGGTCTCAGTCCGGCTCTAATTCGAGTGATGGAAGCAGCGACAGAGAAAGGAGGAGGAGGAGAAGAAGAGGAGGAAGTCCTGACAGAGATAGACAGACGAGGAAGTGGGGCGAAGATCGGTGGAAGAGCAGCAGGGACCAAGAAAGAAGACAAGACCGGGACAAAAGCCAGGAAAGACAGAAGAAGAGTAAAGAAAGGGAGCGAGAACGAACCAGGAGAAGCAAAGAAAGGGCTGATGGAAACAGAGGGAGGCAGAGCTTCAGTTCGTCTGAGTCGTCGGACAGCTCGGGGTCAGAATGCGAGAGCCGTGCGGTCAAAGAGAAACAGGAGAAGAAAAAACAGTGGGAGCTGATGAAAGCGCTGGAAACGCCAGAAGAGAAGAGAGCCAGGAGGTTGGCTAAGAAAGAAGCAAAAGAGAAGAAAAGGAGAGAAAAGATGGGTTGGAGTGAGGAATACATGGGATACACCAACGCAGACAACCCCTTTGGTGACAACAACCTGTTGGGCACATTCAAATGGCAAAAGGTGAGTTCCTTTTCCAGAATTGTGGGCAATTGTGTGTTTAGACAAAGCTTTGACATGTTGTCATGTTTTATTTGCTCTGTTTCTTCTCAGGCACTGGATATAAAAGGCATCGGCCATCTTGGTGAAAAGGATCTTAAAGAAAGGAACAAATGCATTCAGGAGGAAAACCGCAGAGAACTGCAGAAGGTATGAACAATTGTGAGGTTTGAATTCCAGAAGCAGCAAAATGTTTTTCTTTTGCTTTTTTTTTAAATGAATTCTGAAGACACATTGGAAGCAGCAATGATACTTACTTACTTTGTGTTTTTGTTTTTTCTTTTTAAGGTGAAACAACTGCGATTAGAGCGGGAACGAGAGAAGGCCATGAGGGAGACGGAGCTGGAAATGCTGCAGAGAGAAAAAGAGGCAGAGCACTTCAAAACCTGGGCTGAACAGGAAGACAACTTCCACCTGCAGCAGGCCAAACTGAGGTTAGTGTGCGATAATGTTTGCATTTCTTTTTAATCCTTCTTTTCTGTGTCATAATGCTTTGTATTCACCCACTTGTCTGTTTAGGTCCAAGATAAGGATCCGTGATGGCCGAGCGAAGCCTATTGACCTTCTGGCGAAGTACATCAGTGCTGAGGATGATGATCTGGCTGTAGAGATGCATGAACCTTACACATTCCTCAACGGGCTGACCGTCACAGACATGGACGATCTGTTAGAGGACATAAAGGTTGGTGGCAAATGGCAATCCTACAATTAATGTTAAGAGGGCAAAAAACTCAAACTGGTAAATTAATTTATTACATTACAGTGACTAGACCTTTTTCAATTGTTAGTGTCGTCACATCTAAAAGTTACAAAGATGCAAAATGCACCACATCATTTAGTCTTCACACTAAAATAGTACACAATCCTTCTTACATAAAGGTTCATCCAACCAGCAATAAACCAGTCATTTGCACTTTGCAGCTACATCAAAACACAGATTATTGTTGTCTATGGTCCCACTTTAAAGGGTAATCCAGTTTAATGCTTAATGCAGTGTTATAAAAAAAAAATACAAAGTTGATTTAAAAAATCTTGTCACATTTTTAGGAAAAGCCTAAAATGACTCCTCTTCCAAATCAGTTTCTTTAATTTGGCAAATTTTGTCATGAAATGTTATTTCATTGTTGAAGATTTTATTTATTTTATTTTATTCATTTATTTCATTCAGAAAAAAAACTAAATAATTTAAATATAGTAATAAAAAACAAATAAATCATGCCCTGAATGAAAAGGGCTCAGAGTGAAAAAATAATTGTATCTGCCCCTTATTTTAAAAAAACAACTCCAACAAAGAAACTCAAATTTGAACGATCTCCAAATAAAAAAAAAAATTGAAACAAAACATCAGGAATTCTTCATATCTTATTTCAATTAAATAGATTATTTTTGTTTCCAAGTTTTATGCCTGGTTCACATGGAAAGATTTAAACATATTTGGTTGATTTTTCAAAACCTGAGGGGTCCACAGATGATGATGAAAAAATCATAAATATAACAGGTTTGGTCCTACAGTGTGTGGTGTGCAGTCACACTGCAAAATACCACACATGAACAGATTTCACTCACAAACTGCAAGCTCATTTATACTTTGAACACCACACACTCTGGGATATCTCATCAGATTAGCTTTAGGTACATCACCATAATTGGGGTGTCCTTAAGATTGTCTAAAAGGCAAAATCGTGGCAAAAATCAGCATGCTGGTAATTATCTCACTGTATGAACCAGGCATTAGGTACAACTATAGGTACAGTTTGTGCCCTAATTCATGCAATTAAAAAATAATAATAAATTCTACATCAGTGTAAAATTGTGAGAATATAAGTTGGATTCATTCTAATAAGTAAGGAAAGCTAACTGTAACAAGAAACAAAAGTCTTTAGTCATTATGACAAATTCTACAGATGTGAAATTATGATTAATCTAATACAGCCATCTGTATCAGACATATATTCTAAATCTTGCTCAAGCTTTCAGCTGTATCTTCTGTGTCATGTGGACCGATCTGCTTTTTCACACCTGTGTACTTAAAGTTGATTTACATGTCCTACTCTGACAACAAACTTCATCTGGTTCTGATTTTTTTTGTCTGAAAGGTGTACATGGAACTGGAGCAAGGTAAGAACGTGGACTTCTGGAGAGACATGACGACCATCACTGAGGATGAGATCAGCAAACTGAGGAAGCTGGAGGCTTCTGGGAAAGGACCAGGTAATACGTTTTTCATGATGTTACAGTAGATTAGTGGGTATTTCATAATCTGCTAAATAAGTAAAAAAATTAGTGGAAGCTAATGTTTAAGGGCCCATTGTACTCAACCTGAACCCGAACAGTCGATGTGCGGTCATGTGGTTGTTCGACATTGGTTTTCGCACACACCTTTCATAGCTCCTGAGACACACCGCACTAAGTTCCTGGGAAACTCCTCCTGCAGTGGTATACATCACTGCACTGAGTTTTGGATGGAGGCATTAACAATTTACAAAAGGCATTCCAAACAAGCAAGGCACTGGGGTCAAGTTGTGACCCAGATGTCACAATTTGACCCAGATGTTACGTCAAGTTGTTTGTTGTTTTTCCACCTCACTTAGAATTCAAATGGATTGTTTTAGGGTTTGCATCATTTTATTTACAGAACATTCCTACAATTTTGAATATTTCTATTTTATTTTTATATAGAAGACAACAGAAAACGTCAGTGTGCATAATTATTCATCCCCCTAAATTCAGTACTATGTAGAGGCACTCTTTGCAGAAATTACAGCTGCATGTTGCTTTGGATAAGTCTATAAGCTTGCCACATCTTGCAAGGGGCTGTATATAAATTTAAAAAAAATGCACGTGTCTAAGTTTAGACAGATTTGTTTCATTTTTTAAATTTTTCTTCAGGCGATCGTCGTGAGGGCATCAACACAGCCGTCAGCACTGATGTTCAGACTGTGTTCAAAGGAAAAACATACAGTCAGCTGCAAGCCCTGCACCTGAACATCGAGACAAAGATTCGGGCCGGAGGATCCAACCTCGATATCGGTTACTGGGAGAGTTTGTTGCAGCAGGTCCGGGTCTACATGGCCAGAGCCAGGTGTGGGCGAGCATCTTCTGCCTTACTAATATTTTAAAACCCTTTTTATACAGGAGATTGAAAGGTGCATGAGTCATCCTCAAATAAAAGTTCAAATTGTTTTCTGTTTAACAAACCAAGTATGTGTTGTCTTCTATTTTGTTGTAAACAAGTGAATAATTAAAAAAAAATCTTCTAATCCAGGTTGAGAGAACGCCATCAGGATGTTCTGCGTCAGAAGCTGTTTAAGCTGAAACAAGAACAAGGAGTGGAAAGTGAGCCTTTATTCCCCATCATCAAAGAGGAGCCAAGTGAGGATGATGAGTAAGTTACTGTGAAGCCATATTTAATGTAGATTCTCACTGAGCTTGTGTAGTTGTCAAAATCATCAATTCACAAGCTGTCTCTACTCTTACAAAAATAAAAACTTTCATGTTCTTTGACAGGGAGAGAACGAGGGACCGTGCAGCAGAAGATGGTGGTCCGTCTGCGTCGTCCTCCAGAAGTAAAAACAGAGAAACGACGGAGGAGGAAGAAGAGGCTCGTCCATCCACATCTGCGGCAGGAAGTCGAGACGAGGATGGAGGAGAGAAGAGCAAAGGGAAGGATGAGGAGGGGAAGGAGGAGGCGGTGTTGACAGAAGAAGACCTGATCCAGCAGAGCCAGGCGGATTACGACTCGGGTCGCTACAGTCCCGCGCTGCTCACGTCCTCTGAGCTGCCACTGGACACTCACACCATCACGCCAGAGGAAGACACGCACAGGCTGCAGTTAGCCCGCCGGCAGCTCCAAGTCACCGGTACCAGACTTTGTGCTCAAACTCCATGTTAGAGTTGAAACATTTGCTATGTTGATCTTTACTAAACTGTTTCTTTTTTTAGGGGATGCTAATGAAAGCGCAGAGGACGCCTTTGTACGCAGAGCCAAGGAAGGCATGGGCAACGACGAGGCCCAGTTCAGCGTGGAGATTCCTGTCTCAGGGAAGATGTACCTGTGGGCGGACAAGTACCGCCCCAGGAAGCCCCGCTTCTTCAACAGGGTCCATACGGGCTTCGAGTGGAACAAGTACAACCAGACTCACTACGATTTCGACAACCCCCCGCCCAAGATCGTCCAGGGCTACAAGTTTAACATCTTCTACCCCGACCTGATCGACAAGCGCTCCACCCCTCAGTACTTCCTGGAGCCGTGTCCCGACAACAAGGACTTTGGGATTTTACGGTTCCACGCAGGCCCGCCGTACGAGGACATCGCCTTTAAGATCGTGAACAGGGAGTGGGAGTACTCGCACCGACACGGGTTCCGCTGTCAGTTCGCCAATGGGATCTTTCAGCTGTGGTTCCACTTTAAGAGGTATCGTTACAGGAGATAAAGAGTACCTACCTGTTTGGATCAAATCCTCAGGGACTGGATTCCACACATGTATATTACATTCTTTTTGCTTCTTTAATCTGTTGTGTGTTAAGCTTTACAGCTACAATCACTGTACTGTTGTCTGAAAAGATACATTTTCTCAGTAGTCTGATTACAAATTAAAGTTTTTTCTTTAACCACTTTGCCCCCTGCCACCGATTGTTGGTTCTGTTGTAATTACAGACTTAAAATTGAAGCACCAATAAATTTTGTAAGAAAATTGTATTAAACAAAATGGGATTTTACAACAAACATTCAAAACTAATTCACAACTGTAGGTGACATCCAGAGGTGTATTGTAACGTACATTTACTTTGTTGAGTAAACTGCATCACATTTACTCAACTCAGTTAGTGGAACCAGTTGGCTTCACTTGGTTAAGTAAATTCAACACTTCATTGTTTAGTGCGTGTAAAAGTACTTTTACTTTCCCGATTATTGTGAGTAGTTTTATGACTTTTACTACTTTTTCTTATTAATGAAATTCATTTTAATCAGTAATTTTTTGTTCAGGTATTTTCTACTTTTAGATTTTTTTTTCAAGTAGCCTACTTTATACACCTCTGGTGACAACATCTGCATTTCACATTTTTGCTGAAGACAAAATATTTATATCAAGCAAATACAATAAAAAAAAATAAAAAAATCTTTACAGCTAGGGTTAGAAACGGTTCAATTGGAGTACAATAAAGTCCCTGTGATCATTAAAGTGTGGGAACTGAAAACTGAACAATTTAACACATTTTAAAACATGAAACAAACATTTACATCAAAAGATAAACAAATTGCGCTCAATTTCAAACGTTAACAGTCTTAATAAAAAACAAACAGTAAACTTGGTTCTCAGGTTTGTACTCAAGCAACCCAGTTGAACCAGATATTCAGGAGAAAATGTAAATTCACTTGAAGCTTCCTGTTCATTTGGAACTCAGTAAAACTGATTCTACAGGAGGGGGGGGGGGGAACTTGGCGTGTTGAGTTGTTTCATGAGAAGAAGAGATTTTCAAAAGGCATTTAGTAAAGAATAAAGGAACCAAACTCAAGTCTACTCAGATGTTTGCAATCATTTTTAGGAAATACAAATGCTACCAATAGCATTTTGACAGTACAGGAAGCTCAAAATCCAAGTGGTGCAAGCTGGGACATTTGCCTCTTACCAAAACAAACAAAAAAAAAGATTTAGAATGTGTGGAAATATTTCAGAAGAGGAGAGCTTGCACAACAGCCTGAGAATCTCCCCGAAGTCAAAGCTTGTTACAGCATGAAGAAAAGCTGTCTTCCTCACAATCTGCTCCTAACTTGAAGAGTTTAGAAGCTGGGATACTCACAGATGAAGCTGTTATTAACTCTGTAAATCTTGAAAATATTGGTTAAATGTAAAATCTTCATGCCTTTTGAAAATCGAGTCATCTTTTACCCACATATTCTCTGTAAGTGAGATTCAAACATCAACATCCTGACTCATCGTTACTACACTGCACAGATGTTATGTTAACTACTGTTACTCTGGATCACTGAGGGTCCTCCCCTCCACCAGTGTGGTTGTTGTTACTGCTGCTGTTCAGTGCCTCGGACATCAGGGGCTTGTCCTCATGGGGTTCAGGCCTCACCGTAGAGTTTACTGCCACCTCCTCATCAGTACGCTGAGCTTCATCCCTTTCCCCCTTTAAACAGTTCCAGGGCAGAGGTATGTGTCCTTTGTAAATGTTCCAGGCTACGAGAGCAACGAGACAAATAACAAGAAGAGCAACTGCAGCCTGCAGTCCAGCAACAGATGGGCCGTCGGTCACAGGCTGAGCAATAGAAATCAGGCGGTCCTCGCCCGTCTCCGTTGAGTTGACGCTGACCTGGTAATCAGCTACGACGGTTGTAAATTCACCAGCTTTGGAGCGTTCCACAAACAAACAACGGTAGTGACCGGAATCGCTAACTGTGGCGTTCAGAATAACCAGCTCATCTGGCAAAATCTGATGATGAGGCAAGACCGTGAGGACGCTTTTATTATGCTCCCATCTGACCTTTGTCAGCTTCACAGGCGAAGGACAGCTGAGTTTAAGTTTATCACCTGGTGAGACAGACTGACTCACCAGATCAACAGGGTCTGAAATCAAAACAGGAAGACACAAGTTTAATTTACCAACAAATAATCAGGCCTGTCACAATAAAGTTTGAGTGGACTTTGAGAAAACACACAACAGCAGCTACTGAAGCTGTAACATCACTACGCACCTCGATCTAAGATGGCACAACTTGTTTTTTGGGTTCTAAAAGAATTGCGGTAACCCACACACTGCTTACAAAGTTTACTAAATTTACATAATGTAAACAAAAAACTCAGCGAAACCAAACTTCGGCATGGTGCCCTGAGGAGTTGCCAGCTGAAAGAATGCTACATGCTACAGACAGTTAGACCATGCACCTGGGAAATACCTGACCCAAGTGTTTACTCTGCCCTATGCTAAAGACTAGAAAAGAGGGAGACACAAAGAAACAAACAAAAATGAAAATTATCAACCTCACTTTAATTTATCCTGTGACCATAAACTGCCTTGAAATCTTGCAAACTCAACAGCCTCAATAAAAAGATCAACATCAGTACACACTGACCACATGTACAAGTACACACTGACTCACCAGGATCAGGACAAGGAGAGGCATCTCCTTCTGTCACATTTTGGATTACTTCTCTAAAAGAAATAAAAAGCAACTTTAGTGTAAAAGGTTAAATTCTGCTTCCACTGCACATTTGAAAATCTGCTACTTACCTTTGTGAGCTGGAAAGGAAAACACATTTCTTCTCAGTAGTGTCCCAGCCACAGTACGGGTCTCTGGCTAAAACACAGTCCACACAGGATGAGGACCGCTCACAATTAGCGCGTGGAATCTGAGCCACTCCAGAGTCTGAGCCAACATAAATCTGACCCTGCAGCACAAAAATAAATATAAAGCAAGAACAGTGACGTAACAACACTGAAGTACTTCAGACCACTTTTTGATGGTCTCGGTCTTGTCTCGGACTCGACTGCATTTATACTCCATCTTGTCTAATTGTGGAAATATCCCTAAATTGCCAGAATTTTGTCCAATTTATTTGTTAACATTCCTGTTTTCATTTTGCTTTTTTCTCAACTTGATCCAGCCCCTAAAAGTCCTGGTCTCGATACACTTTGACCTTGGTATCGTTAGGTGGTCTTGACTACAACACTACTGATTTCAAAGTCATACAATGGTTTTAAATTACCGTGAGGTTAGAAAATTTGACGATCTTGATTGGCTGAGGAGGCTGGAAGAGTTGGACTTCTTCTATGGTGAACATCTCTCCATCGTAGTTCACAGCTTTCAGCATTGTACCTTTCTCTGAATAAAACAACACATTTGGTCTACTGTTTTAACCGTGAAATGAAAGCATGAGGTTTTAAAAAAATAAACATGAAACACACACCTGTGGCTATAAACATGACGTTGTACTTTTGTCCGTCTGCAGCTTGCGCTTGGTCAACGATGATTCGTGTGAAGTTAACCCCTCTTCGTATCAGCAGAGGTCCCCCGTCTATTGGCTCGATAGCCTGGTCCAAGAGGGGCTTATCTTTGACAAACTGGAGGGTCCGGTCCGGGAGGTCCAGGCTCCGATTTATGCCCAGACTGCGAGCCTTTTTGTTTATACACTGATGAAGAAGGAAAGGTACAACACAGTCAAAACTTCCTGCTGCGCCACCTCCACACACAACTTGAACACAGAGCAGACTCACAGCTCCGGGCCGGGGGACGGGGACCTCTCCACTGTACATCACCCACTTAACAAAAGAGGTTTCTACAGGAACTGGGGTCTTGTACTTCCCCTCTGAAAACACTTGGCTGACGGCAGACATGCTGTACGCACAAACTGCAGACAGATCTGAGAACTCCCTAAAACACACACACTTTCAGTCAACAGTCTAAAAATATTCAAGAGCTTAAAATCCTCCCCTACTGAACGTACGATTGTGAAGTGAAGACGGCGTAGAAAACACAGTTTTTCCAGTTCTGCTTGAAGCCACACCACAGGTATGAGTCCTGGATAATGAAAGGCAGCTGGGAGTTCAGAACTGGACAATCTATTCTGGTCTTAAGGAAGGATGTCCACCTTTTTTGCAAAATCCTCTGACCTCCACCATCCTCCTATGGGCACAGAGAAAGAACATTACCCCACAAAGACAAACAAAGAGAAACGGGATGCATAATCAACCAGCGGAAACGGCACATCTAGAGCTGCCGAGGAAGCGCTGTTCATGTGTTATTGCCACTGACCTTGCACACACGGGCCACACGAGGGACCACCAGTTTATTGTAGCTGTCAAACTCCACAGCTGTCTCGCTGAAGAAGAGGTACACCTTGTCATCATCACCCTCCTCACTCTGCTCACTCTCAGGGACCCAAGCCATAGAAACAAAGTTGGGCTCTGGCATTTAAAAATAAGAGAAAATCCTTAAAGGAGACACATCATGCTTTTAAATCCTTCTTTTTCACATTTAAATCATTCAGTCGGGGTCTATATAAAGTAGAACTGTGACAACAAGCAGTCCAATCTAGTTTTTAGAGGGGTTTACAACTATCCTCTGGCACAGAAACATTTTATTTACAAATTAATTAAACGACTCGTCCATCCAGCCACAATCTGACCCAGAGTGAGAGGAGAATGAAGACGATGAAATTGTAGTCCAAATCGTAAATGTCTGTTCTGTCGCAAATACTGACACACTAGTTCAGAAAAGTCAAAACTGGACAAGTTGAAAAATACGATCCAAACAGATTGTAAAGATATCTACGCAGCACCAGGAGAAACTGAACTCTTTCTGCACTCCTAGAGATTCTAAGTACACAACAAAATGCATTTAATGGCTAAAAAATGAATGTTGCATTATAAAGTAAAACAGCTCCCACAGAAACAGTATAAAAAGGACAGCTTACCGTGAAGCCAGGAGCTTTTGAACTCGGTGCGTAAGAAGTTAGGAGTGCTGCGCATCAGGATGGGCTCAGAGCCCAGGAAGTTTAGAGAAGTGGCTGAGTAGAGGTTATCATCTGGTGGGAAGGGAAACAAAAGACACGCGTGAAAACAATGCTACTTCAAAGTTTTACCTGTTTGCGCTTCTGGATCCACAACATCTACTCACCAACCATGATGGAGGCATATTTCTGGAAAGGATCAAACGGGCACATTCCTTTGCCATCCTCTAATGTCCCTTCAAAACTCAGCTTTCCATTTGCATATTGCTGACTCAACAAACACATGGTTTATTATTATCATTATTCTGTGTGTGACGATGATTTTCACTGTGAAAAACAAAACACTCCAACTGATAGGAAAAACTGACTTAATCTCACCAGGTTTTGACATTCTGGATCAAAAGCGTTAGTTCCACACACGTACATTTGTCCGTTCTTCATCTTGTGCAGAACTCTGATGTAGTTCTTGCACTCCGTCTGTAAATATAGCAAAGCAAGAAAGAGAGAGACTGGTTCTGATTACTGTAAAAGTTTTCAGTGGAAAAAAAGGTGTAACTTGAGTGACCAACCTCTCGATCCTTTCCTTTGTTTTCACAATCTTTTACTTGGGTTGGAGTAACTTTCCAATCAACCTACAACAAAAAGTTTGAATATTTTTAGTTTCTATAACTATAGTCATAGTATCCATTATCCTCCGCTTATCCAGGGTCGGGTCACGTCTGACTGAAGGAACTTTTTTTTCATTGGTATTACTCATCATAAGGGGTCTTTGGGCTGCACCTTTTCTGATCCCTCACCTAAGAACTGTTTGCATTGGATTACCCTACAACATAGGTCCTAGCCCAACAACTACTCATATAATTTGTCATATAAGACTAACTGGTTTTTAGCTTTAGCACAATTTTATTTGACAGAATCTGAACTATCTTTCAAAGCTTGTATGTGTAAAAGACCTAATGCTAATAAAGTTTATTATAAATCTTTGTCACCCTGAGGCGAGCCTATCAGGCAGAGTTTTGTCTGATCACAATAAAACCCAGCTGCTGGTTGAGAAGCTTGCATCAGAGCGAGGTGTGTCATATAATACAAAGATTTGCACCTCTGGGCTAAAAGCACCATGATAAACAAATTCAATAAAAAAAAAAAAATAGGCTTCAACTCTATGATCAATAAAGGTGTTCTTACGGAGTCGTGTTTATTAGAGATGTTGCTGAGGTTGAGAGCGAACACAACCTCCCTGGCACCCAGCACCAACAGTCCCAGGTCTTCTCTCAGCAGCATGGTGGAGTAGTTGAAAACGCCGTCCTCTCGAAACTGAACGGCATTGTTGCCTAGAGAGAATGTAAGTCCTTAACTCAGCAACCACTCAGTGAGTCAGTGGAAAACTTAACACCACATGAGCTGACAACTGAAAGCTGAGGACACGCCGGAGAAAGAGCAACACTCACTATGATAGGGCACGGATTTGCGTGGGACACTGCTCGGCGGTGAGCTATCCTTGAGCATCAAAGCCACGGGCAGCAGCCAAAAGACACCGAGGGATAGAAGTGGATGCATGGCTCCTTTGTTCAATCTTAGAGGAATTTAGACTTTATTGTTTCCAAAACACTCATTCATACAGGGATAAAGCCAGCAGCGAGCAGCATCTATGACGTGTTGAAGACTGTAGGGCAACGGCCCCTTTGCTGGCCCCGCTCAGCAGCCTGCCCATGATGAGATGGATGGCCCAGACCGGAGAAACAAAACCAAGGAGGGCTGAAAGAGAGATGGTTTTATGAATATCATCATCATCAATTCACCAAACGTGACACAAGAGAGAGACGAGGTTCAAAAAATGTGAACAGCAAACAGACATATGAACAAAACAAAACAAAACACTTTACAGCTGATTAAAATAAAGGAAATAAATTGTAATTGCCAGAAAGGGTAGAGTGAGCTAAAGTCAGCGCAGCAGTATATCTGTCAGAGCCTTAGTGATGTTAATGCAGAGCTGTGAAAGGCATGCAGCAGGGTGCAGAGATGTCAGCACCCAGCAATAAAACCATGAGAGATTTACACAAGTTTCACCACAAAGCTGAAGCAAGAAGAGAGGCACTTTGGCTAGGAAGGAAACTGGTTTGCAACATCTTTTTTTAATACAATATACATGGTTTAAAACTGTGTGACTCCACTGCTTCTAGAACAGCTGGGGGGGGGGTTTCAGTACCTATGGGTGTGTGCTGTAGGAGTAGTAAAGATGAGCCTCGGCATGTCAGAGAATGCGGGCTCCAAATGATGTTTTCACATACTTTGGTTCTGGGGCCAGAGCCAACTTCACTCGGCACCACAAATACACACAAATACACACAACCCGTGGTAGTTTTTATGCACCAAAACAAACTGGAAATCAGCCAATGTAAACAATTTAGAAGGAAGTTATTACCTTATTTGGTTTTATTTCACCTATTTTATCAGTTAAAACATTACACGACGCCATTCAGCTTTAAATACGAACGTAAGCTACCTTAGTTAAAGTTGATAAAGTGTAAAGATTAGCTAAACGTCAAGAGTTGTTCTCAGGTATGAATCACTTACCTGCGCAACTCGCTCAAAACAGCGGAAGCTCCCTTTAGATAATCTATACACCTGTTTTAGGCCCAATTAAAAACAGGTTTCCTCTGCAGTAAAAACAACACAGACAGGAAGAAACGTATGTGGGATAAAGTGCACCCTGGCTAATATTTTACCGCGTTTGGCTTCTTAAAAAAAAAGCACCGTCCTCCTGTCCCCACCGGGTGTTTCCTCAGCCCGCAGCCGTCCTCTGTCGCTCTGTATCCCGCCTCTCAGCGCTCAGACCCCACGGTTAAAGTAAGAAGTCCTTTCTGTACCGGTCCGACCGGCAGGGTTTTAGTTTTCTCTTTTGTCGTTCGCTTCCTTCAAACAGCCGTGAAGGCTGCTGGAGAAGTTTGCATTGTTCAGACACGCTGCTGTCAGTCAGTCAGCAGAGGGCAGCGGATCCTGGATCAGGTGGAAGGAGCAGAAGCTTCAGGGTGGAGGAGGAACAATGGAGCCATCGCCCCACCTCTCACTACAAGGGCGTTTTAATAATGAATGCATGTTTTAATTACCTGGTAATAATGAGTTCATGCACACACACACACACACACACACACACACACACACACACACACACACACACACACACACACACACACACACACACCAAAATATACGTTTTTAGTTATGGTAATGACTGAATCACTTCTATAAAATAAAATGTGCAATGTTAAAAATCTGAAATAATTGGTTAGTTGACAGGCATTTTTATAAATTAATTCAAGTAAAAAAAATAAGTGCTGGTAAATAAGGAACTAAAACAAAAAACAAACAAAACATCACTGGTAGCATTATATAAATAAGTACCTGATTTGTACCAGGCACTGATAGGTACCTATAATTCCCCCCAAATACTTACTTGTTAATCAAACATGATTTTATGTAAAGGTATTTACAGAGAAGTTTAGACTTTGTGAAAGATCATGCTTATTTTTTTAGACCATGTGGTCAAAAAAACCTTTTCATTATAATTTGCTCAATTAAAATATCTACAAAATCTGAAAAAAGGCAAAGAAAAATTAAAAAAGAAAGAAAGAATATACATGTTTTGCTTTTTTGCCCCAAGCCAGAAAATAAACATATCATTTTGAGTGTTCTGCAGTTCCCTACAGCTCCAAAATACAAAAAGAAAGAAAAAAAAATTGTGTTATAAGGAGAGTTGAAGAGCAGTTATGGGGTAAAAACTATTATAAATAAATAAAAGTAAATTCATTTGTTTTGTAAATAAATGTTTCTTTTTTTAATTTTTAGACTAAGAAGTCACTAGTTCACATTAACACACAATAAACCATGCAAAACAATTTAATGCCTTCAATATTTATCAAACACATTTTTGGAGGTAACCAAGAAGACACAACATATTATATACAAACATTCTGTAAACTGTTCATTGGGGGGGAAAAAAAGACACTCATGAGTCAGTTGTTCACAGCTTGATACCAGAGCAGGAGACAGAACTGTCAGATATGAGTTTGAGCACCTTCAGCTCTGAATCTCAGGTAAATAAGGTAAAGATATAAGGTATAACACTGTCAAAAAGTCAGGTTCACTTTGCAACATAAAAAACAAACATCAGGCACTTGTTCTTTCTCAGTGTGCTGATGAAACTTCTGTTGTTACTGCTATCTACAGCTTTTCCACTAGAGGGCGCCCTCACAGATGGAAAATGATGTTTTGTTTTTTCTTCTGTCTTTCTCCAGGCAGGGCTACACAGGAAAAAAAAAAAAATATATATGACTGTTTTCTCAGGAAGAGTTATTTTCTCTGAATTCTGATTTTTTTTTTTTACCAATTCTGAGAAAAAAGTCAGAATTCAGAAATTATAGTTTTTTGCCTTGTGACCCTAATCCTCCAGTGTAGAGAACGATGGAAAGTCATAGCACCGCAAAACACATTTACAACATTAGAGAGCATGAAACCAGGTAAAATATGCATACAGTTAGAGCAGAGTAGCAAATGAGCTGTCAGTCGTCGAGCCAACAATGTGTTGACTGTTGTTTATCAGTCACAAACTGTGGCTCTCAGGGCAGTAGGTGAACATTGTGCGATTTTCAGTTTCTGTTTAGCTCAGTCTCATCCAGTATTTCCTCTCTTACTTTTGTTATTTGTAGTGGGATAAAAAAAGAAGAAATTCTGAGCTTGTCTGGTCCATTTCACTTTCACAGACTATCACAGACAGCAGCTTGTTGCTCTGGTGTAGATCATTTAGTGTCCAGTGTTGAAGCAGAGACGTCAGCAGGTCAGCACCTGTAGAGTTGGGCTCAGACAGTAAAACATTGGGTTCAGCTTGTAGTCTTTCACGTGTTCAGCTGTTGGTTGTATTGATTCTTGTTGACTGGGTTTCGTTGTGCAAGTGGACAGAGCACAGGTAGGTCATTACTCCACCAAGGCACCAGTGTCCGTTTATCCACATCAAGTTCATTATTGACACACAACACTTTTTCCCTCCCTGTAAGACAAAGTGGTGGTTTTATCACTCATTTTCCAGCAGAGAAGGCACAGAAGCTGAACACCAGACACTGAGGATGTTCTAACGGGAAGGTTGGCCCCGACGTCACTCCTGGCTGGTTCGCCTTTTCTCCAGTGTCATTTTCAGTTCCTCGTTGAGCGCTGTGGAGAAAACAAGAGACAAACTTAGAGCTGAAATCACAGCTGCCGAGTCAGCCGGCACACCCTTCAGCTCTTACTCTGCGAGAGAGGCGAAGGAGACAGGACGAGGCGTTTCATGGGGTTGGTGGGCGAGGCCGGCACGGGTGAGGCGGTCCGGCTGCGACGGTCCGAGACGGGAGACCTGGACAGAGGGCTACTGCACCAACGATCTGCGTGAGAACGGAAGCGGTGATTAATTCCCGCTGCCTGTCACAGCCTGCGTGCTGTTTTACTCACGGAGATGAACCTTGTTTGGGAGGCAGAGCGGGGGCCTTCGGGAGGGGGCTGGTCGGGGCAGTGTGAAGAATCCGCTCCCCATTTTCATCATTAGCAGAAACGTATGCTGATAATACAAACAAACTTAGATACGTTCCTTCTTATAAGACTAGAAATAAGCACAGAAAAACAAAGAGTTGTATTTTTTTTGTTTCGTCTCACTGATGTTTTCCTCATACGGCTCCTCCAACAGGAAAGGCTGCAGAGTGCCTGCTGTTCTCTCCACCAAGGCATCAATGACCTCATGTAGCGTAGCACAGGGAATCTGCAGGAGGAAATGACCATCTTCATATTGCACTTTAATTTTCTTTTTTAAAAATATATATATATATATAAAAAACAGTCAGAATATATTTTCTAAATTTGGAATGCTCTGATTAAAATACATAAAGACAGAGTTACATTTAAATGTTTTTTTCAGAAAGGGTGAAACTTTGGAACAAGCAGTTTAAAACACTGCATAAAACAATAATTATAATGTGAGACTTGAATTATCATTTTTATTGTTACCATCACCAGTTATTAGTGTTTGTGACTCAATATGTCTTACTGACATGACTTAAGATGACACTTAAAGGTGTTCTACTTTATGTAATTTTATCTTTTATTAATTTGTACAAAATTAAAAATAATTTTCTCAAAGTAATGGGAATAAGGTGTCAGACAGGAGAAGGGGTGGGCCAATGTAAGTGTAAACTTCTGCCCACTCATTTGAGCGTATAAACATTGAATATTTGTAATGTTTGTTATCTTCTGTTGTTATGTTCAAAAAAACAGCTGACAATATGATGCTACGGATTTATGTCTTAAAAATATAATAATACTGTATTTTACAACCCAAATTCAGAAAAAGTTGTGGCGTTGTGCACCTAAAAACAAAATGCTATGGTTTGCTAATCTCATACCCATATTTTATTCACAATAGAACATGGTAAACACTTCACCAATTAGTTTTTGAAGTTGTAGGGCTACTAAAACGACTTTTTACAGTTTTGTGATCAAAAACATTGACTGTCACAACCTGGGCCTAAATATTCTCGTTGACAGGCTCAAAAATCTTCTATAGCAATTATACATTTCTGCAGGACTCTAAGAACAGCTTTCTCTTTGCCTCGGGAAAAGCAAAAGGTGAACGACTTCATCTGATACTAGACTGGCTGTTGACATCCTAATAAAAACAAGATAAAACGGGCTGACAGGAGTGTCTAAATCTATTTGCACAACAACCTAGCAGCAGTCTCAGACTCTCACAATGTGAACCACTGGTCTGTGCTCTGCATTCCAACTGTGTGACGTTTCTCTGCTCTGACCAGAGCGACTGATTTTTAGGGTCACTAATGTGTAGCCTTTTGTCTTTGTAAAATGACTCATATCTTCTTCTTGAGGGAGATTTCAGAGTTGCTCTCCATAAAGACTGTCAGACGGTTACAAACTTTTAAGCTCGCCAGTTGGAAATATGAACACCGTCACTTTGCCATATTGGAAATGTACCTATCTTGGTTGTTTTTTGAAAGATCCAGTGTACTCTGATTGGTAAAAATATATATATTTTTTGTTCACAGTTTAAATTGGGTGTGTCAAAACTAGCCAACTAGGTAGTAAAACGAGACATTTTAAGCCATTCAGGTGTGTCTTTTCTTTGAGAAAGGTTCACCTATTTTGTAATTTTACATCTTTGCAGACCATGTAAAGGCATAGTAAACAGGTATAAAATACAGAGAAGAAAGAAGAAAAAAACTAACAAAAAACTGGTGCGAATTATCTACACACAATTATAAACCAGTAGTTAGATAAATTATACCCTAAAACTGTTCTCACAGGGGGAAAAATGTTAATTTTCCTAATTTCTATTAAATGAAAAAGCTTTAAGAAGTCTTTCTGCGAATTAAAGATTTAAATCTTTGTTCACTCACAGGATTTTCCACATCAATGACGTAACCACCTTGGTCCCGCTGAGTGACTCTGTAATGTCTGAACACTGACCTGGAAATAAAAACACATTTTTTTACACGGTGTATTGTTGAGGAGTTTTGCCTTTTATATATATACAAATATTAAACAGGTTTTAACCCGTTAAGGTCCTGTCGAGTGGTGACGGCCAGGGAGCATCCGTCTCTGCCTGGACGGAGCAACATGTTACCACAGTCCGGGTGTCTCTCCAGCAGGACTTCGGCCTCCGTGCGCGACACCGGGCGAAAACACCTGAGAGTCAAAAGCAACATGTCAATGGAAAAACGTTCATGCAGACACATTTTTTAAAAAAGCACGGCACTGTCTTGTCAGAACTCACGGTGGGATCTCCCCCACTAACGGAACAGAGAGGGGTGAAGGAGGAGCTCGGCCTGGATTGCGGGATCTCCTTCTAGACCGTTCTTTGTCCACCACCTCCTTTAACATTTGCAGTTGGCCCGGAAGCAATGTCAGACATGACGGTACGTTTAACTGTGACAGAACCCAACAGAGAATATTGTGATGTGCCCAGGTCATTCCTATTATTCCCTGATGAATAGATATGTCCTCTTTTTACAGTGGATTGGCTGACAATAAAAGAGGTTAAAAGTGGAGTGGCCCAAATCTGCTGGCTGGTTCTGGGACTCTCCTCTTTTGTCTGTTTTAGCTATTTTGTTCAGACAGTTCAATGAAAAATATTTTTTTAACCCATAATCGTTTGGACTCTATATGTTCCCAGTGAGTCACATATAAATCATAACATATTTGGGGGCTTGTCCAGGATACCAACCATAACCTTTATTCAAAAAAAAGGATAGTGGCAGGAATAAAAATGCAGCCAGAATGTATGAAACAGTGATACTCACATCTGTAACAGAGTAAAGGAAACCCTTCCAGAGCTCTCGGGACTCTAAATTGGGCGCCTGGAAAAGACACACACATTAAGTCTGGTAGCAGCAAGATAACGGTGCCAATTTTTGACCCATTTTTCTCATTCCAACAGTTTTTAAGGACACCCCGATGATGGTGATAGCGCTAAAGATGATCTTATGAGATATTCCTGCCACGTGTGGTGTGGTAAGTGTGATCAAGTTGGCTCAGAATGATGTCTGGAATGCTCTGATCTCAAATCGGAGATATTCAACATGTTGGTTTATCTTGGCCCAAAATGCCCACATATGTGACGTTCCCTGAGGACAAATGAGCATGCAGCCTGTTGAATAGCATGTAGCCAATAAGAACTAGAGGTAATAGAAACACAGAGGGAGAATCCAAAACACAGAAGAAAAAACAACTTCCCTGGAGCACCAGAAAGTCCAGTGGGTGTCTGATATGTCTTTTTGTTTGTTTGTTTTTCTGTTAAGAGTAATCCATAAACTAATGACATTGTCCTTGTTGGCCATGTTTATTTACTTTGAAATGATGTTTAATTGAGAGGTTTTGCAAGATTTCCCATCTGACATCTGAATATTTGTGAGTGAAATCTGTTTGTGTGTGGTGTGTTGTCTTTGCTGTGTGGCTGTACACCACACACACACACACCAGACCAGATCCATGATTTTTTATCGTCGTGTGTGTGTGTGTGTGGGGGG
>JARVGW010000815.1:12496723-12509864 GCA_031762495.1 Anablepsoides rubrolineatus
TATATATATAATGTTGATGTTTTATGCGTTTATTTTAATATTTAGTGGGAAAAAAGACTTAGCAAAAAGAAAAAATGTGTTCAGGTATATATTTTAAGGCTTTGTGTTAATAGGAGATCAGAGCAGGATTATGGAGTCAAAAAAACTAGTTCCAGACCACTGAGACTTAACACTGTATTCAAACTTTAAAACTGATTTACCATGATTTTCTGTTTTGTTTATATAGCTCCTGGAACAGCAATTTACTTTGACGAGCCAGAGTTTCAGTCAGGGGACCATCATCCTGAATTCTGTATGTGGGACTGAGTTCTTCATAAGAAACTCCTCTGAACTTGAAAACCGCTTTTCCTTTTCCATCTGGACTGCACATTACAGTTTCCTTCACTTTGACTACATCCATGGATTATTTGACTCAAATATGCTGGTTTTCCACCCTCGATCATTTAGCTGGAAAGGCAAAAACTGTGTGTGTGGATGTCTTATTTGGGTCAACTGATTGCTACTGTCATCACCCTCATCACACAGACACATAAAACCAGACAAATCAATCAGCCTCTCTGGTTTATATAAAGCATTGGCCATGACTATTTCATACTGCAGAGCACCGTTTGCCAACCATGATGTTCTGGGCCAACTGTCCTATATGTTTTAGCCATTTCCCTCCAACATACTTGGTTAAAGTGACTCAATAGCTCCTCGGCATATCATCAGTTCTGCAGAGCCTTGTTAATGAGCCATTCATTTAAATCAGCTGGATTTTAACCAGAGAAACATCAGGCAGGAAAATGGGCCTTGAAGAGCAGGATTGGGAAACACTGATGCATGAAAAATGTTAACGATGTTGTTTTTCTATCTGTTGCTCTTTTCTTCTCTTCTGCGGGGACCACACACACTAAAGATTTGACAATTGTTTTGCACTGCATGCCATTCCTGACAAAACCTGTCTTGAACCTGCAGCCTCAAGATTACAAGACTGCAGCCCCTACAGCTGTATGGAAAATAATGTCCTAAAACTAATCAGAACAATCAAAATATAAAAGTAAATGACAAAAAAAATTGTACCAAAGGAGAAGTTAGCATCTGAACAAAAGGAGGAAGTATAAGTTTATTTAAATAAACTAGTTTCCGCATTATTTGTAATTGAATACGATCAGTATATATAAATTACCAGTATACTTTTTCAGTTTTACCCATTATAGATTTGTAAAAAACATTTCTTTAAAATTTCACAAGTTCAAAACACCTTATTCTTGTTGATGAAAATAAACCTACAAAGTAGTAAATACTTTTAACTACCATTCAGCTATTAAAAAGTAATTTAAAATCAAAATATCTACATTTACATTAATATAGCTCAGGTACAGAATGATACTTTTTTTAAATCCAAGATTTTGAAAGTTTACCAGCTTATTCAGTACAAAGATTTTAACACTATTGTTTAAAACAGCAGCAAACAACCAGTAAAAACATTAACAAACCTAAATATTGACCTTTTTACATTTACTAATGCACAAGCTTAAAATCCAAGTACGGGTCTCTGCAGTACATAGGGGAAGTTTCTTGGTGTGTGGGTGGAGTTTGTCTAAGCCTAAGTGGTCGAATTGACTTGTCTTGTAGGGCTAGGTTTAAAGATGATAGTAAAAATATTGTGAACATGTAAATATAATTTGACTGTCTATAATTTAAAACATAATGTCTCGAAGATTATTGTGCAACAATTTATTAATTTTAATTTTGGTGCACCTGGCACCTTATTGTCTTGAGTTATGAATAGTTTTCATATTCAAAAATGGTGATCTTTTTCAGGCAGGTTAGGGGTGTTTTGACCAAGCCGAATTGTTACACATGCCTCCATATGTATGATGTTCAAATTTTGGGCAGCTAGCACCTTCGTGTCTCAAGTTATGACTAAAATCAAGTATTTATAGAGGCTTTCTGATTGTTTTGACAAAGTTACACGCCCAGGGATCATCCAGCCAAACTGCTACAGATTTTTCAAACCCCCTCTCAAACAGTTAACCCAACCAATCATGTCTTTACCAAAATCCTCCCACAAAAGTTAAACAGACATGTCTTTCATGTCTTTGACAAACTCATCCCATACACCAAGAAACTCTCACTTAATGACTGGAGAGACCCCATTAATGTTAAATTAGGAACTTGTCCACAAATACATTCATAGCCATTACTGGTATCTGCATTTACCTCTAGTCATTTAGTGGTCCTTTACACCCATTTTTCTATACACTTTTATATATGGTATTTTTAAATAATATCAACTTTTGGTTAAATCTGTACTATTGTTGGAAATCAATCTGCCTGGCACTTCTACAGCTTTGTAAAGGCCTATATGAAATATATGCCATTTGTGCACCTACCCATTTTTATTTTTAATGCACTAACTAAAACTACTGAGTGTGTGTCTACTGCAGTGTTTTTCAATCCTGGTCCTCAAGGCACACTGCCTTGCATGTTTTAGAAAATGTTCCCCTGCTTCCACACAGCTGATTTAAATTGATAACTAATTAACAAGCTTTTGTTGAACTGCAATCATCTAAATCAGGTGTGTCAAAGCAGGGATACCTCTAAAACATGCAGGGCAGTGTACCTACTGGAAAAAAAATCCTAATCTTAAAGAGATAAAGGGATTATGGACACAGTTGGGAATGATCGGGCAGAAATGATGACTCACTTTTATTTGGTGAGCATAAGCCTATAAAATGAACCAGCAAAAATGACATGACATCATTTAGGTGAAATGCAATCATCACTTAAATGAGCTTTCCCAATGTGTGACAGGTCAGACTGGCTTAAAAGTAAACATGTTATTTTTAACACAAAGCATCTATTACAGATAACTGAAGATCCCCCACCCCATACCAGAAATTCATTTGAATAACAAAGCCAAAACAAGAACTTGTCACAAAAAATGGTGTTATCAAAATACAGGCCACTAGTTTGACAAGCCAAACAAAAGTCATGTTTGACGTGGCAAGGTTAACATTTAACCTCAAGATTCAAAACCTTGCAGCTTAAATTCCCTCTAAATAATGCACAACTGCTACCTGAATAACCAAAAGACAAATCTGTCTAAGTAAGTGACTTGGCTAAATGGTCTGCTTCAGTGTTTTACATGACAAGCCAAGCCTCCAGATATATCTGGTATCAAAGGCAACCTGTGCTTCAAGTTTACACTCCGGTAATGTCAGCTACCACCTTGAGTCATCTTTAAAAAAATGCCAGAAATAGAAACGTCATAAATACAATCATAAACTAAAACCAGAAACTTATGATGTATAAAAGACCCATCAATTATTAATCACTCTTAGGAAAAATTAATAAACAGATGAAAACGTTTCTAAGTTTAAATGCAGCAGAAACGTATATAACATCAGTGTAATCAATTTATATATTGCCCAACTAAACTGTTACGTTTTCTGATAAAAAAAAAAAGAACATTGGCTTCATACAAACTCTGGTCTCAACCTTATAATTCAATTAATCAACAAAACGATACCTAAATAGTCCCGCATTGTTACTTTAACAAAGCAAAGCAAGACTAAAACTTAAATCCGACAGTCAGACATTTCATTAAATCCTCTTTGTCTGACTGAGACATCATAAAATACCACAAACAGATGGTCCTAATCTCGTACTCGATGCTAATTAGGCTCATATTGTAAAAAAAAAGGTAAACTTTAAAACTCAACGACAAATCTGTGATTTTTTTTTATTTAGAAAAGAAAGTAAGAATCTAAAACACACTGCAATGTATTTAAAGCAAATAATCCATGTAAAAACAGCGCTTCTTGAGTTGATTAACTCGAGCACTACATTGCTAAGTGAGTTAAAAAGTCAAGAGATTAGCATTAGCTAATTAGATTGTTTACATTATTAGTAATAAACAACACTTTACAATTTATAATTACAACATAAACTGTTTTAATATGAGATTAAATGTCGACAAACGTATAAAATATATATTTATAAATGAATACAACAACTTTAGTTGCATTTCAGAGTTAACATACTAGCTTCAGGCTAGCACGAGAAGCAACAAGCTACTACTGGTAACACGAAGAGAGCTGCGTTTACCTGACTGGCTTTGTAAAACTGCTTCTTAAACCCAGCGACCGACATCTTAAACGGTGAATGTTTCCACCTGGTCCTGTACTGAAAAAAATCTTATATAAAAATAGCACAACTAATAAAACACGGTACAAAATGAGACGAGCAGCAACACGTCTTCAAACTTTGGGCTGTGGATTTAAAAACTTGCTAGGCAACCACAACTTCCTGACTTCTAATGGGAGCAGGATTGCCAGATAAATTAAAACACGAAATATTTTAGGACTGCTTTAAAGTGACTGTGTTTTGACCCAAATTTACGAATAAATTAGGTGTATAGAAACAACGTTTCCTTAGTAAACAAAACGTCAAAATAATATATATATTGACTTTTAAAAACTATCTATCGCTTACCCTAAAACTATCATATAAACAAGATGTTTCTGCATATTTGGCAACACTGAATGGGCGCGTCCATCCAATGGATTTATTACTTTCACAGGATGCAGAGAGATTACGATTTGCTAGGCTAGTTATATCAATTAAATATATGGAAGAATTATTCAAATCTATATAAATTATGTATTTTATCCAGATTAATAATATTGACATTAGTTTTAGGTTAACAGCCACATATTAGTTACATATTCAGATTTGCTTTATTAGAGAAATAGAGGGCCCATGAATTGTTCAATTAAGTTCATTTGCTGCTTCATAAAAGTTAGAGAGAAACTATCAGACTAAAATTCAGTCTTCACTTTGTTGCAATCCCTTATCCTGAGCATTACATACGGACAGTGAGGGTTGACTTCCTTTTTAACAGGAAGAAACCTGCAGATGGGCTCAGGATGAGCAGCTGTCTGCCTTGATCAGCTGCGGTCAGATTGAACAGGAAAAAGTCACAGACAAACACAGGATGACTGGTCCAGGTGTAGATTATATCGAAATAAAACCAAAACAAATACAATGTAATTGCAGCAATAGTTGTATGTGAAGAGTAGAGAGAGTAAAAACAGCAGCAGAGTAATGAAATATGGTTTCTTTGTTCTCCAGCAGCATAACTAAGGAAACCCAATCCTAATTATAGGATTTATTAAAAAGGGAAGTTGTAAGCCTGGGCTTTAAAGACAGAGTTACAGGTAGAAACTGGAAGTTACTTAAGAGAGGAGCCTGATAATGGAAAGTTCTGCCCCCAGTTCTCCATTTAAAAACTTTAGGAACCATAAGTAAACCTGAAGTCTGTGAGCAAAGTGCAAAGCTGTCTGTTAGGAAAATATGGAAAAGGATCTTTAATCAAAGGTGAAGCTTAGTTGTTGAGAACTTTTTTTGTTGCAAATAAAGACTAAACACTTTCTTACTCTCAGTTTTACACAGTCAATGAAATAAAACCTATAGTTAGAGATGTGGAACCTCACGTTCTAACTTTGAATATTTTAACATTAAAAACATTTAATTGAAGTTAGAAAAAGCATCAAATTCAAACATCCTCAACTAATTATTAAAAGCTGTGTCATACTGATCATAACAAATAAATGCCTTCACCTTTTTCAAAACTGATGAGTCATTTATATAAAAAAGTGTTTTTGTGAAAGCAGAAACAACACTTTAGGCCTTTTTATTTAACTTAAATTAAATCAGTAAAATTGGGCCATTCCTTTGCATGTTTTCAAAAATTTTTATGTAGGTTGTTGCATCTTGAATTAGTTGGAACTTGGAGGTTGAGGATGTCTTGATATTCTGTCTCTTCATGTAGCTTCAGACTGACTCAGTGAGGAGTTCACTGTTTGGCAGCAACACAAGCATCTGCTGCAGGGCTCCAAGTCCCTGTGGGAGCTGGAAATAGCTCTTACTGACTTGTCATGTTGTCGTGGCAGAAAGCAAGTGTGACTTTTCTTGTATGACTAATAAGAGTCTAAAAACTCACAAACACAAGGGCAAAAGTTCAAATAAGACACAAACTATTTAAAAGAAAAAGAACCCATTTATTACATTCTCAAAACCACATAAAATGTATCCAACTGGAGAACAATATACTGAATATCGAGCTGTGTGACTGTTTTTCTTGAACTATTATATACCTCTTGTACATTTAGTCATACAGGTAAAGAGAAGGAAGTCAAACTATGGTTTTCTTTGTTTGCACAATTTCTAATGTTTCTGAAAATTAGAAATGAAAATAAAAGAAATCACTGGCTTTACAAGACAAAACGTGGAGACACATGAAGATATTGTGGAGAAAACACTGACGAATAACTGAAAATCACAGCAAAAGAAACATTTAAATCCCAATGACAAAATTGATCTTGAAACTAATGTTTTTTTTTTTTCTTTAAATCCTATGACTCTTAAATTTTAATGTTACAATATTAGGACAAACAGGAAGGGCTTTTGACACACTGTAAGTAACATTCACAAAAAATAGAACTTACGTCCACAGTGATTATGGTTACGGGTCTTTAGGTGTAAAGGTGTAAGGAGTACAAGGCTAAAAGACGACACTTTTTTAATAAAAGGGACAAGAGGTCACAGCTAGCTCCCTGAGCAGCGGGCAGGAGGTCCTCAGACTCTGCTCAAGAACGTCACAGCACCCCGAGTAAGACATCATCATCATCAGCTCATCGTGTCAGAAAATGGGTTATGTACAGGAAAATTGTAAACAGTTATGGCTGACCTTAGTGTGACAAACATGGAATAAAAATGATAATAAAACAAGCAAACTTGAGTCTTACTGACATGGAAGCAAAACTCAGGGGGCAGCTGGTAGCTCTGTCTGGCTTTATAATAGTGTCAAGTGAGAAAGAGGAAAGTATAAGTGCTTTCGGAAAAAGTGTTGTGTTCAAGGTTGAAGGAGATAGGAACTCCGAATGTACAAAATAATACAACTGCACCAACCAGCAGAGAGGGTTATGATGCATATGAACCATTGTAATCCTGAAGCTAAATGAAACATGAATAAAACACAGTTACATCAACGCACTCTTGTCGTACTGACTGCTGGTTAGGAACAGGTAGGGCGACCCAGTGTTTCCCCCCTTCATTATACAGTTCTTGAAGTCATCTTTTGCCTTGCTCTCTTTGTTTCTTTAGAGTCCAGTTCATCCTCTTGTTCTCTTTTAGCAAGGGGTGGGCAGTAGCAGTGCAGAGTGAAAGCTAACAGTTCAGTTTTCATTTGTTTTTTTGCCTGTGTTCGAATATTCTGCCCCACCCCGCTCTGTCGAATCAGCAACAAGTTTCCACCAGCTCCCCCTTTTTGCTCGATGGAAATGTTTTGCCAAAGAGGGAGGGTTTGTTGCCTGGGAAACCTGAGAATACTGTCAAAAGAGGAAAAAAAAAAAAAATCCCAAAAAAAAAAAACATCCGAGTCGAATTATCCATTTCCTCACATCACTTGTGCGTTCTCTCCCGCCTCTCACTTCACTCACAACTTTTCTCATATACTTACATAATTACCTATTTACATTCTTATTTAAAATATATGCTTATAAATGTGTATATAAATTAAAAGATAATTTCATCTTTTTCCTGTCGCTAAGTGGCATTTGCAAGGAACGGGGTGTGGGGGACTGAGGTTTTTCTTTGCATTACGAGAGCCTACGAAAAGGCAGCACCGAACACTGTGTACTGACGATGTGTGTGGAACTGTGTGTTTGAGCTATCATGACCGAGTACACGCTGAGTCATGTGTGTGTTTTCTGTTTACGTCAGAGAAAAATCTGACCTGTGATCTTGGTCCCTAAGAGAGGGTCAGTGAAAGGATGGTGTCTGCATGAATTCACGTCATACTGAGATGCAAGGGAGTAGAGGGACAGTGCCTAACAGCTGTTCCTATTGATCATCTCCATGCTAGTACTTTGTGTGAAACTCTGTTTTAGAGTGGCAGAGTTGTACATTCACTCTTGTAGTTGGGTTTCTTGCTTGTGCACTGGTGCTAACTGATGAGGTACATTCATAATTAGTTAGGTGATCCACCGTGGATCAAAAAAATGTTAAACATCTTTTAGAGCTTGGAGCTTTGACATGCCATGTAGACTGCTGTGACATTATGACAGTTGTTCTCAATGCTACGATATTCACAGGAACATAGGCATGTGTGGTCTGTAGTGTAAGGTGCGTATGCCTGCTGGGATAGTGGAGGACTACTTTGGGAGACAAAGAATTTAAAGTCCTGGATTGTCTTTTTAAACCGCTGGTTGCTGAGCTTTACACTCTCTATGCTTTGCTGTCTCTCCTTTTGATCCTCTACTTCCAAACACACTCTCTCCATCTCTCTTGTTACTCTGTCAGTTTGTCTGTCTAGCTGTGAGTGGAGTCCGGCAGAGACATCTCGCTGCCAAACACTTCCCGGTACAACGGTGGAAAACTGTAGGCAGTCTCTGGGTGGACCAAACGGAAAAACTCCAGTTTATCAACATGGAGGTTACAGATAGACTTCATTATGGGCAGCTTGGACACCATCTGTGGGGACAGAAAACAAACAAACAATAACCAACCAAGTTTCCTCAAATAGAAATTCTTTATATTTTAATATGGAGCAGATGAACTATTTACACACAAGGCCCTGCTTTAACTTGTTTCGTTCAGTTGTCCAGTTTCTATTAGTTCTTATAATCAATATTTGACATTTGGTGTACCTCATGGGTGTGTACTCAGTCCTCTAATGTTTGGGCTGTAAATATTCTTTTGGATCAGTATTTTAAAAACATAATCCTTCCAATGACGTTATTGTAGAAAACACTCATTTGCCTAATGCTGAAACTTGACAATGTTATAAACTCTCTGCAAAATATTTGATAATATTTAGACAGCAATTGACGTAGAAAAAAAAATTAATCCAGTTGTAATCTGTGTTTGTTATGCTTGCAGATTGATGTTTTAGTAAATATCTATGCTTTAAAACCTTAAACAACTGAATTTGTTGGCAGGAACCACAAAGGTGACAAAGACTAACAGGCTGAGTTTACCTTATCAAGTTTCTCCTCACAAGCGTCACTGTTCTGTAGACTGTGCTGCAGAGCCAGGTAGACTTTATCTTGGAGTTTCTGAACCTTTTGGCCTTCTGTCAGCCAGGGTCGATCTGTAGGAGCACATAAATCACTCTGTTATGTTCAGCTTTCATGTCATTTTCTGTTTGTGTTTTTATTTGATCAAACACCTCTGAAGGTAATCATTAGATGTACTCCAACAACTGATTAACTTTTAGAGACAACACATTTCATGCTAAACAACCTTAGCAAACAGATGGACGTCAGATGCTAAGCTAAACTTTGGTGTGATAGTAGAGTCATCCCCAAATAGTATTTTGAGCACTAACAGATCTAGTGAGGTCTTTATTTATAACTTTAGCACGTAAAAGGTGTATAATATGCATTGCTTCAAGGAATGCTACATTTATTAAATTCATAATCGGGTTCTTTTGGAGTTTTGTTATACATCATTGCAGCAGGAATCCTCTAAATGTAACATAATATATTTTGAATTTCTGAAACTTTTTAATTGGTACTTTTTTACCTTATGTTCAGTAAAAAAAGTTTACTTCATGGAATGGTTTTTGAGTGGATATTTAAAAATAGAGATTATTTTTTGTAAGTAATGATGTCATGTGCTACAATGTTGTTGCTTTTTCATTTAAAAAAGTAACAATTTCCAAGGGTGAATAAAAAGTTGGCACAAAAGCCTAGTTTATATTGATATTTAATTAAATACTGTGTAAAACTAGAAAAAAATATCAAATGTGCAGTCTTAGAAAAAAATATCATAACATCTC
Source organism: Anablepsoides rubrolineatus (assembly GCA_031762495.1). Lineage (NCBI taxonomy): Eukaryota > Metazoa > Chordata > Actinopteri > Cyprinodontiformes > Rivulidae > Anablepsoides > Anablepsoides rubrolineatus. The sequence goes on from JARVGW010000815.1 coordinate 12,506,556, forward strand.
TTTTTTTTTGTGAAGGCCAACCTTCATTTAAAATACCATCGACAGAACAGAACCAACTGTTTTAGTCTTTATTTGCAGAACAATGGGAACAATGAGAACTTCTTCCTCATCGTGACCATTTGTGTGCATTTTTGTGTGGGCTAGAAAGAATAGTGAAAATATTTACCGGGGGATAGAAGGACAGCGGCGCTGAACAAAGCAATCTCCTCATCAGAGAGCTGCAGATGGCAGAGTGCTTTCCCCAACTCGAACACCGCACTCACCAGATCATCGCAGCCTGAACACACAACACAATTTGTTTATAATAACTCATTAGATTATTCTAATTCTTCATCACCACTTATTAATTTAACTAAAATGTAACCTTTTTACTTTTCTGTCCAATCAGAAGCCATAATTTAACCATAAAAAAACTAGATTTAAAGTTTGCCCACTAGATGGCACTGTAGCACAGATTTTCTATTCATACAGCAGAAAAAAGCAGTAACTAATGCAGCATTTGATGGCTGTAAATAGAACTGAAACAACTGTCTTATAGACTAAACTGTGTTGGGAGTCATTTACAGTTACACAAATTAAAATAATAGTTTGGTCACTGAATAGGCCTACATGTGGATTATAAAGTTTTCAATAAAGAAGCACAACACAAAATAGAGTACTGCAATTAACCAGCTTGCAAAAAATATTAACAACTTCCACTTGTTTTGGTGTGTGTCATTCATATCAAAGATTACACAACATTCCCAAGTGATCCTCACCTAGGGCTTTAAAGAACGGAGCTGAAGCAAATTTTCCATTGAAGAAAATTGTGCTGTTGTTGCTGTTGAAGGCGCGGCACATTCGAATGAGCAGGACCTCCAGACAACCTAAACAAAGGTAGCCACAAACAGAGGAATAGACATGGAAACATGGAGAACGAAAAAAGAAAAAAGAGAAAGGGAGAACAGAAAAAAAAAGCCCAAAGTACTCCAAAACACACAAAAACACACAACATGTAAATAATTTTGACTCAGATTTGTGCACAGCATATGCAAGACAATGTTGAACCAGTTCATATTTCAAAAGAAAACACAGACATTCATCAATTTTTTTGTAGTTCAAATCATTTACAAATAGTAAATGCATTGTCAAATATATGCATTTCATTCACATATAAACACAATTTGAGTTGATGAAATTATGCATTTATCATTCAAGATTTGTTTTCAAGATTGTGTCGTTCTCCCCAGAGTTCAGACCAACAAACATTTATAAAATAATAAATGAAGGGGTGAAGGTAGAAGGTTGGAGACAAAAACAAAAAAACAAGCAGAAAGAAACTCGAGTTAGCAAATGGAAACGTTTAACTTTGGAGGATTCTGTGAACTTTGTGAAACGTGTAACTGGACGTTTCGGAGAGCGCACCGACCTGCTTTCAGCAGAATGATCTGGTCGTTCTGGCACAGGTCCATGAAGCCTGCGATCCGCTTGGCGAACTCCACCACGTACTGGATGGCGTTGGTGATGTGGTGCGCACACTGCTGCCACATCCACTCCGCTGACTGTGGAAAGTACCATAAAAAGACTTTTACAAACAAAACAAAATAAAAAAACTACATTAATAAAACAATGGATTACTGTAATTGCCTATATTACCCTTTACAATGTGCTTGACATACTTTATTCTGAAAGACCCGGGTTTCCTCAGGTGTGTACTGGGCCCAGGTAAATCTCTTCATGTCTTCAGCGCTGTACTGACACGTTTCCAGGTGAGACTTAAAGATGCTTTTGGTGATGTTCTCTGTAAAATAAAAACACTTAAACTTAGTGTCATGTTATTCTGGATGTTTACTGTAGCCCTAGAGCAGGTTTGTCAAACTTCCTTGTCAGCCGTTGGTTGGTGTGTGAATATATGTAAATTGGCAGTGAGATTCAGAAATCTGCACAGTTGCCACCTGAAACCTTGCCTATAGGCACTAAATTAACTAGGGCCAGCTCTGGTTGGAAGCTCTGCACCGTTAAGGTGTTCTGCAGCCCCATTTTCACACTTCATCTTCATGGCTGTTAGATATTTTCCTTCTCTCGTTCTTATTTTCCACCAGTCATAGTATTTCTTTATTTCTAAGCCTCCAGAGCCCCAGCAGAAAGCAGCTTGTTGTTGCCATCTATTAAAACAGAAACATATTCCTCCCCAGGGTCTCTACAGACACCTCAGTAAAAGGATTTGCCCTCTTACATGTATAAATGCCTCCATTTTTTTTTTGTCTGACCCAGTTTGTAGAGAGGTGATTTTTCTCTCTTTTCACATTTCTTATTGCACCTCTTGTTTTGCCAGCTGCATCCTGCCCTTGGCTTAATTAGCTACTTTGTGAGTCACATTTAGAAGATATGGCCTTGCCCTTGTGTTTCAGCAAATTAGATTTGCTCTCAAAATTAAATTTGCTCTTCTTTCATTTGCTCAGTATTTTTGTTTCTTTCCAACAAATTCTCAAAAAATCAGCCACATATTTTTTTGTAGCAGTTTATTCTGATCTTATTATTGCTGTTGTCAAAGTTAATTCTGTCTTACTGTTAGCATAATGAAACTTTCAAGAAGTAATTGTTGAATATACATCTACAAGCACCGACGCCCCACAGTAAGAAGATTCGATCCCCGGTTCGGACCTGGGGTCTTTCTGTGCGGAGTTTGCATGTTCTCCTCATGCCTGTGTGGGTTTTCTCCGGGTACTCTGGTTTCCCCCACCACATGTACAATAGTTTGCCTTCAGCCCTTGAAAAAGAGATCTGTGATCTCAATGGGTCTTGCCTGGTTAAATAATGATAAATAAATAATATTAGCTAATACAAAATTGTCTACAACTCAGTCAGTACTGCAGATATTGAGCTACAATTTGGTGTAATAGTAGCTTAGAGTCATCTTCAACACACACTCAGAGGTCTATCTATTGCCCAACATTTCTGCTTAAAACTTTGGCATTAATTATGGGTGTAAAAGCTGTTTGTCTTTTAGCAAAATATCTCATAAACCACTGGATGGATTAGAATGAAATCTTCAGTTGATAACCTTTGGTTGTACATCTACAACTGATTAACTTTTGGTGTCAACCCAATTCAAGATGCTGCCTTAGGCTGATGGAATTTTACCGACACTAAAATGCCTAGAACTCACTAAAAACTCTAGGTAATGCGATAAAGTTTATGTGGTGCTAGCTGGGAGTTGTCATCAACACATACTCTATAATAAGACGCTGCTGTGGCGGCCATATTAAATACTATAATGAAAGGTGGTGGGTGTTATGCCTTTCTTCAAGGATTTTGCTCTGTATTTAT
>JARVGW010000815.1:12509964-12554199 GCA_031762495.1 Anablepsoides rubrolineatus
GTGGCGGCCATATTAAATACTATAATGAAAGGTGGTGGGTGTTATGCCTTTCTTCAAGGATTTTGCTCTGTATTTATTATTGATTCATCTGCCAAAAACCCAGTATGTTTTGACTTTGACTACTGTTTTTGAAATTGTCAATAAAATTGCTATTACACCATGAACTGCTAAGAGCAACTTAATAGGACACATCTGGAAGAAGTATTAACTTTGCATGAAACAGGAAATTAATATGAAACTCTGGAGCCACATGAGAAAATGTCGATCTTGTTAAAACAGGCCTGTCTTTAATATCCTGCCAGTTCTGACCTGCTTTTGACTTATGCACGATCGCTGCGAGGAATACATAGACGCTAACGTGACATTCTCCTTGCTTCAGGAGGAGGTGAATAATGTTATCTATCAGTTCTGGACTCACCGAGGTCTGTTATTGAGCAGTCATCGGGCAGATGATCCAGCAGTGAATGCCTGCGTCCCAGCAGCTGATGTGTGTGCAAGAGCTGGTTCCCAACGGTGTCCGCCGAGTCCAGCATGGTCTGCTGCGGGGAGTTCTGATTGGACATGGACGGGGACGAGGACGACGAGGAGTTGGAGGTGTTCCCGGTGCTGCCCCCGAGCAGCTCCAGGCTGCAGTACTCACTGGCCTCCTCCGGGGTCAGCGGCAGGTCGAACAGGTCCGGCAGCGCAGCAATGTCATCCAGGTCACTGAGGTTGGAGGTGGAACCCCCGCTGCTGTAGGACCGGCTCAGGCCCTCCTCACAGGCGTCTGTGCTGCTGCCACACACTCCATCCTCCCGGGGCAAAGACAAGGGCTTGGAGCCCACGGATCCTGCGCACTCCTGGGACTTCTGGTGCTTTTGAACCTCGGCGTAGAGGCTGTCCCGCTGCTTCTTTGACATACGACCAAATTTGACAGCTGCAGAAAGAAAACAAACTTCACCACAGGAGACAAGCTGAATATGTATTGCAGTGTGACATCTTGTCCCTTTTAGCTTGACAATGCAAATCTCAGGGATGGGCAACTTAAATGATGGAGGAGGCCAGATTTTTTTGTTGACACTTCCAGAGGGCTAGTCTGGTAAAAACCAGCCCCTTGTCCTACGCTTTGCTTTGTACATGGAAGGGAAACTGGAATTGAGTGAAACTGCATAGGAAGGCAAAGGCCAGGCTACCAGAGGGCCACATAGTGCTGTAATAAAACTGACATTTAAAAAAAAGTTTGTGTAAAGGTTTGTTTTGTTTATTAAACCAATATACATCACAGTTACATATTTCATGCTTAAATGCATGTGTAACAGTTGTACTCTTGTTTATAAAATATGAATATAAAACAACCCAAATATTAGAGGACCGAGTACACAGCCATGAGGTACACCACACAAAACTAAATACAGCTTTAGTGAGCTGAAATACAACAGTATCAGACACCTTGAGTACCGACTCCTGTTTGGTTGTTCTGGTAAAAAGTTGCTGTTGTTTATTGCAACTTCAGTAAACTTCTCATATTTATCTTTGTGCGATGTGTTGTAGTAGTGACTTATATTACAATACCTCATGGCAGACAGCGCCTTGAAATTCTGTGATCAGATAATCTACCTTTCTCTGAAGAAATTTAATTTTATATACTTAAAAAACACTCAAAGTGGCTTTTAGATTCTAGGAGTTGCTTTGAGGGCTTTTTTGAAGCAAAAAAAAAAATATATATGGGTGCAGGGTCTTATTGGCGGGCCAGACGGAAGTCACCTGTAGGCCACATGTGGCTTATCCCTGATATATATTAAAATTAAGATTTTAAAAATGTGTAATTTTCCTCAATTTCACAGTAATTCAGAGTTCAGTTCAAAAGAGCATTTTTATTTTGTGTATGTTTACCATCTCGGCTCATGCCCAAAGCCAGACACTTCTGCAGACGGCAATGCTGGCAGCGGTTCCGGTTAGTACGGTCGATCAGACAGTTCCTTTGGCGGGAACACGAGTACATGGCATTGTTCTGCTGGCTGCGGCGGAAGAAACCCTGGACATGCACACAGAATCATACAGCACAATGATTTAAATATTCATGACAAAGCTGCGTAAAGATGTTTGTTGTCCTTTTTTCCCCCATTCTCTCACCTTGCAGCCTTCACAGGTGATGACGCCGTAGTGAATTCCTGAGGACTTGTCCCCGCAGATCTTACAGGGGATGACCTCGATCTGAGCTGCAGGACCAAAACAACATTGAATCAATAAGTTAGAAACTTGAACACTGATAAGACTAAAACTATGATTGGACAGACAACTTTTGTTTTTGCAACAAAACAAAACAGCTGTTACAGTTTTGGCGTGTGCGTAAATGACAAGAAACAAGGGGAAAACCCCTCACACATTCTGAGTACTGAGTGGTAAAATGTGCATATTCAGATGAAACACTGAGGTTCACAGCAGCCCATATTTGGCAGGGTTTGGCCCCAGAAGGACAGCGGTCTGAGGCTGCACCTCTCTGAACTTTCTGTCTGCTGAAAAGATTTGTTTCTCCTCCTTATTTGCCAAGTCGTGCTCCGTCACCTTACTTATCCTTTAAAAACATGTTCCAGTTTAGTGCCGAAAAGATCAAACAGAACTGAAATGCAAATCACTGTTTTTCCCTGCTACAATGTTCTTTACAAGTACATTGAAATTCACTCTGTATATCAAATTTACTCATAAACAGTGACGTTTCAGATTGAAAACAAAGGTAATTTATCCACTTTTTAGAAGAAACCACCCCCAAATCATTCTGATCTAAAGTTGCTGTTTGATTTATTCTTCCACTTACTGTGCTTTAAAAAAGTGTACTCACATGGATTTAACAAATGATCCATTAGTGAATGAGCTATACGTGAAGCACTGAAGAAAGCCACGATGTTTGAGAAAATATGCAAAATTTCTGTGTTTTTAATTTCTACACAAATGGATGATTGTTTGGGAGTAACTGTCCCTCGAATTATTCAAGGTTTAAAAAAAAATTGCATTAGATAATAGCAAATATTCCTTGCAAACTAAGTTTGGTGATCAGTTATGATTAGTAAAAAATCAAAACCCTTGACAAACTGCTGATTTTGACAGCTAATTTGGCTTTATTGACCAATCACAAGGTTGCTTATTTATTTTTATTTAAAAATAAAATTAAAACATAGGAAGTATTTTAGACCATAGTTAATTATACATTTTACTCAGTTAATGAAATGTTATCATTGATTTCTGATTATACTTACTTGCTGTTATTACTTGATTTGAATCAGAGAATACAGTCAACAAAAAATGATTCTTTTCTAAAGATGCAACAAACTAATAATACAAGAAAAAGATTCAAATGTATAACTTTTGACAACTAAAAATTAAAAATTTTGAAATTTTGACATGAAAGGTCTCAGGGGTCATTTTGACCCAGTAACAACAGGGAGGGTAAATCCTAATAATGTCTTTCTTGTTTTGCCATCTCACAAAATACTTTCACTGATTTTCTCAGCCAAATTAAACCTTTTGTTTCTCTTGTCAGTTCAAATCTCACAGATGAGCACCAAACATGTTCACGAGGATGCGGTGACATTTTTTTTTTCTCATGAACTCCACAGTGAAGCTCTTCAGCTCTCAGAATCTTGAGCTTTGTGTTCGAGTGTACGTGTGTGTGTGCGTGAAGAACCGTGTTTGTCATGTTCTGCCCAGGAGGCAGGGCAGGCTATACGGAAAACTCAGTGTTTTCTTTACGACACGGCGAGGAAGGCGGAAAATGCTCCTCGATGGAATGTTTTTCTGTTGATATTAAATCCACATCCGTGACGGTTACCACAATAATCAGGAGAAAAGCAACAGACAGCTCGCTGAATGTCTGACTTACAGACAAATGAGGGGGGAAATGTCCCCAAGATGTTTCAAGTCCCTTCTGTGACTTTATAGCACGTCTTGATTTTAGCATATAATGAGTTTTATTATCAGCTTCAGCTGATAATCACTAATGAGCCATTACATTATGATGGGTAAGATGAGTAATGCTGCTTATTTTTTTCACAGTTCAAAATTTTGTTGGGAAAACCCTTTTCCTCCTCACTGATGTAGATAGAGAGTAGTGTACAATAGCAGCCTATCCACCCTCTCAGCAGGACAGATTAAAACAACATGACAAAAAAAAAGAGTCTGAGCCAAACTTTAATTTCCCAAAATGCAATTCCAACAGGGTCTGATAGCATCAGTTTGAATAAAAACTCAATCCAAAAGATCTGTTTGCTAATATTCTGGTTCCAACACACCTTCAGATGTTCTCTGTCAACAATCCAACCAATTAGTCAGAGTGATGCTTTGTCAAAAGTGTCAAAACCCAAAATTCGTACATCGGATCAATAGAACAACATTTTCTTTTTTTTTCTTTCTTTTTGGGTGGAGTTATGTAACACTTTGCTTGTGCTATCCAGGAGTCCTGCTGACAGCATTACAGGTTTAGACTTACACTTTATGAGTCTGTGAGGCTGAAACACGACTCATTACCAAAGGTTGGTGCATGTTTGAAACTCCAGTACGCTCAGGAAAAGTTACACTTAATGTAACATTACCACGTTTTAAAGATCACTGCAGGTTTGTTTGTGTCCCGCTTGTACTTTATAATGCCAGGTTTTTGTAAAACAAAGAAATGTTTGTTCTTTTGGGATATTAAAGACACCACTGACCCCCATTTAAAGAAAGAAGCGGGTAAAGTTAACTGATGGATGAACGCAATTATTTTGGTATTATGAAATTTGCTCGACTGCATGCTCATCTGGGCAACATACTGTAGATGTCTTCTTCATTTCGGTGACAGAACCAACCAGGTCCCTGGGAAGTTAACTTCTGAGCCGTGTTTGTGTGCACCCTTCATATGGCCTCACCTCCAGACAGAGTGAAAAAATAAATAAGAAAGCACATGACGTTTGCACATGGCACACAAAGACTCCTGGTTCATTGTGGTTCATATAGAAGCAGCAGTTATATGAGGAGACAGCTGTAAGTTTGGTTTTGTATGATCCTGACAGTGGTGCTGTTGGGGTGGGCGGGTGTATGCCGGACCATTAACTGCTGCTAAAGTTGGTTAGTGGAAACACTGGTGCCTGACGCTGAAAAAGAAAAGTTTCCGACCTAACAGTTCGGTTTAAGGACTGCTCTTCTCTGCAAAACGTTGACCAAAATACTCCAACTGATGAGGGCAGCTGCAGGCATGCAATGGAAAAATATCTCCCTCGCCACCCGCCCTTCCTCGCTCCCTCTCCACCCCGCCCTCCTCTTTTGATTATATAACTCCTGTCTGTGAGCATTCTTTCTCAACGCTCAATGAGCAAAGCTCACTCCAGCAGAGCTCGCGCCCCGCCCTCCTTCAGACGCTCTCTCCTTCCCCACTGGCTGCGTGGAGCTGGCTGCTGCTCGGCATTGGCTGACTCATCCATCACTCTGGCGCTGGAGCCTGTCAGCCCATGTGGACTGGTCTGTCCCACTGACACACTTTCCCACTGCAGGAGGAGAGGGAGGAGGGGAGGCAGCAGAAACCTGCTCTGTGTACTTTTAAGGTGGAATGAAATGATACTTGGTATATTGACAGATGTGGAATCGTACATAAAAGCGAAATCAAACATGAGAATAATTGACAGATTTGTAGTTATTCGGGTAAAATTCACTTTGCTGCTGCGGCGGTATTGGTCCACACTGTCCTGTCTACACAGACCATTCAAGCATTGAACTTGACAGTGATATTCACCCCCCACATACACACACACACACCCCACCCCGTCTCTTGGTCTTTGACACTGAGCTTCTGCTTCAGTCTATTTTTGTCCCGCGCTGAGAGCCAGGATTACTCAGATGCCCAGCCAGCCACCCCGAGCAGCTACAACTACAAACACGCCACATACTTTCTCATTGTTCATCTCCAAGAACAAGCAAAGAAAGCACACAACAGAAAGCCGGACTGGCTCTATACAGAAGGCCAAATGTGCTCCCAGAGAGGGTGAGGCTTGTTTAGATCAAACTAAACCAAAGGTGATGCAAAGAACACCCTTGGTCAACAACTTTGGTTACAAAGAAACTGATGAGCAATTAGTAAAGCAATTTAACTTCAAATAATAATCGTCATGCGACACAACCATAAACAAATGGCCACTTATGGCAAACATAACTTCTAAATGTCAAACTAATTATGATAATAGCTGTTGAGCCTTGTTGAATGAGAATCTTAAATTACTTACATCTTATTTATTATTCAGAGAAAATAAACAGAAAGGCTTTGAAGCTACACCGCAAAATCTGTCCATCTAACCAAGTCTTTCAACCTTATATCCAGCCAAAATGTATTCTTGATCTTTAGAGACTGATACTTGAGCACATTATTTCACCTAATTTGAGAAGATTCAGAGCCAAATTAAGTGAAACAATCGGCCAACGGAATAAGACACACTTGGTAAGATTTCTTGAAATAATGAAAGTTTCCACAAGATTAACAATCAAACACATTCTGCTCTTGTTTAGTGTATCAGTCTCAAAACAAGATAAAAAATACGGTTTGGCTGGATATAAGATAGAGAGACTTGGTTAGACTGGACATTTTTTCACTTGTACCAACAAAAACAAGCAATTACATTACATATATCAGATTTATTCAGTGTTTTTTGTTTACCTGATAGATCTATAGTGTGCAAAAAGTGTTGAAAATTTCTTTTAACCCCATCGACCTGTGTAATGACGCCATTTGGAGCTTTCTGACCTTTAGCACTCTTGAGATACAAAACATTCCTGAGAACTCAATACCTGCTTTGCTAATTGCTAGCATGCTACACAAAGTCAGACACAAATTAGCCATACATTTAGAAAACAAAAATCACCTCAGCAGACCGCGAAAATTGGGGATAAATGACGAATGTTCTAAGTTTGAGTTGACGTCAACCTCATCACAAAACCAGAGGAGAAGACGTTGTAACGGCCGAGGCCTCAGAGCGGTTATCAGCTAGCTAAATGTGTAACTGTGTTATCTCTACAAAGAGTTATTCAGCAGAGGGTGGGGTCGACAGAGAGGCAAAAGGAAAATCACTGACTTTGTGCTTCCAGCGGCTCACTTCTCTGTATCTTAACGAGGGACAAACGGGGGACAATTTTCCAACAGGTGCTCCCCTGGCGAGTCGTACAGTCAGCGTGTCAGCAGTGTAACAAGGGGAAAAAAAGATGAACTTGGACCCTGTCACGCACACTAACACATGTCTGCCAATTCGCAGACACGTTCTGGTGCTACTTCTCAATTTCCTGTATTTCGATACTTTTCTTGCTCTGTGCAACGGCTACACTATCATGAAAAGCATGCCGAGGAAAGCCAACTCGTAATAAACAACAGGCTGATATAATTTCATACGGATGTTTTCCGTTTTCGCACCACTTCCTCATGAGAATAGCGGAAAAATATGAAGTGCCCGAGGTTCATATTTACGAGAAACACTTGTTTTTGCGCCCTGCTCGTATGTTTTACAGAATTGCAATTTAGCATTTAGCGCTCACAAATGCATTTCTTTTTTATACTGTGCTAAAAAAATGTGGTACCATTAAAGGATGTGTTGGGAAGCTTAGAAATATGCTAAACACTCATTCTGTGCACAGTCTGGCCCTTTAGCTGCTGGTGCTTTCAGTGGACTCTATTTTAAAAGATGCAAATACCGCTGGAGGCCGAGCTGAGGCCCATACAGGGGAGGGGGGAAACTGAGTGAACTTTACTGGCCTCTTCATGCAGAAAGTCAGTCTTATGATCCTTCATTGTGTCTGAGAAAGTGCAACTAGTGTAGCAAACCAGAAGAAAACTATCAAAACCCCAAACTGTGTCAATGTGCCAAAACATATGACTCAGCAGTTTGATCAGGATGATTACAGGATTATGAAAGTAACATGCTGACAAGTGAAAGAATAACAGGTTGTGTAAAAAAAATAAATCAAAATACTTTTTTGTACCATAGCCAGCTAAGAAAGGATTTGTTTACATTTGGATATCCTGCCAGAGAGGGACCCTCCCTCCACCAGAGGCCCCAAATGTTTCTGTCTCTTTCTTCCTCCTTCCTTCTCCAAAAAGAAATCCTTCTGTTTACTGAGAGGATAAAACTCCCCTTTAAGTAAAATATGGTCCAAATACTGATATTTCTTAATATTAGGCGGGAAAACGAAAGAAAAATGCACAATATAAGGAGGGTGTTTGAAACAGAAAATTTAAACAGCTTAAATAAGTTTTGCTTATTGCTCTCCATCAAAAGTGAAAAGGTGATATTGTTTTAGCCAATGTCTATGCATGTTCATTTGTTTGCAGTTTTAGCAAAATATCTCATGAACCAATGGATGAATTTAGATGCTACTTTTAGAAAGTAAACTTTGGGTGTACATCTGCAGGTGTTAAACTTTTGCAAACAACCCACCACAGTCAACTAAATTAGGCTAATAAAAACAGCTATAAATGCAGCAGGTTTACAAATATTCCACTAAAGGTTGGTGTGGTAGTAGCTGAACATCCTCCCAGACACACACTCAGAGACGTGCAATACTTTCTGCTCCAAACTCTGAGATATATCTGCTGAAGTCAGTCCTGTTTGTCTGCTAACTTTAACTAAAAGCTAATTGCTTTTAGCCAACACAAAAAATGAGCAGGCTGGTTTGAGATTTTGAACCCAAAAGGCAGACAGAGACAAAAAAAACTAAAAAAAACGTAAACCTATTTGTTAATAAGAAATCAACTGCTGACCCAAAGAGCTGGAGATCACAGGGGAAATGCAGGGAGAGCCTGATGAAGGAGCTAAGACTGATCAGAAGATGGAGAGGAACTGAGTATAAAAGGCAGAGATGAGGTTTTGCAGGCAGCTGAGCTGATTGGGAATGACAACAGGTGTGAGTGGCTGACTGACTGGAAAAAGACTAAGGGCATGGTGAATGGCAAACAAGGATATATCTAAAGATAAAGAGACCAAAAAGAGGAAAGATAAAAACACAAAGAAGCATGGAACAATAACAGATCCTGACAGTAACTTGATCAGTTTGACATATTTGCAGCTAAAGTGGTATAGGCTAAGTGTGATCCTAAACACTCTTTTCAGCAACAGATGATGTTGGTTTTATTTGGCATGGAAGGTGGGAGACATGCATTCCTTCAAAGGAATGCTAGGTCTTTAAGTTTTTATTTATACATATTGCAGAAAGAATGAATGCATATAGACTAGTTCTGAATCCAGCCCTAAGGCTAAACCGCACATGGTGCTGCGCGTCCCGCGGCACGACGCTTCCCACAGTGTTCCCCCCTCCCTCCTTCCACTGTGGATGCTGTATAATGCTGCGTGACATAACTAGGTCAGTGGAACAGCCGCGCGCTCTCCCCCTCCGTAACTCACGCAGTCGGCCATGCTGGCAAGGCCAGCCCATCATAACAACCCCTACAGCCAAACACGCCACGCACTGAGCCTCAGATTATAAACACTTTTGCAAAAATAAATAAATAAATAAATTTCAAGGCTTTTATCACAAAGCGTCAGATAAAGCTAAGGTTTCCATTGAGTTTGTGCGCAAATGTGTGCAATTACGCACAAGGCTTTAGAAATAACCTTGTGAGAGATCTAACACGGTCGACTAACGTTACATGCATTACATAATAGTAGTTTTGGGTAACAACAACCTCTACTCGCGCCCCTCCCCTCCCCTCATTGCATAACTCTTCAACGGATCTGTACAGGACTCTCGGGTGAGGTATGGCTCACATAAGGATTTGGCACAGCAGGAACGCACAGCTGCGCACTTATAGAAACCGCCGCTGGATGCCTGATCTGATTATGTTATCAGACATTAAAATTAAAAGCATGTTTTCTTAGACAGTTAAAAGTATACATTATCTTTATGTCTGTTTAAATAAAAATGCATGTTTGTCCCCCGGCTCTGCGTGCAGCCATAATCCAGTCATGAGGGATTAGTGCGCACTGGGAGGAAAACAGGCGCGCTCCAGTCCCTCTTGTGCGCACACATGTGGCTGCTGATCCAACCCGCACAAACCCGCACAGGGGAATCAAATATTAGACGCACAGATTCATTTTTTAGTATTTAAAAAAAAATGACTACAAATCAAACTTACCTCTCATTTTTATGGTGTTTTCTTTTCTTGGTCTGGACGAGCAATTTTCGGCTACATGGGGTCAGTGTTGAAGAGGTGGGGGAAAAATTGAAAGAAAAACAATTCTGTAAATGTTAACGGCTTCAACTCCTCTGTCTCTCTCCCTTATCGTTGGATCAAGTTGGAGCAAAATAAAAGAGTGAGGCAAGTATCTCCGGTTCTCATATCGTCTCCGTCTGCGCGCGCGCCGACAAACAGATATCAGACTCCTCTTCTTTTCCCCCTTCTTCTTGACAGATCAGTCCCACGGTGAAGGAGCGCTGTTAGAATCCCCCTCCTCCTTCTCTGCGCCTGCTTTCCTCTCAGTCTACCCTGCTAACCTACTTTCTCCAAGCGTGGACTCTCACATGATCTCACTGCCGACAGCTCCTCCCGCGACGCGCGCGTGGCCGAGCGCGCGGGGGCGAGTTTTAAGGTGGCTATAGGCAAAGTACTTAATTGCAAACAAGGACATGTGAAATTAAAACTGAAATGAAACAAAAATAGATTAACACAACGAATTATACGAGTAATTGAAACAGTAATTCAATTGGCTGTGATGCGTCCCTGTGTGACCTGATGCTCTTTAATTGTTCCGCACGAGGAACTAACACAACTCAGAACCTTTAACAACCTGTCCAACTAGGAAGGTTGAAAAATAGCACAAAAAGTTATCATTCTGGTCTTTTGTTTAGCAAAGATGACGTTTCATCCAGACCTCAGGGAACCTCTGCAAAACTGAAACAGCAGAAAATGGGAACAATAATAATAATTTAAAGCAGGGGGTGTCAAACTCAGTGACACAAGGGGGACAAAATTCCAACCTTGGTCATTATTTACTGAAAAAAAAAAAAGTTATATTACAAACAATTCTTACAGAAATACAAATGACCATCTGTCCATCAGTTTTCATGCTTATTCGGGGTCGGGTCGTAGGGGCAACAGCTTAAGCAGAAAGACCCAGACCTCTCTCCAGTCACTTGGACCCGCTCCTCTTGGGGAATCCTAAGGCATTCCCAGGCCAGCTGAGTCCCTCCAGCGTGTCCTGGGTCTTCCTCTAGGTGTCCAACCATCCAAGAGGTATCATAACCAGATGCCTGAGCCACCTCAACTGGCTCCTCTCGATGTGGAGGAGCAGCGGTTCTACTCTGAGTCCCTCCAGGAGAGCCCAGACACCTTGGAGGAAACTCATTTTGGCTGCTTGTGTCCGCAATCTCGTTTTTTTTTTGTCACTACCCAAAGCTCGTGACCATAGATGAGGATTAGAACATAGACAGACCAATAAATCACCAAAATGAATCGGTACAGCGCCCGCATCACTGCAGATGCAGCACCAATAAGCCTATGGATCTCCTGCTCCATTCTTCCCTCATTCATGAACAAGACTCCAAGATGCTTAAACTCCTCCACTACAAATGACATTTTCCTAATTTTGTATATCTATAAGCTACAGATAAAGTAAAATAATTAAATTTAGAAAGACACATTAATATTATTTACTATACTCTCTATCAACAACTTTTGAATTTATTATTTCTTAGGGATACATTTGATAACAAATTAATAAAAAGAAAAGAAAACTTCACCATAGCTCCAATTATTTAACTTTAAAATAGAAGAAAATACCAAAAGAGATAATAATAATCAGTCCTCTTTCCCCACACTAAAAAAACAAAGATTACTGAACAATTTATCTTCTTAATGGCTTGAAAGTTATCCGACTGTCATGAGAAGATGGAAAAAACATGATTTAAACTATAACCTTTAGGGCCAGATAAAATGTTAATGAGGGCCAAACTTGGCCCATGGGCCTTAAGTTTGAGGCATGTGATTTAAGGGGTCTGCTTGGTGTGGCCCATCAAACTTAAGAGCAGTAACAACATTTCAAGCAAATGTTTTATTATATAGTTATTTGAAGAAAAAGTAAAAGCTGCTTTTTGAGTTTAGAAAGCTTTTTATAGAAGCTTTTGTTTATGTTTCAGATTATATATTATACTGTAAACACAACAGTCTTCACTGAATCCAGTTTATCTTGTAACCATAACTGTATACTAGAATTCCTCGTAAAAATACCTACTGCATGTAAAAAAAATCTTGATCAACTAGTTAGCACATGGAGAATGTGTTGGGTCACTCTGGGATAACTATCTGGCAAACCAGTAATTAGATCAATATGTTGAAATGAGTTAGAACAGTTTTTGTGTTTGTTAAGGGTTATGTCTAAAGATTTATTTTTGAAAGTCCATTCAAACACATTTTTGATTGGCTGGGCAGGCCCATCAAATGTAGAAGCCTTTCTTTGATGGTGACTTAGCTAATTTTTATTATTATTATTATTTTAGATTTTTTTAACTGTAAAAACAGTCCTGTCTGTTGTTCCAAAACAGTACAATCCCTTTAGTTTTGTCATTAACTTGTCAATTAGAATTCAACTTGTCCAAGAATAGAATAGATAGTGACAAAATTCTTTTTTGACAGGGCTCCAACAACAGCGTGATTGCACTTAAAAACAATAAACACTCAAGATACACATTAGGCACATTAAAACACATAAAATGTGACTGCTAAAAACAACAGTTAAAACGATGTAAAAGTAAAATTCTTATGTCAAAGTGTTAAAAGTGGATATTGCAAATGGAATAAATGACTTTTTATATATTGCTTTCTGAGCCAGATACAAGAAGTTATCTACAGCAGGTAAGATACTCATTGTTCATAAATGTTTTCCACAAAACCCCACATCAGAATTTAGGAAATATCTCTTTAAACTCACTGACTTAAAAGCCAGGGCACTTGTCTTTGTTTTTGGCATCACCTTTGGCTCACCAACTCTGGGGCAAAATACAAACCAGATTCAGTTTTATGACCCCCAACTAGAGCCAGAGTCGAGTTTCATGAGTGACGGCTAAATTATTTGTCTACCCAAATAAGTGACTGTAGACTTTGCAAAAAGAAAGATCAACAGATTTTTTTTAATGGTACTGTGATTTATTGCATCTGTGTCATGCACAGTCAAACTGAATTAGAAAGTGTTTGGGCCCAAAAATGTTTCTGGCCGTTTTCCCGATGATTGCTCACCCACTTCAGTTCCTTGAGGGGAATCTGCTGAGTTTACACCCAATGACCTCGTTAATTTCAATTCATAGAAGTCTGATTCGGGTTTTTCTTGCTGTGACGAACATGTAGAAACCCATCGCTGCAGTTCCATATTAGTCTTTATTCACGTCTCACTCCGTTTTTTTTGTTGTTTTAAATCTGAGCTGCAAAATGACAATAACTTTGTGCTATTTTGGTGGATGATTTACAACTCATCAGCCAAAACAAATAAAAGCAATCCAAGCGGCTGTGTGCTCGGGTATTATAGATGATTGTGTGTTCTGGGAACAAGATGGATGATGGTGAGGGTGGGAGGAGGGGGGGGGGGGTGTTGCTGCTCTAGCAGGAGGCCCTTATGATGCAATGATCTGGCAGCAGTGTTACGAAACAGTATGAAGGCAGAGATTACTCAAACTGGGTTAGTGGAGCAGCAGCAAGCGGAGCACCTACCATCACAGAAGTACACACCCTCAAACACACTTATAATTAAACACATATGTGCACATTCTTTTGTTTTTTCCCGCATCTGTGCCGCTTCCTCGTTTTTTTAGAGCGAAACACTTCCCTGTATCATGCCGGCCTCATTTGACTTTATTCAAATAGCTTGGTAATTACGGGCAGGGGAAACATCTCAATCTACTTTCCTTCTCTTTCGTCTGTGAACCCCACCACCCTCACCCAAAGCCCCCTCTCCGCTCTGCGTCTCCCTTGACAATGGCAGTGACACTTTGACCTCGGTTCTTATGTAACCGCTGCACAGCTCAGCAGAGGAAGCCGGCGGGGAGGGAGGGAGGGAGGGAGGGGGGGAGCGGGAGAGAGAAAGGGAAAGGAGGAAGGATTCATGCATGGCAGACATTTTGTTTGTCTGACCATGAAGTGGGAGAAGGCAGAGAAGGAGAGAAGATTAGAGGAGGAGGAGAAGCTGCAGGATTTTGGAGTCATGCCAGCAGCAGCATAACAGGATGAGGAAGCTGATGGGGGCTGGCAGAATCTGAACAAAAATAGATGAATTGTTTATTACAGGAAAAACAACAAGCTTCCTCTGCTTTAACAGTGGAGTTTTCTATCGCTGGTCCTGATGGACTCGCACTTTTATTGTCAGACAGGAAGACTTTTTCGCTGTCGTGCGGCAGGTCTTGTTGTCTGGAACGGCTTCAGGTTTCTCCTTTAGTCAGATCAAAGCCAGGCCAGTCTTGTGACTCCCTATGGGTTGAATTTAAAGGCCTCGCTCACATCAAAGAGCCTTTGTAGGGATGAGGGACCAACTGTAACTGATTGGCTGCACATGGTCTCAGAGGAGTCTCATGCTTTGTCTTTGCAGAATCGGTTCGTGTTATCGAGGTGCATTTACGAGTCGAGAAGTTGAATTATCGCCCGGTGCTGAAGGTGAGAGGCGATACTGCTTTTGCTTGTGTCTGTCTGTTAGCAAAATATCTCATGAAACAGAGGATGGATTTGGATAAAACTCCCACAAAGTAACCAGGATGTTCTGATACCAGCTTTTCTCAAATGGAATATGAGTACTTCAGTTATAGGCCTACAGCCCTTCTGAATGGATCAAATCAAATGTACAGAATGATACAACATTAAAAATAGTTTTCTTTCAACATAGAACTAACAAACTTTTTATTTGAAATATAAACTGTAAAAAGGCTGGTATTGGTACTAATACTGATAGAGACACCACTCAGTATATAGATCTAAAACTGATTAACATTTAGTTTCCATCCAATTCAAGATGGCCGCCAGCCTTCTGACCATATGGCTATCAATTTGAGCCAATTTATACACTTTTTAAAAACAAGTTATAGTGGCTGAGCATCCTCCCAAGACAAAACTTCTGCATCCACTGTTGTTGTCACCATGTTTGTCTGTTGGCAAAATATCTCATGAACCACTTGACAAATTGTAATTAAACTTCCAGAACTGGATCATATTCACAACTGATGATGGCAAAAACTCAGTCATTTTTCAAGATACTGAGCTAAATTTGGAGGTGCTAGCTGAGAATCGTTCACAACACATATTCAGAGCACTAACACATTTTAGCTTAAACTGTTATAACTTTGTTCCAACATAAGTTGAATTTAATTTAAAACATGGCATGGCCTTTAATTTCACCCATTAACAGTCTTTTAAATGTACTAATATGTACAATATATACAAAAGACAGTATTACATAAAGTATTGCACACTAATTTGCTGAGATTATTTTGGGCTCTCTTTATCCAGAGCTGTAATCCCCCACCACTTCCCTCATTCAGTTAATCTGCTTGTTTTCTTCCCTCTGGAGGCATGATTAATCCCAAACCTCCCCCCTCACCCCCTCCTCCCGGTCCATAAGGCCCACAGCTCTGTAATCCGGAGCAGCAAGCTTTGCAGCATCATTAGGTCGTGTCACCGAGAGCACAAGCACTGTTCTGAAGATTCTGCAAAAACTGTTCAAACATGGAAGAAAAAAAAATGTTTTGAAGAATAAAACCTGACCCAAATATCTTATGTATCATTTTATTACCAAACTAATTACAGGGTGTTTAAATGTGTCTACAGAGAAATGATCTTCTTCTTTAAGGTGTGAATGCTCAGCATGGTTCAGGACATTTGAGATATGACTTTTGGTGTTTGTAAGTTAGCTTTGTTTACATTTTATCTTATAGAAATTCATTGAGATCTCCAAATACTTACTTGGTTCATTTTTTTGTTTTAGCTACTGTTCAGTTGAAACTTTTAGCAACTGCTAATTTTAGCTTTTACCCTCTATTTTGTTAGCTTTAGCTTTTACTACTGGTATGCTGTTTAGTTTTTAACCTACTTTTTAAGCTAAGCCACTGTTTTACTAATTTTAACAAATACTTGGATGATGTAAAGTTTTATCTTTTTTATTTTTACCTTTTTTGTACTGCTTTGCAGGGTTTAGCTTTTAGCTTCTGTTTTGCTATTTTTAGCTTTTAGCCACTGTTTTGCTAGTTTTAAGAAATGTTCTGCTGATGTTAGGTTGCATCTTTTTCTATTTTTAACTTTTAGTCACTTCTTTGCAATGTTTAGCTTTTAGATTCTGTTTAGCTAGTTTTGGCTTTTAGCTTCTGCTTTACTATATTTAGCTTTTAGCTTCCATTTTGCTATTTTTTGCTTTTAACTACTTATTTGCTAGGTTTAGCTTTTAGCTTCTGTTTAGCTCTTTTTAGTTTTTAATTACAGTTTTGCTAACTTTAGCTAATGCTCTCACAATGCAAGTTTTCACCTACTCTTCTTCTTTTGGGTTTCAGCTAATTTCTTGCTATTTTTATCTTTTTGTCATTATTTTGCTTGTTTTAGCAAAAAAAATTTTATTTGGATCTCAGCTAAAAAAAAAGCTGTATCACATGTTTTGGTGCACCCAGTACAGTTTATCAGCATTAGAATCAGAGTGTGACCACAGTTGCTGCTTTGTTTGCTTGTTTTTTGCCATAATGTGATCAAACCTCACACACAAACACAAAGCAGACCTTATAACATTGTGGTTCCTAGAGTTGGGTTCAAGACCCCAAAGTGTGAAACTCCAAGTAAAGGTCCCTAATTAATCCCTGGGTTCAACTTTTAAAAATGTTTGATTATAAAACAGTATGATAAATAGTGTATTAAATGGTGAAGAATGTTTGTGTTTTCAATGAATTATTTTTAAAATAAAGTTTGTTTGTTTAAGCTACCAATAGATGAGGTCTCAAATCTTAATTTTTATCCTTTTTGGGATTGGAAAATTTTGGTTCATCATTTGAGCATTCATCTTTGGAAATATTAAAAACCTGTAAAATGTTACGTTTTCACCAAAACATACAATTTCTTTATTTCGTCATGGTCCTTAAATTAACTTTTTGGATCTTATTACTTATTTTTTTATTATGTGAACTCTGGTTCAGTATTTATGCAGCTTCTAGGTAGCATATCTCTATGTTTTAGCTATTGTGTTATCAATTTGCTAGCCTTTGGTTACTTCAAGATTTTAACTTGTGTTCCTACTTTTAGCTTTTACTTAACATTGTGTTAGTTTGCGCTTAAGCTAGCATTTTTAATAGCTTTTAGCTCGTGCTGGGTTCCACTGAGCTTTTAGCTTGCCTTCTGCTTCTTTTAGCTCTAGCATTTTGCTCGTTTTAATTTTTAGCTACAGGTCTGCTTTATGTTTCAGTTTGAACAACTCAGGTTCAGCTTTTTAAACAAATTTCTACAGTCTTTTTGGGGAAAAAAAGCATATTATCTCACAGAATAATTTTTTAGCTAGCATTTTTTTTCTTTATTCTGATACCGTGTAATGCAGGTTTCATGAAAGATAATGTATGAATTTGTTTTATTCTCATTTATATTCTCTTTTTTAATGAGCATTATTTCCAACATGTGGTTGAGTTCTGCCGACTCTCATGGAAAACCTCGTAATTGTTGTCTGATTTAGTAAACAACATGCTGAGACTTGCGCACTTTGTGTCGTATTACACAAGCGTGTAATTCTGTGCCAGATGTCTGGACTTGTCTTGACGAACGTAATCATAAGCAGCAAATGTCTCGCTCTGTCGTTCACGTCTTCTGCTCCTTTTGACATTTCTCTTCTTTGTTCTTCATATCAAAAAGCAGGTTCAACACCCACACCCATGTGTGCTTGAATAGAGGGAGGATTGAACGCTGCTGACACACACCGCAAAGTCAATCCTCGGCTTTAAATTTACAAAAGAATGTCGTGATTGATGAAAGCCTGCTCGTAATCATAACTGACATATCAATCTCGTTTGGAATGTGTGTTTGCTCCAGTGTGTGTGTGTGTGTGTGTGTGTGTGAGAGAGAGAGCGAGAGCGAGAGAGGGGAATCAGTGCTTCTGTCAGCTCCAACACAAGGACTGGATGCAAATATTAACGTATGCCATGCAAAGATGTGGCAAGTGGGAAGGCGGGTTTCCATGGCAACTAGGTTGTGTTTATCTCCGGTGTGACTCAATGTGCTTTGCCATGTGAGCCTGACCCAGATACGCCCAGGCGAGTGTGAACACACACAGAATCGCACATGGAACAACACATGGGTGCTGATAATTCTGCTCGAGTTTTAATGAGGCCAACAAAGCGCAGTAAACAGAAAGACGTTATTCCAGTTTCCTGTTGATTTTCATCTGCTGAGACGATTCTGGCAGCGCCCTCTTCTTTGACCCGATGACCTAAATGTGCTGCGTGCCAACTGCAGGGCAGCTCTGGACAAGAATTCCCTCCTCATCTCCACCCATCTTCTATCTGATCCCATGTTCCTGTTACAGCCCTGCTTGTTTCTTCAGATGTTGAAGGGACAACATTTGAAGGCCTTGAGTGCCTCCAGCACAAGCTTTTACCATTTAAATGTTCAGCGTCCAACTTTGAGATCGTTTGAACAACCTGCGTCTCACCCGAGATTGTTGTTTAATATAATAAACAGTGCATTTGAGAATCAGAGATGCATGAGATTTGGTAACTCGGCTCATACATAACCACTTGGATGAGTCACCTGGTCCTGACGCAGGCAGCAGAAACAGAGACACCCAGCGTCAGAGCTGTGCTACAACACACTGCGCTTATGTAATGCTTGGAATTTGCACTTTAGGTGGGTTTTCTTTTAATGGTTTCCAGCCCTTATTGTCATAAAACAGCCGGGACACATGACGAGTCACAAGTCAAAGGAGTTACGAGGTGTTCGAACTGCACATGAAGGCAGCGATTGTTCTCTTTAATGCCAGACACACACGCAGCTAAACGCATAAAGGAGTTTCTGTGAGAGATGGGGGGAAAAAAAGCCAAAAAAAAAAAAAAAAAAAGACCCAGCAAATCTGGTTATACGTTTTCAGTGCAGCCTCTCCAAATGTTTAGGAGCCTTATCACAGATGCAATGCTGAGACGTTATGCAATCATAACAACAACTAAAAAGAAAGCCGGGCCAAATTGGTGGATTAACCAATCCACATGGATGCTGCTGAGTCATAGAACTTGACAGGCATCTCTTAAAAGTGCAAGTTGTTTTTGTTGGACTTGCTACAAGACACGACTGCCAAAATCAGACGACGATGATGATGATGTGTGGAGGACGGATCAGTCACCAAAAATGGGATTCTTGTGCCATGTTTGTCAGACTCAGAAAAGGTGTGCAATAATAATAATAACAAAAAAATCTGCATTGCGTCATGGCAGAAGGAAAAGTGGAGGGAAAGGGAGACTAGATTGGGTTGGGAAGCAGGGGTGCAGCAAGAGGAGGGCGGGGTGTGTCCTCACTGACCTAGTTAGAGCAATGGAAAGCCCCCCGCCTGCCCCGCCTCCTCTGCTCCTCCTCTCCCCACCACTGACGTGTAAAGGGCACTTTCAGACAGTACCAGGCAGATAAAAATGAAAGCACAGTCACAGGGGACAGCTGATCAGCTAGAAGGTTGCAGTTTAACAGAGCGAGTCAGGAAAAAAAAAAAGTGCAGCTTTTTTTTTTTTTTACGATAAGCTCTGGGAAATATCGAAGTGAAAAGCGAACAGGCCTAAATGGATTTTCAAACAAATTAACGAGAACAACAGACTGCCTCTAAAATACTGAGCTCCTTCATATCCTGTGCAATATTAGATTTTTGCTTTTATTTCCACAAAACAATATCTCTCAGGCTTTTAATAAAAACATAACATAATAGCCGCCAAACTCAGACTAATAAACTGGATCTAATCTAACATCTCCTGAGCTTTTATGACTTTTTCTTTTTGTTTTATTTCCCTACAAAATGAGCAATAAATGAGAAGAGACATGTAAACAGACTGGATGTATCTGAATTTCACTTAATTATCTGCTTCTGCAGAATGAGGCTAGCTTTGTATGAACTCACCATAATATAACTTTTAGTTTTTTTCAATAGAGGTTTTTGTTGAAAAGCTTCGAACATTGGAGCAGATTATTTCCTTCACAAGTTCCATTTTCCTGAAATCCAAACTAAGAAAAAGGCAACTTTATTCTGCAAACCTTTCGATGCGGAGCCATCTGTTTTTGTGCCATTTGTTCTCATTAGTTCCATTCGGCACGTCCAAAAAGCTTTCCCAGATACTTTCCTCAGACGTTCTGCTTCTCTTTTTTTTTAAGCTTTCTGTTGTTCATTCTCAGGTTTCACCCGTCCATCGTCAGAATGAATTTTCAGCTCAGGTTTTTGAAGATAAATCGAAGGCTGATGCAAACCTTTACCTGAAAACTGTTCAAAAAGTTGAACTTTTAAACTTTAAAGGTACGTTCTAATAAAAGATTATATAAAAAAGAAAATTCTGTGTGCAACAAACCATTTGTTAGTCACCACTGACCAGAGTGCTATAAAAAATGATGTCTCAGACAATGAGTCCTTTGTGTGGCCTAATCTTACCAGTAAATGTTTCATGTTTACTTTTACACAGTACGCCTTCGGCGCTGAAGTCATTCAAACACGGACATCCCAGAAACACATTAACTGTAATCTGCAGGTTTACCAAGAGTTTCGACACGTACAAAAGCAAGCAGAACCTTTTGGTTTTCAGGGCTCTTTACTGTGGAACCAGTTTGCTTTCTGGTGAAAGCAGGGCGGCCTCACGCTGAGCAAAAGTACGACCCGAGGGCCAGGAGTTCTGTGAAGATGCATTCAGAGTGACAATAAAAGGGAACATGAATTTGAGCATTCTGCGAAAAGAAAAACGGTGTTTTGATCAGAAGCTTAAGAAGTCTGTGCAGTCTGGTCTGTGTCCCGGCTCCCCCTCCTGTCTGATCAGAAAAAAGGCACTTTTTTTAAAAACCACAACTCTTACACCATATTACAAACTTCCTCATGAATAGTCTCAAGTCAGATTTCAAGTATTTGCAAAAAAACCCACTTTTTTTAGCCAATAAATACATTTTGTTATGTACCTGGAGTCTATAGTGCTGTGTATACATTTATATTCTGTTTGGGTCATATTTTTCAACCTGTTCAGTTTTCTATGACGTTTCCAGAACTGTTGTGTTGGATATTTTGTGGTTGATTAACAGAACAGCTATCTTAAAATACGAAAGAATTGGTGAATGCCACAAATTCTCCTAAATCACTCACGCGCACAACTTAAGAACAAATCTGTGCGTATGAACAGTTCTTGCATGAGGCCCAATGAAACTAAAACACCTGTCATTTTAGTGTGGGAGGTTTCATGGCTAAATTGGACCAGCCTGGTGGCCAATCTTCATTAATTGCAAATTGCACCAGTAAGAGCAGAGTGTGAAGGTTCAATTAGCAGGGTAAGAGCACAGTTTGGCTCAAAATACACACAACATTATGGGTTCAAAAGAGGACAAATTGTTGGTGCACGTCTTGCTGGTGTATCTGTGACCAAGACAGCAAGTCTTTGTGATGTATCATGGGTAATGTCAGCATACCACCAAGAAGGATGAACCACATCCAACAAGAGGAAGCTGTCTGAATGGGGTTTGTATGGGCTAAAACCAGGTGTTTCAGTTTCATTGTCTAACCCCTGTAGATGCCGCATAGTGGTAGCATATATGAGCCCCACACATATGCAAAGCACCCACGGAGCAGAACTCACATACGGATTTCGGCTGTTTAAGATGTTCTGGTATTTATACGAGAAGTGACTTTGGAATGGTTATTACAAATAAAATATTTTGTTGATGGAAAACAAAAACAACAGATCTGTCCTCAGTCTGTTTAAGTGATAATGAAACAAGCCACATTCACAAGCACGATGTCATGTACAAGTCGCTACAGGAAATTGTACTGTAGATGCTTTACAAAAATAAATGAACCACAGATTGTTTTGAGTTGAAGCTCTTTTGGGTGGAGTTAGTCAGTGTAGGTCAGATAGGACAACATTTTTGCCAAATTTCACCAAGATCTAGATTTGCAGGCTTGAAATAACAATTTTCAGTCAAGTTCTGATTATTTTTGCCTACTGCTAGGTCGGGGTGTAACAAAACATCAATCTATATCGATATATCGATTTGAATGGTTCATAATTCAGTTATATCAAGGCAAAATGAAAATATCGATCTATATCGTCATCATATTCTTGATGGGAATCAATATCATACGTCCATCTAACAGTCATTGTGTTAGATTGGCATATAATATTGCATTATATCAATCGCAGCTTGGGGAATTGAATTTAATCAAAATCATATCATGACAGACTTTGTGATATCAAGAAATATTGAATCGTCCTCCAAACATGTAATTATCGTATTGTGATAAAACTGGCGATTTACACCCCTACTGCTAGGTGGCAGTTGCATAACACATAATGTTATGAAATGATTGCCCTTCATCAAAGCTAAAAAAAAATAGTAATAATAAAAAAATCTGAAGTTGCTATGTTGAATAATTTTAAAGATATAAGCATTTTTGAATGTCCAGACACCAACTTTTCAAATAGTGTCCCCAGTTGAAATATGGGGTCCACTGCGAAACCGTTTGCTAGTGCTGTGTAGGTGGGCCACATCTGTATTCCTACCAAGTTTCATGCTGCTAGGTGCAACCGTTTCTGTGCCACATGTGTCCAAAAATCTTTGAAAAAAAGGATTAAAAAAAAACTATATGAAAACAATATGACCTACACTTCATGTATTAACAATGTAACATTTATTTTCACTGTCAGCTGAAACTCAAACAGGGTATTATGTTGTTAAACCATAAAGTAACATAAAAAGGTTTGTCTCATAGGGGAAAATATAGGGGCTAAAACAAACTCACACACAAGCCTTGTGTTATTCATCATGTAAGCTGTCATTGATCCAGACCAATAATGTGATGTTGTGGTTTGCCACTAGTCTGCAGTCGTCATGCAGCTACAAAGGTCATAGACATTATACAAGAAAGAGAGGAAATGACACAACTTGCGTGCACCATGCAGGCGTGCTGATAAAACATGCGAATGCCTGCAAAAGAAGTTGGCTCAGTTATTAAGAAAAGTGAAGCTCACTTGGTAAGTCTTTCCTTTATTTTTATTAGCAATGGAAAACTGTTTCTAATGGTTTAGTTACAGAAAAGTTTCCATCACTGAGAAAAAAAGATCTTTAAAAAAAATCCTCTGTGTTGTCTTGTGTTGCAAAATTAGACGGCGGCAAAGAGACTTTTTTTTTTTTTTTCGAGAGTCAACTGATTTTCACACGGTGACAGCTGGGGACTGTCTTCTTCTTAGAAGACTGCAGCAAACTAATTGAACAAACTGGGAATCAACAGGTAAAAATATTTTCAAATATTCCTTAAAAATGCAGCTTTTGGTTTTATTCAAGAAACTCCTTTATTCATTTGATCTTTTTGGGTCAGTGTGCTAATGGTTTTTTATTTTACGCAGGGATTGAACGATACAGTACAATATGTCCAACGACACTGGTGTAAATTGCACAGCGGGTATTTTTGAATTCCTGGCCTACAGTCCAGTATGTCTGGTGGGTTTCTTCGTTAACGGGGCTGCTCTGTGGGCCTTTATCTCCATCCGGGGCTCCTGGACAGACACCCACATCTACATGCTGAACTTGGCAGTTGCTGATTTCGCCCTCATCCTTACCCTTCCTTTCAGGATCTATGACACCTTCAAATGCCTAGATAGAACTCGCTTGTGCACGTTCCTAATTCAAATCCATTTCATCAACATGTATGCCAGCATGCTGACCATGACGGCGATCAGCTTCCACCGCTACATGACTGTCAGGTTCCCCATCCAGGCCAGGTCCTGGAGGAAAAAGAAGGAAACAGCTGTTGGTGTGTGTGTGATCATCTGGTCTCTCCTGGTGGCTTCGGCTGTGGCTTTTCGTCAGGAGAACTACCCTGACAAACTCTGGACATGCTACGAAAGACGTAAAGATCATCCGCTCAGTTTAAAGTTTTTGATTCTACTGGTGCTTGTGGGTTTCGTCGTTCCTCTGCTGATCATCGTGTACTGCTCCGGTCACATCATCTTTATTTTGTTAAAAAAGCACAGCATTTCAGCAGAAAGGAAAAGCCTTGTTGGCATCGTTACAGCAAACCTGATTGTGTTCCTCCTTTGCTACACACCCATACACATTGCTTTTGTTGTGAACTTCTCACAAACAGTTCCTCCAAACTGGATGGATGTGAACTTACCCGCCCACACCTTTTTACGAGTGTCTGAGTGGATCTCTTCCACAAACTGCTGCTTTGATTCCATCAGCTTTTATTTCTTATTAAAAAAAATTTACACATAAAAGAGAAAGAGCACCAGCACCAATCTGTGTTCCATCTTTTAAAACACACGTGTCGTTACAGGTGTTTATTGGGTTGACTCTGTGTTTTTTTGTAACCTGCGTGACTCTGAAGGGAACTGAAAGAGCCAGATGTACTGGTTTCATTTTCAGTTCCCTGCAGAACTGGAGGTCGAGAACTAAGACTTTAAACTGTTAAAGAAGAATTTTGATGTGTGAAAATAAGATAGGCCCTTGATATTATACAAGTAAAGCTGTTCTTTAAAATATTGTTTTTCTTTTAAATAAAACATGCATATTTTGTTAACTCAGCTTCTGCATGTTCTACTTTTACCATTTTTATCAAAATATGCATTTCATAGACATAGTAATAGATTTTACTGGCATTTTTACATTTGATTTAATATGGATTTTTAAATTTGAATATGATTTTTATTTTGATGAATAATTCTTTTCAGTCAGACAGTTTATATCATTGTTCAGGCGGCCAAAGTTACTGAAAGCTAACAGCTCATGAGCCAGACCTGGCAATTAAATACATACAATACTTTTTATGATTTAAAATCTGATTTTATATCAAAATAAGTCATTTATCATTCATGCCTTAAAAAAACAAAATTATTTTTTATGAACTCGTTGGATGAAAGTCACTCTTGGACCAGATGAGGCCAGCAATCCACATCTGTTTAAACGTGAAACATGTTTTAAAGATAAAAGAAGAAGAAATGTTTTATTTGTAACTTTGAACCAATTATACAGCCAAACTAAACATTTAAATTGAGATTAGGAATTATTATTATTGTTGTTATTATTTTTTATCCTGCTTCACAGGGCCCCAATGATCTTTTTAAAAATTCCAATAAACAGAAATTAATTCATGCACCATATTCCCAAATACTTCAGATATTCAACAACTGTGGTCCTGCACACCTACTTTTTTTGTTTACTTTAACCTAGAATAAAGAACAAATTAAGTTAATGTGTTAACTCAGGTTTGGGAGCAGGACCACACCTATAAAACCACACCTCCAATTTCCCTACAAGCCTATTTAATCTCTGCTCACCCATTCCTCTCAGTCTGTTATGTCTCATTAACCCACCCTCCTTCCTTCTTCACCTCCTTCATCTTCATCCCATCATCTCTTCCCCTTCCTTCCCTTCATCTCATCTCCCCATCCTCCATTTCCTTCCCACTATCTCATAACCAGGCTTTACTTCCCTCCGCTGCAGGTTCCGTCTGGGGGGGGTCCTATGCTGACTCGGGAAAAAAATATATAAGGGATTAATTTTCCCGAAGACCATCCCCCCACGCTGACTCTTCATCTCTCATTCTCCCCAGATGACCTAGCAGACCTCCTCTGTCCTCTCATCCCTTCATCCCCTCCTCCCCATCTCCTGCTATATTGTGATGTGGTCCTTGCTAGTGAAATACAATACAATATAATACATTAGTTTTACTTGTATTTTATAATTTCTTAGCAAAATGTCCTCAACATGCAATGTCACTAAATGACACCATTTCGACTAAACGTATTTCAAAGGGCCAGAAGCAGACTTGAATATATCCAGACCACAATGCATTGCAAATGCTGATTTCTAGCATGCACATTAGAGTCTATAGAAAGGTCAGCAGGGACAAACAATCATTTACATCTTATGGGAACAATTTAGAGTTATTAATTAACCGAGTTTGGCCTGTGGGAGGGAACCGTTAGGCTCCAGGCTGGACTACAAACCTACAACCTTCTTGCTACAATAGACAATTTTAATCACCTTTATTATTTTTCTTGTACTTTTTTTGTTCAATAAAATGAATCCTGACAGTATTTTATTAGGACAGTTATCAAGAGTTACTCTCAGCTGTAGGCCACAGCTCTCAGTCAAGCATCCGTCTGTTTCAGGCGTAGCAGCTCAGACACTGTTCACTTAACTCAAATACACCCATGGGAGCGTTTCTTCCTCCCTCAGACTCAGCATCCGGGTCCCTCTAGTGGTAATGGAAACAAAAAGTCTTAGAATCTGCCTGTTCAGAAGGTTGAGGTCTGTAAACACATTGATCAGTTAAGAACTCTCACTGCACAGGCCTGTATGCATTTATTTTGATAACTGCATTCAGAACCAACACTCCACAACAGCAGCAGTCAGTTATAGAATGCCTTTTTATTAGCAGTACTGATCATTACATCAGCAGCAGCTGAGCAACTGCAAAAAAACATTACAGGCATCAGTCAAATGAGACGGCTCAGGTCTGACTGAAGTCAGGCCCGCCGTTCTAGTCTAAGAACAGGGAGGAAATCTGCTAAACTCTGTGTTCACCCAAAGTCACGTGGGTACTTTACATACAGTTTATTCACAGCATTATCACCAAAAGAAAAATAGCCTTCAAAACACAGTCCTGTCTGAGAAGAACAAAGACAGCACGGCCCCTCTCCTCCCCCAGCAAAAACCGATACACGATACATTCAAGGTGATTATTTACAATATTCACAAATGATAGAGAACAGCTCCTTCAAAAACAAAACAAAGACACTTTTTTTTTGTGCTTTTCATTATTACTGCACATCATAATGTTGAAGAACGAAAAGGAATGAGGCACATTCGTTGCTCAGGAGGAATGATTTCCAGAGCCCTCAGTATGGCAGTTGGTCGGCGGCGAGCGACGAACAATCACTAGACTGTAAACCAAGACAAAACCTCTAGAATGGAGTGATGAGTTACACAGTGTACCCTCAATGCATTTCAGTTCATCAGAAGGGTTTCCTTTATAATACAGAAGTGTTTTTATTAGAAAAAGGGGAGCTATTCTGGAGTCAACACAGTTCATGTCATGACGTAGGAGAATACATAACCACAGAGGTTGTGACAAACTGTCTATAGTCTCTTTTTTTTTGTCTTTACAT
This sequence comes from Anablepsoides rubrolineatus, assembly GCA_031762495.1. Taxonomy (NCBI): domain Eukaryota; kingdom Metazoa; phylum Chordata; class Actinopteri; order Cyprinodontiformes; family Rivulidae; genus Anablepsoides; species Anablepsoides rubrolineatus. Next base: position 12,537,271 of record JARVGW010000815.1, read on the forward strand.
ATTTACATGTTTGAAGTGTGAAAGTAGACAGACATTCAGCGGCGGCGTTCAGCATCGGAAGCATTTTCACAGACAAAAAGGGAGCTGAGGAAATGATCTCAACAGTACAAGCCGAAATCAAACAAAGGAAACATTCAGCGTGTTGAGTCAAAGGCATACAGATCACAAAATTACTGCAATCAGAAAATTCTGCAAAACCTTCAAATCCATCCTTTTTCTTTGCACACTTTTTTTGTTCCGGGTCGCATGGAGCTGGAGTCACTGTGCAAAAGGCCGGGTACACGTAGCATAAGTGGCAACTTCGTCGAGCAGGGGGTCTCTGCAGTAACATGAGTTTCTTGTTTTGTGGGAGGAGTTTGTCCACGACACGATTGGTCTGTTTGACTTTTATGGGCGTGGTTTGTTCAAGACACGATTGGTCGGATTTACTATTTTGGGTGGGGCTTAAAGAAGCTGGGGGCAGCTGGATGTGTCTTGATCGAAACGACCAGGAAGCACTTATATTTTCAAATAAAATATTAATTTTAGTCAGAACTCAAGACAGGAAATCTGAATGCTGTACATGTGGAGGGAGGGGCGTGTAACAATTCAGCTCAGTCAAAACCTCCCCAGCCAGCCTGTAAAAAGATAGCTTTATATCACAATAATATTTGAGTCGTTCTGTTTTAAACTGTACATATATCATATTTACATGTTCACAATAATTTTACTAATAACATTACTTCCTCTTTTAAATTCAATCCAACCAATCACAAACTCATCATGGATAGGACAAACTCCGCCCACACAATAAGAAGCTCCTCCCATGTACTGCAGAGACCCCTACTTGACTCCATCACATAGAGTCAAACATCTAGAGGTGGGCACAGTTCCACTAATAGCAGAACTAGCTTCTCCTTTATTGAATTAGCTTTTTTGCTAATTTGGGTAACTGTTAGTGGACCATTTAGCTTCCACTAAATTAGGCTCCACTAATTTTAAGTCCACTAAAATTGTGTAAAACTTCTATTTTCATGCCATTTATCCTGGACGTGTCAGGCACCCTCTGTGTTTTTGTAATTGTCAAATTAAGTGCATCAATAAGAAATAACATTTAACAATATTTAAATAACAAATACACAGATTGACTACATATACAATATGGTAGAGAAAGTATTTGATATTTGTTGTTTGGCTAATTTAAAAAAAAGTATTAATAAAAATACAAACTTCAAAGAAATGCTTTATTCTGAAAGGTCTTCAATTGAAAGGAGATGATAACAGAGGCTCAATGACAGTCGTCTTACTCAGTGGACAGCGTTTGCTGCCACTAATTTCTTTAATCTGTTTAGTGGATTAGTGTTAGCTAAGCCGAGATTCTTGTTTAGCAGCTTAGTTGTTGACTTTTTGGTTAACTGTGCCCACCAATGCAAATAACTATCCACACTCTCATTTATGGACCTCTTTGAGTTACCAAATAACATAACATGCATGTTTTCAGTCTGAAGGAGGAAACCAGAGTACCCACAGGAAATCCACATGTGCTCAGGGAGAGCATGCAAACACAGAAAGGCCCCAGACTCCAAGACAAACTTGTGACCGCTGCACCACCATGATGCCCTTTTCAAAACCACATGAAAAAAAGATGCACTGCTGACTGACATGGCTTCTTCGTGGCACTTTAAAACAAGCTTCTCTCTCCATTTTTACTTATTTCTTTTTTTTGCTTCAGTGATCAGGCATCAAAAAGTTATCCATCAGTTCGATTTGGCACAACGATGTGAGAAATAAAGACACTCTGGCTTGCTGAAATCCATCCTGATGCCTGGTTGATATGAATCATATGTTAAAAGAAACAAACAAAAAAAGTAAACATTAATGACATGATGTTTAGTTTCTGTCTGGCTATAGTTTTTGGAGCTGCTGTACTCTTTCACATAATCATGTTAACAAAACAGAGATTCACTATTTACATTTAAACTCAATATTGCTGCTCACATTTGGGTCGGCACGCACCTGCATTCATTTGTTGATCTACAGATTGAAACCGTGTAGTAATTAATGACATGCTTGCATTATTTTTTTAAATAATTTGGTGTGTTTTTATGCCTTTAGTCTCTGATTTAATGCAAACCCAGCACAGCACATTTTGTTAGGCTGAATATATGATTTCATTTGCCTGCTGGGAACATTTCCATTACCTCTATTGGCTCGGAGGTTTCAATCAGAACTACTGTAACTGTCACTTTGCACTGCATCACATTCACTGGACCTTGACCCACTGTGGGGCTTACAGACCAATTATACTAAATAAAGCCGGGCTACATTCAAACAGCAAGGAACACAGGTATTTGAGGCATTTCTTTTACATCCTCAACAACAAATTCTTATTTTTCCTTTTCTTTGTCTTCATGTTCTGCAATTTTTCACATCAGTCCAGCATTGTGGTCCATTCCCCGCCTGACATCCTTGAAGAATTATTGGTTGTTAAAGAAAATGAGAAGTGGAGGGGGGGAGACGAGAAAAAAAAAGAAAAAGGAACAAACAGCTGAGACGCTGTCATTCCAAAGAGCGTGTGGTGGCAGGAATACTGCTGACGTTTCAGTCCTGCCTGCAGACATGAGTTATGGTCCCATATCCCTATGAGACAACTTAGAGGCATTTGGCACACGAGTCATGCTTTCTATAGAATACTGAAGACACCCTCACCTGCACAAGTACATGTAAGCAAGTGTTTCTAAGTGTGCAAAAAGGAAAAACAATACCAAGAGGAACAAGAAGAAGGATGTTGCTTTGATTCATCTGTTCGGTCAGAATGACTCTAAAGTCTGTCTGATGAATCACCCCGAGCATTAGATACTTATATGAGGTTCAAAATTCACAATTTCTTTTCAAGGTCCTTGTTGGCAATCAGACCAACAAGATCTAAAGTTGGGAACAGATGGCTGGCAGTCTTGTTAATGTTGCAGAAGAGGGTACACAGCATCCCACTCCTGGTTCTGCCGCCTCAGTCAATTTGCACGGAGAAAGCAGTCTCAATAGTCTCTGTCCTCCTCCTCTCTGCTCCCCGTTAGGGGCTTTTCTTTCTCTCAGTCCATCTTTTTCCCCTTCATCCCCTCTCCTCCCTTGTCCCGCTGCCACTGAGAGCGGGAGAGAGAGGCAACTCTGCACTGCAGACACAGCAACAACCTCAGACCGTCTGACCAATTAGTGCGAGCCATGATATGAGTGGCAAAGCCTGCAGCCAGTCATAAGGAAAGACTCATTATGGGTTGAAGAGGTTTTGCCTGAGAGACTGACAGCACAGAGGGAGCCGGATGACAATGAAATATGAATGTGAGGGGGGAGAAAGAGGGAGCAGAGAATGGAAAAGGGAGAGGGGACTGACAGAATGAGGAGGAAAAAGGAGAGATCTATGGAAATAAGTGCTCCACACACGGGCAGAATCCTGTCTCCTTCATTCTCTCCACAGTCACTGGCCGGTCTGAGTCCTGTCACTGCAGTTTTTCTTACTCATCAGATGGCTGAGGTCCACCAGCTCCCCCAGCTCCCCCCGCTCCAGAGCCCCCCTCAGCAGAGCCCGGCTCAGTCCCGGCGTGTGCTGCTGGGACATGTAGCCCTGACTGCTCGGAGGAGGCATGGCGGGCGGGGGCAGGGGCAGGGGCAAGGGGACCATCCCGTGGCTGCTGAGGATGTAGCCCTCCGGAGCCGGCCAACGCAGCGGCAGAGGCTCGCTGTACTCCACGGGGGCGCTGGGTGCTGACACCACCCTCCGGCGCTCAGGCGAGTCCTGCGGGGTCATGGGGTAGACGTACTCTCCTGCAGACTTTCTGAGGGGGGCTTTCGGTGTACCCTTCCCCATTTTCTCCTGCTTGTTCAGGCAGACGTAATGCTGGCGTGGCGTGTCGCTCCCGCGCACGTCGCCGCAGTGTCGCCCGCCCCCGCCCTGCTGGAAGAGTCTGGTGGTCAGGTAGACGGAGGGGGGCATGCGACAGGGCGAGCCCAGGCCTACAGAACCTCCCCCCAGGTACGTCTGGCTGGTATCCCAGCCTCCGGAGTTGGAGTCGGACAGCCGCAGGCCTCTGCGTTTCTGCTGGGGGGTGTGCTCCGGAGTGGGCAGGAACCCGGGGTCCAGCTCTCCAGACTTCACCCAGCCGTTGGGCATGACGAACAGGGTCTCTCCACCTTGCGAGCAGGTGCGCTCCCCGCCTCCTTGCCGTGTCACGCTCAGCACGGAGCCCGCCATCCCGGCGTTGCTCAGCAAGCCTCTCTCGCGCCGCTGGATGGAGGACTGCGAGGTGCCGCCGTGGCGACGGCTGGCGGGCTTGTGGGCCATGATCCAGCACACGGCCAGTCCAGAGAGCGCTGCCCCGATGGTGAATGCAGACACTGCAGACGCCACAAGGAGGTTGAGGGAGACCAAACTTTCTGGTTCAATCAATAGACTCTGCTGCAGAAATCCTGTCCAGAGACACAAATACAAACATGACTTTTAATAAAACGGTTCAAACAACAGCATCCTCTCTCTGTGGGAACTGTAAATACAAGTGCATTTATTCACAATGGAACACAGTAACTACATCAACCAATAAAATCAAAAATAATTAAATTTACTGTTTGTAGGGGAAAAAATTAGGTAAATTTAAATTAAATAGCAGCAACACCTCTAAAAGAATTGGGACAAATTAGTCTGTAAATGCCTAAAAACTGAGAAGACCAGTTACTGGAGAGTCTGGAAGAGAATATTGTCTTGTTTTTGTTTCACAAAGCATCAAATACATTCATTGTTAGGTCTGCACTGCATGCAGGTCGGCTCAGCACCTGAACCCTCCTACAAAACCACATTGCTGTAATGGATGCAGTACCTGGTGCTGAATTGTCTTGCTGAAATATGCAAGACCTTTCCAGGAAAACAAAAAATAAAAGACGGTGTCTTGATAAGAGCATTATGCTCTTCTAAGGCCTGTATATATTTCTGACGTGCAAACCACCACACTAACAGATAAGCAGATATTTGAACTATGTGCTGATGGATGGATGATTTTAACATTCTTTAGAAGAACAGATGTGGGGTGAGTGGTTTCTAAATATTACTTCTAATTTCAGTTTTAATCACCACAGAACAGTGTTTTTTTGCTTTTTTCAGTGCATTTAATTGAACTATAAATTAGAGAACACAAACGTGTTACTGCACGGTGCTCACATTTGCCTTCATCATTGCATGATAGAGCTTTAACATTTGCAGATGACATGACAAACGGTGTTTACTCACAATGATGTGTGAAATTATTCTGACTGTTAGAGACCTTTTAAGCACTTTTTCTCCAGATTCTTGAAATATCTTGATGTTATGAACTGTAGATGAGGATGATTTTCCATCAAGGAAGAATATTTTGAAATTGTTGCACTATTTTAAATGCAGTTTTTCCAAGACTGGTGAACTTCTATCCAGCTTTACTTCTAAAAGATCTCTCTCTAGAAAATCTATCTCTAGAAATCCTCTTTTGTACCCGGTCATTTTAGTGCTGCTGTCAGATTTAAAGTTACCCTTTTTCTTAAATGACTAATCGTATTTATACATTTTTGATATGTTTACTACATTTCAATGAAAATAAATGATGGGTTTATATTTATATGATGGAACTGGGGTTATACTTAATAAAAGTAAGAACTAACAATAACTTTTCTTAACCATTGATCCTTATGATGTTTATGCTTCAGAGGATCCTCGCTCCAGTTTGGCCTTGAGGTCTCAGAAGCTCCAGGTTAAAGCGAGGCCTGCACTTGTCATCAGCGCAGCTCAGACCGCATGCAGCAGACTCTCCCCTCACACTTTCCAGCCTGGCCCGAGAGTCTTCTCCTCACATTACCTCAGTGTTTCCACCCAGCTCTAATCGCTCCCATCTGCAGACACAGCAGCTCAAAAGCCCGTCTCTGGCTTGACCTCTCCAGTTCTTTCATCCTTCGAATAAAAGTCTATCACATCTGCAGTTCTGGCGTCACTTACTTCTGACAGCATCAGTCTCACGGAGGTATATGAGCTATAGAAACCTATATTACAGTTTAGGACAAATGTGTGACATTAATGCCTTAAATATGGAACCTTTTTCATGTTGTGCTTTTTCTAAATGACACATCTGAAATGCGAGCCACTTACCAGAATCATGACATTTTACTAAAACTATTTCCAGCTTGTTTCTCACTTATTACCTCAGATCTACACCTTTCATGAGCCAAAGGATAGTGCCGTTACCATTTTGCCATCTGACATTGTCTGAACCTCTCCCACATCCTGTCTAATTAAACTGTCTCACACTGGGAGCGTTTCCACTTAAAAAAACTGCTTCTTCATCCACCTGATCAGTGACAAAGACACCAAGACACTAAAAAGGAATAAATCACACTGTGCAGGTGAGGATGTTCTATCGTAGATTGAAAAAATAAGGTTATTTCTTATACAATTTGTTATAAATGCTCTCTCATTTTTGCTGTATTAGAACAAAATGTTCAGTCACAAGCATGCAGGTGTAATAAATCCCTGAGCCACAAGGTGGAGCCTTTTTTAACTAACCAACAGGAGCCAGAAGTGTCCATGTCACAGTGCTGCAACCTACCATCACAGTCTCCTAGGTGGGAGCTGGTGTTCCCGTATTCAACGTCTTGTTGGAAAGGAATCCTGTTGCCACAGAGAAAACACACGAGAACATTTTTCTCAGAGAGAAACACAAACCAAAGGGAGACATTTGAGCTTGAACGGGTGAAGAATAGATGTTTACAGTTTGACACAAGTGTCTAAAATATTTGGACCCTATCTGGTAAAACTGGATTAAAAATTATATATAATATGTGGCCACGAGATATATATTTAAATTAAATTAAATTAATTTAAACTTGTCTATGTAAACAATCAGTAGTCTCTGCATAAAAACGTCTCGTGGCCATGCATTCACTCTCTCATGACCACTGATAAAATTCTTTTTAGCATTGAGATTGTAAAATTTGAACTGAATGTAAAAACAATAAAGTAGCTCACTAATCAAGTCTGATAGTAATTATTGTTACAAATAATAAGACGCTTTGGTGAATTGTTTATTGTAATGAGATACAGCACTGATCTCATTATTGATCTTTTGTTCACTGCAGGGTCAAAGGTGAGGGTCAGCTGCACAGACGGTGATGAAAGTTGAATTACAGACGAAACAGTTCAAGGTTTTTATGTCTCTAGAGGCTAAAGACTCCAAACAATTGGCAACCCTAAATATTTCTTTATTTAGCTGTCAATTTCTTATGTTTTGTTGTCTGTGTTAGTGATGTGTGGATCAATACTGAAATATCTATACGACAGATACCAGAACTTTAAGTTCTCAAATTGATTTTAAAATCAAAATATCAATACTTTTTTTCATTTCAGGTAATGTATATCATTAACTGGAACACAGTGCAAAGCAACTCTAACTATTGAAATGTTGTCTAAATCATGCACAGTTGTTGGGAACTACTTTTTCCTCCGCCTGGGTATAAGCGCAGCGGCACGTCTGTAGATGTTACATGTTCATAAAATGTAAACTAAGATGCAAGTTTTCATTTTTTACAGTAGTTCTTGATAATTGAACAAGAATTTATTTGAATGGTTTGATTATTTTACTTTGTATTGTTTAAAACAGCATTTTCAAATACTTTATATGACGTCCTTTGTTTGTTTTTTCTGTTGTGTCTGTGTTTAAATGAGGACGATACATCAAAATACTTCAAATGAATAAATTTCTCTGATGTCTTGTACTCTTTATGATTTAAAATTCACTACTCATTTTCAGATTTACCAGAGACATTAGGTGTTTCAGCACAAAGTATCAGTATTGGATCAGCATCACTGATACCAGCCTGATTTTTACTCAGTATCAGACTGGAGATCAGTGGCTTTGAACATCACTAGTCTGTGTAAAATGATCACGTCTGCAACATTGATGCATACTGTGAATAGTGTTCAGTGTGTTTGCTCCCCTCACCGTGTTCCTGGTCTCAGGAAGGAACAGGTGCTGCCTTTGGTCCAGCCACAGTACGGATCCCTGGAGGCCAGACAGCTTCTGCACGAACACAGACAATCAAAGAAAATAAACTAGTGTTTAATAACTAAATAAATGTTTAGGAGCTAAATTAATCAAGGGGTAATCTAGTTATTAGCTGGTAAAGATAGAATTGGAAGGGTCATAAAAATCCCTTAATTTGAAAATTATTATGGGATAAGTTCTGAAATTTCTGCAGTCACACACACGGCATCAGTTGGATACTTGCACACTAAAATAATCCAATCCTGAAGCCTTCTTCTTCAAGTTAAATATTATTTTTCCAGAGAGAAAAAAAAAATCCCTCACAGAATATAAAGTAAACAAAATAAGCAAGCTGTGATTTAACAAACACAGGTGGCATTCCTCCTCTGCTGGCTGAAACAAAAAGTGAAATGCTAATTTTATTGGAACGACTGCGGTAACAGGTGGAGGGAGAAATCAGAGAAGGAACAAATGTAGCCATTGTTTTGGACCTCCAACTACATTTAGTTGGGAGAAATTATCAGCCAAAAAAAAAAGAAAAAAGGAAAAAAAGACAACAATAGAAACAGTACGCCACAAGTGTATTCGTATCGCTTACCTCATGCAGCGCGAGTGGAGGTGGCAGCGAGACGTGGGCACTCTGACCAGACAGGAGGGGAAGGCCAGCAGCAGAGTGTGGCTGATCCGGTCCAAAGTCAGGGACAGGAGCTGACGAGCCTGAGGGGAGTCCTCGCCGCACCTGGAGACACATGACACAGAGTTTTACTGAAGTCTTTCCTAAAGAACCTCATTCAAAAGAGGCTGGATTAAAACACAGGTCTAATCAGTCCACCCAGGATCAAAGACCCAACTAACTGCAGCAGGACATCCCCCCCCACTGTTAGATTATCACGCTCATAATTCATAACTAAATCAATAATGGACAGTGTTGGGTTGCAGTCCAGCTGTCCACAAAAGAAACAACCCTTCATGAATGCAGAGAGAAGAAATGAGCCTAAAGTTATCTGTATTTGACTGCTGACTGCTGACAATTTTTGTAATTCCATTAAAATCACATAGTTGCTTTTATTGGCATTGTTGTTTTAGTATTTTGATAAAAAATTACAAGTAAAAACAATGTCTTAACTACAAAAAATGTTCAATTCTACACCTAACTGATCATAAAACCATACTGCTGAAACACTAAATTGTCAATCTCACCTTTTTTCACAGGCTTTGAGACATTTTTTTATGTACTTATTAAATTATATTTAAAAAATGTTTTGTGAATTAAAAATTCCTTTCAACCAAATAACAATTTGTAATAGAGTAATTAGATCATACTTAAATTAGGTAGCCTTTTTTACTCCCGTGTTTAAGTTGAAACAAAATGTCTTTAACACTGTTGTCTCACAGAGCAGATGTGTGTGGGCCAGATCTGGAATCATGCTGGCACTGCTGAAAGGACAAGTAGTTTGTCAACAGGACGTGGGCCAGGTCTGGCAATGACACTGTTTTTTAAGATGGCGTGCCACAACTGGCCCAGTTGTGATTTGGTTTATGTGGTGCTGAACCATGCATGGACCACCTCTAGCAAACTTCATCACTTTCCACCAATGGGCCATCATTCTTTGAGGTATCTGGGCTAAGTGTTGTAACTGGGCCAGACAAATATTCCTATGTGGGGTGTTTATGTTTTGCCAACATGTAGTTTGTTAACCTCTTGCCTGTTAGAAATATCTTTGCACACAGCCGCTCCGCTGGAGGCGGTTTGGATCAGAGTAATCACATTATTCCAGGTGCTGACTTGACACGAGTGGACAGTTAGATTATTGGTTTGTTACATGAGTGATTGACAGGCTTTGTTCTAACATCCTGCCCCGCTCACACTGAGGCCCAACAGAATTTAATGAGTATAGATCCTGTAACTCTCTCCACTGAGGCTGCTGCTGCTCACAGAAAGGTGAACAGTCTTATTTTAATTATAAGGTATAAGTAACCCGTGATGGATATGGCAGTTTGAAGTGAACAGGGTTTCCACACTGAGCTGTACTTATAGAAAAATACTGATTTTTCAGTAAGTGTAACTCAAGAGACTTCATAAGTAGAAAGCACAGCTGGAAGCAGGTGCAGCGGGGACTCCATATCTGGAGCAATATGCCACGATTTGTACGACAGCGAAGATAAATGTTGAGGATCTCTTGACTCGCACTCACTTCTCCGTGTTGAATCCCTCCACCTCCTCCAGGAACACGCTGCTGTGAGAGACCGAATCTCCGCCTGGAATCATTAGAAACTTGAGGATGGTCCCTCGGGTGGAGCCCAGGAACAGAACCGTACGATTCTTGTGGGGGCCAGCTTCTGTGTCTACCACCATGGCTGTCAGCTGGTACCTTATATGAACACATGAGCTGATAAATTAGACCGCTAAAGCACACATCCTGTGCTACATACAGGTTACATACATGCATGTTTTCAACAGTTTTGTTTTCAGAGGAAACAGAAAACAAAGATTAATTTGTGTACCTTCCCATTGTCTTGACCACCCAGGGTCTTTGCCCCAGCAGTGGGACGGTTTCATCCATAAGAGGGTGGGTCTTCACAAAGTTCAGCACCTCGTCTGGCAGCGTGGTCGAGGTGCTAAATCTGGATCCCTGCACGGCACATCCTCCGGGCCTGCAGACGTGAGGAGCAGCAGGAACATGTGACATAAAAAAAAGAAGAAAAAAAACAAGAGAGATGACATCATCTTTTTTTAGAGCCTGGATTTTACAGAAGATTTAGGTTTCTGTAGGGTTGACAGTATCAGCGGGACAGATGCTCAGGACAGCAGCACTGCAGTTTTCTGCTGTTTTCCTTCACACACTTTGCATCACATTACCTTGGTTTGGGCACTGCCTCATCTGGAACAGGTGTCCAAATGGACTCGGGGGACTTTTGCTCTTTAAACCGGCCCTCAAAAACGTGAGCGAGCTGCTGCATGTCGAACACACAAACTGCAGAACCTGGGATGCTAGCAAAAGCAAACAATGGGAAAAGGATATATTCAGAAAAACAATGTCTCTGTAGGTTTTTTGCACATCCTGCGAGTGTCCCTGGCACCTGTTTGGGGGTGTTGAAAAGAGACCCAGGATGACGTCTCGTCCCTGCATGTGGATGATGTCACTCGTGGCGTGCAGGAGGTTGAAGTAAAAGTGGGAGTCTCCTGGGATGGAGCAGTTGAGCCGGGCCTTTAGAAACGTGGTCCACTGTTTCTCCAGGACGCGCTGAGAGCCGCCCAGGTCAGACTTACAGACACGAGCCACACGGGACACCATCACCTGGGATGAGAAAATCAAACATAATAAAACGGCTGAAGGACTGCAGATGGAAAATAAATAAATAAATAAATACTAGATAATTTGCATTTCCTGTGAAAATGCATTGTGAATGCTTAATTGCTTAAACATTGTTGTTGAATAGCTACAAAAAGTAGCTGAAATTAGCAGAAAGAAACAGAACGAGCATGTTTGCTTAATAAAGCGGCAAGAAGCTAAGATTAGCTGAAAAATGTTCAAATAAACTAAAAACACAAAAACAGCTGAAATTAGCAGAAAGCTGCCGAAAGAAGATTAAAAAAACCTAATATAACAGAAAAGAAGATGAAAGACACACAAAAAGGTTTAAATTAGCAGAAGAATAGCAGAAAAGGTCAGAATGATGAACTAAAAAAGCTAAAATCGGTCACATAGAAGTCAAATGCAGCTGAAATGAGTACAAATGAGATTAAAAGTTAAACTAAAATATGCAGTAGAGATTTCTAAATATTTAAAAAGTTTTAAGGATGTTGAAAAACAGCTCAATAAGAAAATAATGGCAGAAAAAAAACTAAAATATCTCAAAAAGTAGTTGAAGTATTAAAAGTCAGAGCAGAGAACGTCCCGTAGGAGCCAAACACTTTGATATATAAATTGTTGAAATAACACAAAAGTTGTGAAACGAGGTACATGCCAAAGAAAAAAACGATCTCAATAGTGAATGCTTTACAAGATTTTGCACAAAAACATGGGAGGCTATTAAAAAACAAAGAGAACCTTTTCTAGATGATGAAACTCCATCGCCATTTCTCTGAAGAAGAAATAAATATGAGGCCCCCACTCCATGGCGCTGACAAAGTAGGGCTCTGTAAAACATAATGAGACAACACTTTGAGGTCTTTAAAAAATAGTGAAAATAAAAGCCAAGAATTTTCTAAAGAATGCATTCCACCTGCTGCTTTTCATAGCATCCAAACAAAGATCAGCTTACAATGAGAAATGGCACAATCGGCAATTAACTGTGGTTTCCTTCATCTTAGTCAGTTACAAACATTAATCAGTTGTAAATGTACATCCAATGATTGATTTCTGACAAATTCCTTAAGACTGGTTTTGTGGTTCATGAGATATTTTGCTAACAGACAAACAAGAATAAAGAAAACAGCTAATGCTAAGGTTTTAAGTAAAGGTTTTACAAAATGTGTAGTGCTCTGAGTTTGTATTAGGGATGAAACTCAGCAACAACCACGCCATTATTATTAGAAAAACTAGCTGAGTCATTGCTGCTTTTATTTGTTGTGAAGTCGGTCGGCTGGGACGACCATTTGATTTTGGGTTGACTGCAAAATGAAATCAGAGGTAGATGTACATACAGTGACGGCTTCCTGAAAATTTCATCTAAATCAACCCTGTATTTTATGAGATATTCAGCTAACAGACATAATTGACCTCAGAAGTTAATGTTTAAAAAGTAGCTCTTGCTCGATAAGTTAGTTGCTTAGAGTTTGTGTTGAAGATAAGCTTCAGCTACTAACACACTACATTGAAGCTTAACAGCTGTAAAATTGGCTGAGTCATAAGCATTTATGTGTTTGATGAGATTGCTTATCTCTGGCAGCCATCTTGAATGGGACTGACTCCAAAAACTAATCAGTGGTTGACGTTTACCCAGTGATTACTTTCTGAAAGTTTTCATTCAAATATGCCCACTGGCTCATGAGATATTCTGCTAATGGTACAGACAGATGAGCACACACACTTACACACACACAGGCAAAATCTTTCTCTTTTGCCTTCGGCAGTGGGTAGTAATGAAGAGCTGGGGGGGTGGGGGGGATCAAACATAATTCCCACCGCACCTCAAATGGCTCTGTAATAAGACCAACATCAACACGAAACCTTCTGTCCACAGAACTCACTTATTAAACATTTATGTCCTGTTTAATTTCTCAAAATGGACAACAGATAATTTAATCATTAATTCATCTCGCTCAGATCCAGTGTTGACTTGCCTGGACTTGTTATTTGCCCACGGCCTTCCAGTTCACACGCAGACTGAAAACTTTGAATCTGCAGGGATTCTGATTAACCCGAATACATCATTCTGTCTGAACGTGTTCCTGTTAGAAAAGCTCTGTTAAAAGGACAGCCTAATCAAGTCTGCTTCTGCTGAATGGAGCTTATTATTTAACCCAGCAAAAAAAATAAAAATATTTCGTCCTCATAGACAAAAGGATTCAACTGTCATAAAGTGATGAAGAGGACGGCTTTGATGATTTGCATGCCAGTCGTTCTGCCGAAGGTTTTTCTTGGTTTAATGTTTTCGAGAAGTACCTCGGAACCATTTGGAGTCGTGCTTGACTGTGCGGAGCGCGGGGCTGTCGCTGAGGCTGCGATAGATCACTGCATCGATGGCCAGGAAATCTGTCACTGTGCCGGTAAAAAGACTTCCATCTGGGAGGGAGAGAGGGAGAGAGAGGCAAGGAGGGAGAAGATTAAGAAGAAGAGGGGGGACGACACAGATACAGAGATAGCACAAGGTCAGAAAGATTAAAACCAAACAAGTGATGCAGCCAGAGGTCTGACTATTAATCATTTGTAAAGATAAACTTATAGCTGCGGACATTTCAAAGTCCAGAGCTGGAAACTAAGACGTTTGCTACGAAACTGCAAATCCAATTCTAAAAGAGTTGGAATGTTGTGGAAAACAAACAAACCAGAAAAAAAGAAAGCAATGACTTGCAAATCCCAGAAACCCATATTTTATTTACTTACCATTAGAGAGGCTAGCTTTTAAACTGTGCGCTAATAACAGACTGTATGGTCCCTCTTCTTTTTAGTACAAAGGATCTGAGGTTTCCTAAAATAAATTTCAAATTTCAATTTGTCTGATCACAGAACAGTTTTTCACTTTGCCTCGGTTCATTTTAAGAGCGTTTCTGGATGGTGTTTACATATGATATACTCTTTGCATGATAGAGCTTTAACTTGAATTTGTGAATAAAACAGCATTTAGAAATTGTTCTATTTTTAAATGCAGTTTTTCCCTCTGCTCATCTTTATTTCTGAAATCTTCAGCTCCTTTAAATGACTGTATTTATAGCCAGATCTAGTAATCTGTTGCCAGATAGCCTAGTTTGTTGCCAAATGTTCGTCCAGCTGTTTTTCATTTGTACCATTAATGGTCTTTTGTTGCCTGGTCCCAATGTTTTTGATGTGTTGTTGCCACAAAATTCAAAATGACCTTTATTATTCCCCCATAAAAACTGTACAATTTCTAAACATTTCACATGTTTACTGTGTTCTATTGTAAAATAAAATGGGTTTATAAGACTTGCATTCTGTTTCTTTACATTTACAAATTTCTTTTGGAATCAGTGTTATGTTTTTTTTAATCTTTAGAAAGTGAAGCCTCTATCCCACCTGCAAATAATGCCACATTGGCATGACGTGGGTCATATGGGCACCGTGCCATCCCACTGACGGGCTCGCCGACCATCTCCAGAGTGTCTCGCTGTAATAAGAGCCGAGTTATAAAACTCCAACCTCAAACAGCAGATGTAAAGTAAACCGTGGGGTTACAAATAGGTGAATACTAACAGTGTAGTTAGAACACAGAGGGTTGAAGGCATTTGTTCCACAGACAAACAGGCCTCCATGTTGGCTGAGCAGGACCTTGATGAAATTCCGACACTCTTCCTGTTGGGAAACGGACAAAAGAGCGTATTTCATGTTTAAGTTTCTTTTTTAAAAAAATAGCATTGAAGTGGCTGTACATTTGCATTAGGTAATATGTTTATAAATGTAGAAAACAGCCCTATATCTGTCTCCACAGCTCACCAACTGTATGTCATCAAACAGCCTGATGAGCTTCTAGTAAATGTCCTGTTTAATTCTGATCAGTTCCATGTTTAAAAAAATGTCACTAACATACAGTATTTTCATTATCTAGCCCACTGTTTTTACATTTTGCTAATTTTTACTAAATGTTAAATTAAAATGTTATGTCTAAATGATAAATTCAAATATAAGTGTGGCAAAATGTTCAATTTTACTTTTAAGTATTTCAAAATGGTGCTCAGCTCTTGTTATGACATCATCATCCTGAGACAAAAGCAGCTGCTGAAGTTGCTAACATTGCTAACGCTGCTAATGCTTCCCTAAAACATCTAAGTTGCAGTTAAGGCTGGTCCTGTCCTTGTAAATCTTATCCTGTTTCATTTTTGATTATTGAGTTTTCTTTCTTTCTTTTGGATGCTCCTATTTTCTTTCCTTTTGTTCCAGACAAGTGTAAAACATTTATAGCATTTCTAAACCTTTATAGTCTTGATTTGTTTGTGTTTCCCCTCTGCGTTACCAGTCTTTATCATTCGCTTGTATTTTTCTTGACTTTTGCGTCTGTATTTCTGGGACTGCAGGTAGAATCCGTCTTTTCATGCATCTGATTTTGCAGCTTGTTTTATGGGCAGATTAGGACGTTTCTTCCTTTCTTTGAAATAGTTTTTCCAGGCAAAGATTACACTCAATAAGCCTCCGGTACTCAGCCTAACGGTTCTCATTAACTCCCCGAGCCGATCATCAGCCTCATATTCAGCAAACGGTTTGGAAAAATCTTCCACTGGAAGTTTTTACATTTAAATTGTCTGCATTTCAATCATAGCTACTGATCCGTCTTGTTAGAAGTCATGTGATGAACTGACCCGAGATATTAAAATATCACACCAGAGATAAACGATATGATGAAGTGATGTAAGCACAGACCAGGAGCTTAATATTCTAGTTGTGATCACGACGAGTTCCTTTTTTCATACTGGCTCCATAAATCATGAGCGTCACTGCCACGTTCCAATTTTTGTCGTTTTAAATGGGAATGTTAAACTCTTCCTCTGTGGGTCCTTTTTAAAAATCCATCCATTATCTTAACCCACTACTTCATTTCAGGGTGACGGGGGTCACTGGTGTCCATGTCCAGAGGTCACTGTATGAGGGGCGGAGTTCACCCTGAACAGGTCGCAAGTCCATCACAGCCCAACTCACAACTATTCACTCCCTTACTCATACCTGAAGACAATATGCCACATTTCCTCTAGTCCAAGCAAGTACCTGCTTCGTTGTGGTTCCAAGTGGTCCCAGTCGACACCAAAATCCAACATCAGAACACTGTTCATCATTGATTGGCTAAGGGGTGGCTGCCTTTACAACAATAACTTGAGGTGCCATTTTTTCCAATTGTAGCAGCAACATTAGTTGTGTTTCCATCCAATTTTAATTAAAATTTAAATTTTTTGCGATTTTTTAAAATTTTGCTAAAAGGATAAAAAGAAGACATGCAAATCATACATGTTTCCATCAACTGCCTTGTTGCGAATCAACCAGGCTATAGTGTAATTACATCAGACCCATGGTCGGAGTAAACCGGAAGTACAAGTCGCAAAACTCGCAGGGACACATCCCTGGACAACGGAGAGAAGTTATCAGGAACTTCTTGCTACTATCGGGTAAGTTGTACTTATTCTGTCATATCAAGTAGTTTTGGCGATGTTACAGGAACAACTGAGAAGACGCCGACAGCAGGAGGAGGGTCCAGCTGCAGTCGCTCTGGTAAATTTTCACTATGTCAGAACTTA
>JARVGW010000815.1:12575623-12591633 GCA_031762495.1 Anablepsoides rubrolineatus
TTCTTTATCTTCTGGTGCAAGTGCATTAAAGAGCTTCATTATCTCTGCCCTGATGTTTTCCTCTGGTGTTTCTTTCTCCTCTAATCCTCTTTGAATGAAGTTTTGAAAACCATCTTACGTCACTTCCTGGTGGAGTCAGACAGTAGTAAAAAAAAAAAAAAGATGAATTCTAGCTAGCTTGCCACCGACAACTGGTTACTCAGCTGAAGTAAAAAACCATCCATGTCAAGACAAAAGAAGGCTTTTGGGAGTCTTGTGCTGCTTCTGTGTACATATCGGGGCACACCGTCCTGTGAAGCGGTAAGTAGGTCGTTTTCAGGCCAAACAGCGGCTAGCAGCTACCGCTAGCTGCCTGTCTGCTGCAGCCTTTCTGCGATACAACACACGGTAATCATTGAACTGGTAGCTACAATTACCACACAATTGGCGAGGGCTTGGTTTACATTTACAGCTGTGGCATTTCGGCATTCTGCTTCATTATATTTCACCGCATTATTAGCTAAAGCCGGAGCTTTAATATCGCTGTTCATGATGCATTAGCATGTCAGTCTGAGGATATCATCCATCATCATGCCCCAAACATTTCTTATAAAAAAATTGGCCACCCGTAGAATATAAATACTACATGTCATGTACTGCAGGATATTAAAAATTATGTTAGCAGAAGCTGTTAGTTTAATCCACAAATCCTCATTAGTTAGCATTAAGGTTATCCTTCCTCATTGTTGAGATGCCAGGACACTTAGCCCTTAGCTCAGCATCTGCATTTAGTTACATATGATCTTAGAAAACATAAAGGTTGGTTTAAGTGTTGCGGGTGCTAATACCTGGGTGAGTTGTCTTAATGACCTTTATTGATTTGTGTATTTGTTTATTTTTTATTTTAGTTTCTACCTGGCTCAACAGCAGAAACCATTGGTGCAGTGGTGTGCCAGGAGATACCAAGACCAAAGCTTTTCTGAATCCAGGTTTGTTTGTCAAATACATACTGTAATATTTACTCAATTTATTTTGTCATTATCAACCGTTTCATTATTTTTCTTACATTATTATACTTATTTATAAGCATGACAATATATGAAACCTAAATCATAGCAGCCTGCACACGAGTGTTGAAAGATTTTTTAATTATTTTAGTTTTTGATATTTAATGTTAATGTCCTTTTATTTCTTCTAGTCGTTTTAAAACTTTTACACCTAACACACATTTGGAGTTTGTCATTAAAAATCAAATGTTTTTGATGCTTTTGAATATTGAATAGGATCTCACTACTGATGTGTGCTTATTTAGCAGTTTTATAACTGATACAGTGTGACTTCAGTTTATTAGAGCACACCTCCAAAAATATAAAATATATGGTTGTAATAAATCAGAAGATTAGATTAGGTAGAGGACAAACATATGAATCAGCTGATGAATCATCTTTGCATACTGAGGCCTTGTCATCAGACTCTTTAAAATCACTTTCATAGAAATGGACTAGTTCTACTGTCATTGTGGCAAAAAAGTATAGAAAATAGGTTTTTAATTTTAGCCATTGTCTCCAAAACCTGACTAACTTAGGTTTCTTGTCGTTGTTGTAGTTTATAGTTCAAAATATCCATCCACAGTTTTATATTCTGCATACACTTCTCATCTGAAGATAGTGCTGCCAGCTTTTGTGACACAAACAAGCAACATAAACAATGAAAATCAATAATAATAATAAAAAAAAAATGAGGTTGAAATTGACAACTGGGTTTAAATAAAATGAACATCTCAGCATCTTACAATAAACAGGACTTTAAACTGTAAACCTAAAAACACGTGTTGTAAAGCTACGGTATATTTTACTTGATGCAGGGAAAACTATAGTTTGATTTATTAGTTCAAGACTGCAGCACAATTATAGTAAAAATAATTGTTAGTTATTTTGATTAGAATGAGTTGTCCATCAATTTGGCTGATTAAATCTTGAGGATGATTTAATATAGAGTTCAATCATTTTTGAGTAAGCATTGATGGGTAATATTAGCAATACATAAAAAACCAGCAGTGTGTGTTACAAGTCACAGAGTGTAGCCAGGAATGGAGAGAGAAAGACTTTTTAACTTCTAAATGTTGCTCATATTGCTATTTCTGTCGTGGATCATGGATAAAATCAATAAAGTCTAATGAAAAGCTTTTCTCCCTCTGCGTCTTTCTCCTCGTTGCTCATGACATGAGATGTCATTATGACTATTACCAATATTTTATGTCAGTGATTAATGTGTTACTAAAACATGATGCAGTTCTAGAGGGATGAATGGCGATATGCAAAGCATCAGCACCTCTGCAGCTTGGTTTATGCTCCCCTAGGCCACAGTATTTATTCAGTGAAGGCTGCTTCATCAAAAATACACCTGTGATGCATAACACCTTTTGATTTTTTTAGGTTTTATTTATTTATTTATTTTATTTTTTAATTAAAAAGCATGTAGATTTACCAGAGTCTATACTGGCTCAAATCATGTTGGGCGTAATAAAGAGAGGCCACACAATATTTAATTTTGTTTGTGGAATTTATCTAAGTCTCAGGTAAATGTACATTGCATCTTCAGTAAGCAGGGCTTTTTAGATTTCATTTATAAAAAACAGAATGTGGAAGTTAATTTGGTAAACAAAAATGTTTTTTTTTTCTATTATCTTTTTTAAATACAAAAAAAAAGCATTGTTTTGCCAGAGGTTGTAGCTTCAATACAGATGTTTGCAGAGGCAGGTGGGATATATGTAGGCCTGGGCAATAATTCAATAATATTAAATTTTTTTTAAAATTTTTTAATTAGTAAAAATTTATTCATTTCATTTAAAAACAAATGCTATACATGCAATAAATAATACAAATCACAAACAAAATGAAAGGTGGCAGAAAGAAGAAAAAAATCTTAAATAATATCACGGTAGACACATGATTAATATCAATAGAATGTTGATAATTTTAATGAGCTCAGATCCAGGATCACACGGCATTCTGGGGGGATGTAGGCAGAGGAAAGGCTATAGAACCTCGAAAAACTCAAACTCAGAAAACTAATTGATATTATTTATCAGCTGATATGAAATGCAGCAGGCACGTCCCACTGGGAGGAGGCCCAGAGGAAGACCCAGGACACCCTGGAGGGTTTCTCGGCTGGCCTGGGAGCGCTTTGGGATTCCCCTGGATGAGCTGGCCCAAGTGGCTGGGGTGAGGGAAGTCTGGGTCTCTCTGCTGCTGCCCTCGCGACTTGATCCCGGATAAGCAGAAGAAAACGGACGGACGGATGAATGAAATGCTTAAATTGCGCTAAATCTTTTCAGCCATATCGCCCAGTCCTAGATATAATGCAGCTTTGTTGGGCTCATTTTAGCATTTAGCACTTCATATCCACTTCATCAGCTGTCAATTTTTGTTGCTCCAACAGTTACTTTTCTTTTGTTTCAGCAGGAAAACTGACTTAAAAATTCTACAAAGCAGTCAACTTGAGGCCAATTTATTATTACTTTTTAATGTACTTTGAAACCTACTGCTTTGAATACTAGTGTGAATTAAAGTGAAATTTAACAATTTTTCTGTGACCTTTCTCCCATGTTCAGGTTTGTACCAGAAGATGAACGGTCTGTCCATACGGGAGCTATGCTGCCTGTTCTGTTGCCCCCCCTGTCCCAGCCGCATTGCAGCCAAACTGGCTTTCCTCCCTCCAGAACCCACCTATGCTTTGCTCCCTGACCCGGAAGCGGGTTCGGGACCTACAACTGTGTCTGCTTCCAACCCTGGGGCTGCTGCTCCTTCACTGGGAGCACCGGGACTGCGTTCTCGACTGAGCACAAGCAGTGGAGGTGACAGAGGAGGAGGAGGAGGAGGTGGCGGCGGTGGTGGTGGAGGCGGCAGCAGCAGTGGGGCCGGTGGGGCCGGCGGCAGCAGTGGTGGCAGCAGTAGTATTGTGGGCGAGGGGAGGTGGAAGCTGCATCTCACAGAAAGAGCAGAGTTCCAGTATTCACAGCGAGAGCTGGATGTGACTGATGTGTTCTTGACCAGATCTAGTCGAGGGAACCGGGTCGGATGTATGTACATTCGCTGCGCCCCCAACGCCAGGTGAGATTTAGAGTCGTGTGAATCTGAGCATCATCAGATACACACATTACAACATTTTTCATCTTTGGTTACATGTTCAAAATCTCTAAAATTATTATCTTGAAGATTTGATATCTTTTTTTAAACACTCCTGCTTTCCTTCCCTGCTTTGTCTTTAGGTTCACCGTGTTGTTTTCACACGGCAACGCAGTCGACCTGGGTCAGATGAGCAGCTTCTACATCGGCTTAGGCACACGTATCAACTGCAACATCTTCTCCTATGACTACTCAGGCTACGGTGTCAGTACTGGGAAACCATCTGAGAAGAACCTTTATGCCGATATTGATGCCGCCTGGCACGCCCTGCGCTCCCGGTAAACACAAACTGTTTTTTACATCTAACCATCAGTGAGTTGACACACTAACAGTGGCTGTTTCCAGACTGACCGTCTTTTTGCATCCTTGTTTCAGCATCAAGTGATCTGTCTAAAGTAATAAGATGATTTCTCCAGTGTATCAACTACAACATACAAAAGGGTCATTCTATCAAGTTGCAGATTAGCATCTTAGGTCCTAAATTATTAACCAAGGTTTAGGGTTTAAAATGGTTATTTAAAATATTATCTAATAATTTTACTCACAGACACAATTAAGTCTTTAAATGGATCTTTTAAAGCTATTAATGAAAGCTACTTTTTTAAGTTTGTGATATTTATCTAATGGATGATGATGTGTTTTTGTCAAAATGACAATCAGAATAAAACTTAATAATCTGCATATAAGAACTAGCGTAGTCATTGACATTAATACACACGTGAACAGAATGTAAGGTCCCCCTTTTGTTGACTTTTATTCTGAAATGTAAGCCTTTGTTTTTCAGGTATGGCATCAGTCCTGAGAACATCATCCTGTACGGTCAGAGCATCGGCACAGTGCCCACAGTGGATTTAGCATCAAGGTTTGAGTGTGCCGCTGTGGTGCTTCACTCTCCTCTTACCTCCGGCATGAGAGTGGCCTTCCCCGACACAAAGAAAACCTACTGCTTCGACGCCTTCCCAAAGTAAGTCCATAACTTCAGACAGAACACAAAACGTTAACTGGGGGTTCTTCACTTCTGACCTGAGGTCTGTGTTAGTGAAGATGTATGTTTATACTCTAAATATGACAGTTGACAACTGTAGAGAGCAAACTTAGTGCAGACGTTTAAATTGCTAAAAAATGTAGAACTAAAAACATTTTTTGCAGCGGTGAAAAAAATCATACAATGAGCTGTTTGCACTAGTGTGCAGATATACAGTATAATAAGAGAGATAAAATATTTCATGCATACCAATCTCTTCAGGTCACCATACAGTTTTTCTGTCAGATTTTTTGTCAGACTCATCCTTCTAAAACCTTTATGATGAAGTCATTTATTTGTTTATTTAGAGGTGTGCTTGGAGTCACGGTCATGTTTATCTTGAGTTCTGTAGCAGCACCTGTATGTTTCAGGCCAAAACAAACACATGTTTGAAGCTAACCATCTACCGAGACAGACTAAAACCTCCGTTCTAGCTGATGAAAAGCAACCTTATAATATTTAACACAACCAGTAATTGTCACTACTTCCAGCAGCTGGTTCAGTGTTGCTATAGGCTTCTCAGCAGTCTCCCTTCTGTTTTATTTTTAGTTTTGGAGGGACATCCAGTTCTTGGTAATGTCACCTTTCTTCCAGATTTTCTGCTCTTGTTGATGGCCATTTTTACTGTGTTTCATTGTTATCTGGTGTTGAGGAATTCTTTGGTTACCTTGTGCTGACTGATAAGGTGTCAACAATGAAATACTTACTGCTTAGTGAGCTCTATTTCAACCACAGCTTTGACTGTAGGATACAACTAAGAACATCAGGAATCCAGTACTTGGACATGTTGATCAGAGTAGGACTGGGCGATATGGCTGAAAATTGTGTCACAATTTAGGCGTTATCAGTCTATATTGATAATTATTGATTTGTTTTTTTGTTTTACCTATTTGAAATAAGGACCAGGAGAAAAACGGCTGATTAATACTGACAAACTGGTGACATGACCTTTTCTCTTTTTTTATCTGTAATTTCCTCTCAATCTGTTGCTCATTTTCTCCTTTCACTCCACGTCAATCTTTTTTTATTTCTTTATTTTGAAGCAGTACTTAGGCACGGTGGTGAAACATTAAACTGCTACTGTTCATGTTACTCAGCAGGTTGTTACTAGCTTGCAGATGAGTGAGTGAGTTGATGCCATCAGCCTTGTTTAACTGGTCCATGAGAGGTCAAGTGACTAAAGTCTTTCCTCTGCATTCATCCCCCAGAATGCTGTGCGGTTCTGGATCAGAGAAATCATCAACATTCTAGAACTTTTTTTTCTATTTATATTGATCACATATTGTTATTGATTTATTGGCCAGCCCTAAATCAGAATCACTTCAGTTGATCACAGGTGTGTTCTCAAAAACAGTGAAGGCAGCTTTAAGATATTAGATATTAGTTTAAGGGTGTGCACACTTAGACAAATGGTTTATTACTTGCTTTTGTTTGTTGTATTTTTCCTCAAGAACTGATTTTCTTTTCTTTTTAGTTGTAATGTGAAGGATATAAAGTAGATGTTTCAAAATGATTCAGTGGTTTCAATTGTATTTTCTTTTATATCACAAAAACCTGGTATTCTAAAAGGGTGCATAGATGTTTTGTATCCATTGTCACTTAATGTAGTTTTTATTCCATAATTCATCAAATCCATCATCAGTGCATTTCATGAGTTTAGAGTCTGTTTCGAATAAATGTAGAGTTTAAAATATTGGCCTTTCTAATATATTTACACAGCTTGGAGGAAAAATAGGATGTATTCCTATTTTTGATAAAGAAATCCAACTAAAACATCTCATACCTTTTCTGTAGCATCATTATCCTCTTTGTTATGCATTACTTTTAAAAAACATTAATGCCAACAAAATGGTAAAATGCCCAACTTTCATCACAGTCATGAACCGTTATTTTGTGACATGAATACGGTGCGAGACATCTCCACCTGTTAGTCCATTAAGAAAAGTATCAAAAAGCCATCGATTCTGATCCTCGACTCTCTGAACGTTTTCTTCCAGCATCGAGAAGGTGTCAAAGATCCCGTCTCCAGTGCTCATTATTCACGGTACGGAGGATGAGGTGATCGACTTCTCTCACGGCCTCGCCTTGTTTGAGCGCTGCCCCAAGGCGGTGGAGCCCCTCTGGGTGGAGGGGGCGGGTCACAACGACATCGAGCTTTACAGTCAGTACTTGGAAAGGCTACGGCGCTTCATCAACCAGGACCTGGCTGCACAGCACGCCTGAGAAACGAGCAGGCTCTCTGTGTTTGTATCTATGACACTGTGTGTGTGTGTGTGAGCTTGCATGTGTATGGATGGGGGCATCAGCATGCTTGTGATGTGTGTGTGTGTGTGTGTGTGTGTGTGTGTGTGAGAGAGAGAGTAATAGACCTAAAAAAAGATGTGGGGTTTGGGTCACATCTGTGTGTCTTTACAGCAGCATACCTACAGGATAAAAAAACAAACAAAGACGCTCTACGTCGTGTTTCCTGTTTTTAAAAGTGAGAAATTTTGTAATACATCATTAGCTTTATACATTTGTACAGTGTTGGTAAAACACTTAGAAATACAAAAAACAGATAAAATAATTCACCAGTTAGTTTTGATCTGATTGAAATCGGGAAGTGAGTTTGTTTCGTCTAAGAAGGCACACAGATGTAATTTAGAAGCGAGTGGATGTTGGATGAGTGTATTAAAATGTGTGTGTGTGTGTGTGTGTGTGTTTTAATCTCTGTGGACCTGTGACGCCTCAATGACGTGTGCAGAGATTATGTGTGTGGGTGCAGACTGAGATGGACATCCTGACAACTTGGAAAGCTGCAAGCGTAGGAGGCTAACGGAGTCTTTATCAAGTTGATCATTTTTAATTTCGAATACCTCCACAGCTTCACCAGCTCTCTTTCCAGTGGACAAACATGGGTCAAGCATGTGCTCCCTCCCTCCTCCTGCTTATTTACCTTTAAATGGACATTCATATGACTGCCAGGGCATCTCCCAAGTTTTTGTTCAGCTAACACTACTCTTTTTGTCGAGTTTCGGGAGGACATTTCTTTTTTTACATCTTTTTTTTTTCTTGGTAATTTAAAGACTGGTCTTGAAAACTTTCTCAAGCTTTGTATGGCTGTTGGGTGTTTGAGACGTTCCCTCATTTTTAATTCGGATGAGTTCATAAAATGGCCAAGCCTTTGTGTTATTTCCACGATACAGCAAAACCATCTCCCGTGAACAGCATATCCGTTCCCCAGGATTGAGCTCATTGTTGTAGAAGCTCAAGTCAACTCTGGGATTTTCCCATTTTGTTAGAGTAACAAGACAGCGTCAGATCTTGAGCGCACTAACAGATGCTTTACAAAAAGAAGAAGAAGAAAAAAAAGAGGTTAATCTGAAGGGATAAGTGAAGTTTTGGAAAAGACATTGCAGTCAAGAAAACGACTGCAACCCAGAAAAAGAATTAGCCAAGCACATAACACCCCATAAATCCACTTCACGTCTGCTTCCAACTGTGAGCTGTGGAGTGCTTGGTATGTAGTTTTTATTTTTACCTTCAAACAGAGCCAGTTTTTTTTCCCTCTCCTCTCTTTTCCATTTGTTTTTTCTGGAAAATGACTGGTTGTCACTTCATCATATTGACACAAGTGATTGGCCTTTTGTCCAAACTGTGGCGTGGACAAACAAACAAAAAAAAAAAAAGCACATTTCGTAAACATTAACCTTCAATTGTAAAAAATTTGTGAAAAGAAACGTTTGGATTTGGCTCTAAAAAATGAAGCTGCCTTATTCCCCACTTAATAAGAATCATGTTTTCATTTAGTTTTCTTTGATTCCAAACTATCATAAGAAATAAACGAATACAATTTTTTATTACACGAGTAGCACTCATCACATGAGTCAGCCTCCTGTTTGCCTCAGCGTATTTTCTGTTTCTTTTGTAAGTAATCCTGACTTGTTAGTTCTGGTGTGAGCACTAGGGGTGCACCGATTTCAGTTTTCTTGCCGATCAGCGAACTTTTAAAAAGACACCTAGTTGTTAGCTACAAGGTCACACCAAACCTTTAATGTACTAATCTTTTTTTATTGAATAAACATTGAAAAATACCCTTGAATCAATACAAACTTGTTTTAACTGGACATGAGGTAGTGCTCATGCAGAGAAAAAAGGAGACAATGGCTGTTTTTCAGACTTTTGCATAGATCCAAGTATCGACCGTTCGCCAAGGAAATCGGCACCCGGCGATATATCGGTGCACCCCTATTGGGCGTCTTAGATTGTTTCATAACCTCCATGTTACGACTAAACAATGTGATTCAGATCTGGTGCCAGGACGGGACATAGGGGCTCCCCTCTGTGTAGACCTCTGGCCCTAAGTGTAAAGTAGCTCTCTTATGGGTGGCAGCACGTTCCAATGTGTGACACAAGCCATATTTGAGCCTCTCACTGTTGGTGTGGTGCAGGCTCCACCACATCTTTGCACATCATTACACACACATCCAACACACACACACACGCACACACTACTTACACATTTATATATCTATGTATATCAGATCAAGCATGAAAAGAGCAGGTCTTAAGTTCAGCACTATTGTACAAAGCATCCAAAGTGTAATAAGGGTATAAAATGTAAGTCTTTGTGTCTTTTTGTTTGTTTATTATTGACTTTGTTCTTCAGGCCAGAATCAAGTACATGAAATTTCTGGGTGGATAACAGGTTGTAGGCCTGCTGTAGTCCAAGAAGGTGCTCGCTGCTCAGGAGATCCATCAGCGTCGGTGGTAGTAGCTCTGTGTTTTATTCAAAGGGAACATTTCTTAACTGTCACTGACCTGATTACTCCCTTGTTTTTTGGAGGGTCTCTAAAAGCAGCCTAAAGGGGTTTCTGAACATCGCTCACTACCTGTCCGCTCCAACAGGGAAATATTTCCGTTCTCATCCTGTGCTTTGTGTTTGTGACTTTTTTTTTAATAATTGAAAAACCTTAAACCAGGAATCTGAGTCTTCTGAAGAATTTGAGAGAGAACGTGCCTCTCTCTGGAAGTAATGATGGACTTCTGTGTTTCCTGAGTGCAAAAGTGATAACTTCTGGAACTACATTTGAGTCATTGGGGTTAAAAAATATGGGGGTGGGGGTGGGAAGTTGCTGTTTTCTTGATGCACCACTAATGTTGGCATATATATTGTATCCCCTGGCCTTGAATGTGTTATAATGGGGTTTGGGGGGAGGGGTGGGGGGTTGAGCAGTAAAAACTGTATGCATGTCTGTTGTGCTTTTCAGAGCAAATGACCGGATGGATTATTATCTATTGTGTAGTCTATGTGAGGGTAAAACTGAACACAAGATACTAGAAAGCTCTTTTAAAGAAAAATAATAATTAAAAAAAAGTGAGAATTTTTTTTCTTTTTTTATCGCTGATACTAATTGATGTAATGTTGAGTTTTGTGCTAGAGTTTGAGTGTGATCAAATTGGCTGGAGGGTCTAGACATAATAGGTAGACTGTTTATATGGTTACTGTTCTTATATATTCTATTCTTTGTATTATTTGTAATTTTATGTTGCTTTTTTTGAACTTAAAATATGATGTAATGAAGTTAATTCATGGACTGATTCTTGACCTTTTTATGGACGACAAAAATAAAAATCACTTCTGTACAAAACAAAGAAACATTGGAGTTGTTTTTAAGTAATATATAATTTAGATGTTTTTATAGTTTGTCATAATTATGCAACGTGAGCACATCATGCAAATGTGCCAGATTTACTTCAGGGAAGTTTTCATTTAGCAGATTTTGTACAGCTAAAAAATGGCAAAAAAAAACACACAAATAAATAAAAAATAATGCAAGTACAGTGTTTATTTTGTCAGAATAACACAGGTATGTACAGAGATATGACTTATTGTATGGATCAATCAATACAATGTAAAAACAGATGCACAATTACTGAAAAATCACAGCTTTTTGTTTTCATTATACACTTTATTTAAGTCTTGTGAATTTTTTTGCTACAATATTGAAATTTAAATAAGAACAGTTTTGAGACAAATCTGCCTGACTAAAACATTTGTTAGGAGTGATCGCCCTCTGCTGGTTAGATTTAGTCAAACGCTCATTCTCACAGTAAGATCATAATTAATATGAGCCTTTATACCTAAAAGAATTCTGAAATAACAGATTAGTTCTTTTCTTTTCTAGCGGAGTTAAACTTCAGTTTGCTCTCATGGTTCCAGGCTGAGGTAATTCCCAAAAATGACAGCTAGGACTTCAGTAACCTTTTCTTGCTGAGCTCAGCAATTCAATGTCCAAAGAAGTGAAAATGCTCTCAGCAGGTTGCCATGAAGGAGAGTCTGCCTTCAGTTTCCTGCTGAACTGTGAAACATCCACCTTCATCCTGGAATTTAGTTTTCTTCTGAGAGGAGGTGTTTGTGTTCAAAGCAGATGAAACAACGTAGTTTGAAAATATATTTTTATTTTAGGGATACAGGAAGTGAGGTTTGGTGTTAAGATGCTTTGGAACAGTGCACAGCTGGTGGCTACGTTTCCTGGAACCTGAAAATACAGAATAGAAGAAGAGGGGAGAGATTTAAAGAGAGCAACAAGGACTAAGATCATCTTTGTAGTAACATAGAAAATGGCTACATCTTAGATGTGTAAAGAATCAGAAAACATGTTAGAGCTGCAGCCAGACAATTCTTAATGTCACTGAGAGGCAGACAAAAGACTAAAGTAAGCCTCAAACAGGCTGTGCAAAAACAAATTGTATAAAATATTCTTGAACTTTGAGCATCAAAGATTCAAGTGAACGTATCATGGTTTTAAATCCTTTTTTTCCCCCTACATTTAATAGGGTATACATAAAGTGGAACTGCAACCCTTTGGTCTGAATACCTCCTTATTGTAGCTCCACAAGCCCCTCCCTCACCCCCTGTTCTGAAGCCTGTCTGAGAGCAACTCGTTTTGGTGCTGTCTCTTTAAATGCAAATGAGTCACCACCAAGCAAGTCCATGAACTGCAAATTCATGAAATTGCTAAGCTAGAAGTCTGTGACCTTGTTTAGAAGTTCTTCAACAAATACTGTGATGCTATTGTTCAAGATAGGTAACAGAATAGAGAAAACTGAACAAATTGAAAAATATGACGATTCAATGCTGGAAGAGACTAAAATAAACTTTTCTTAGAGACTCCAAATACACAACAAAAGGTATTTGAGGACTAAAAAAAGTGGATTTTGCACGATGTGTGCCTTTAAATGGTCACAGTTTTATAGTGTTTTAAGTATGTAATATGACAAGTTTAAAAGACTTGTTTTAGCAAAAACATAATAAAAATCTATTGAAACTTGGATTTGCTCTGTTTCCACATTTGAGAGAAATCTATAAATCCTATAGCATCGAGTGACATACTAGGTGCAAAAAGAGAAATATCTACATTTTGATATATTTTTTGTGTGAATATATTTTTATATTCAGTTTGTTTGCAAATAAAGTTTAGACAACTTGAAAGTTAGTGTGTGACTTGATCATTCTGTGACAAAATCTCCCAAAATCATGAAACCTACAATGTGTTGTTTAAAAAATGTTAAAATACCAGTTCAGCCATGAAAAATTCAGCTTTCTGGGACTCATTAAGCTTTTGAACATGTTATGCCTGAGCTACAGAGTGCTAAAAAAAGTTTTTTAAATTCTAAACTCCATCCACCTTGTAGGCCTATGACAATCTAAATATTACAGCACATTTATATTCCTGATCATGATTTGATGTTCTGTTCTTCTGAAAATGTGGACGTGTCTGTGTTTTAAATGTAACATACCAACATTTTTATTTTGATGGAAATGTTTTATTATCTCACGTATCTTAATCTGGACGATCACAGATTTTCAGTGTTTCACACAAACGACTGTTCCAGGTGTGACGTGCAGACGTGTGATCGATTATCTCTTGACATCACCGTAACAAACCAGCTGAACCACTCCACTTCTATCTGATCGGGTCATGACTTTTAAACCAGTTTAAATCATTATCTCGCTTTTTTTTTTTTTTCCCACCACGCACACTCTTTCCAACAAACCTCTGTTTTAATTTACGTTTTGACTGCTTCTATTTGACCCCTCTATTTTTTTATGCTAATGTGGCAACTCACTCTCTGGACAAATCAGACAGGGCCCCCAAAGAGCTCAGCTGCTCCTCCAGGGCCATGATCCTCAGCCCGATGTATCCAGATGCCAGCAGCAGCAGCAACATTCTGCAAGATTCCAAAAACAACATATTTAATTCGTTTCACGTCTCAGATCTCCTCTGAAACACAGCCCTTTAAGTACTGAAAAGACTGAATTTATCCCCGAACAGAGCTCTGAATTAAATCCTGAACATTTGTAGTGATAGGATATCAGTAAAGTCGATCAGGGCAGGGCATGAGTGAAAAGCTTGTCCATTATCAGAAACTGAAGGTTGAGATCTTTGTCTTTACTTGACAGCTTTGAAGCAATCCAGCAGGTCAGTAAAACCAAACTGACACTGTTTGTGTTTGAAAAAGGAAAATGTTGGACAAAGACAGCATTTCAAGATGTTTAATGTTAATGTTTGGTTTTAATAAACTTCTGTCTTTGCACTATTGATATACTTCAGGTGCAATAAGTTAACACATTTGCTGAAAATGCTTATCAGTCTTTTTTTTTTTTCAAAAAGTTATAACAATAAAATCTTATATCAGCCACATTAGAACAGAGTAGAATGAGATAAAATGAAAATGTTCCACAGCTTAAGAACTTTTAAGTCTGTGAAGTTAATGTGAACTAAATTAGCCAGAACACTGCAAGAACGAAAGGATTTCTGTCTAAAGGACACATAAAATTAGGAGGCTTTTATTTTAGATACATTATTGTAACATTATTGTAACATGTTTCACATACATGCACAGGAGACTGAAACCTATCACTCCTGTCCTTTAATCACCCCACTTGTTGTTCGCAATGAATTTAAAAATCCTCTTTTTTCCTGTCATTAAGACACTAAAAGGTTTTCGGTCTAAATTCATGTCAGAGTTATTGGTCAGGTATGAAGCCTCTAAAGAAGCTTCAGGTCATCAGGAACCTGTTTATTTAGTTAACAAAACCAAACAATTTAAGACATTTATATTTTATGCTGTTCATTTTTGGAACCAACTTGAAAACCTGGGATGTTCAGAAATGGTTGGTTTCTTTAAATACGGACTAAAAACATTTGTTTACTGCAGCTTCACTTTATTTTATTTGTTCTTTTCTTGGTTAAAACAAGATTATATTTTCTTGTTAAGTCATGCCTAACTATTGATGACAATTTTTTGTCATTTTCAGTCACATAGTTCACATCTAAACCACAATCATACCTTTTGATTAGTTGGGAATCAACTTTGAAGGAAAAAAGGCCTATGTTTGTTGTATTGGATGTTATTTGCAAATCCATCTGAGGAAATTTGAGCAAATTTGTCATTTTGACACATGTATGAACAGACCTAAAACAGAGTTAAAATTTGATTTGTTTTCTTTTTTTTATCAGTTCTATTTAGTGACTCAGGTCAGAGTAAAGAATCAGAACAATAACATAGAAGAAGCAGAAAATAAAACAAAAAAAAAAACCTGAAAGGTTTTCAAAAAGCCTGGAGAACCATTCCTGAAACGGCTTTAAA
Organism: Anablepsoides rubrolineatus; assembly: GCA_031762495.1. NCBI lineage: Eukaryota > Metazoa > Chordata > Actinopteri > Cyprinodontiformes > Rivulidae > Anablepsoides > Anablepsoides rubrolineatus. The sequence goes on from JARVGW010000815.1 coordinate 12,590,450, forward strand.
AAAGTAAAAGATGTCTGGACTAGGACTTTTGCACGGTGCTGTAATAATACTCACAGCAATATGTAGATGTAGAAGAGTACGCTGTAATTTTTAGCATCTCTGAAGAAAAACGGCGTGATTTTTTCTGTGACCCTCCGGACCAGCAACACAGCTACAGAAAAACAAAAACATTGTTGGTCCATGCTGACGCCTCCCTGAGGATCATGGGTAATTCATGTGTTCACACCTCTGTGCTTTTCCTCTGGTAAGCTGCTTTGACGAGAAGAACTGCTTGTACCAGGAACTGAAAAAGCACAAGCGTCCTGTTATATTTTGTGATATTTATATGATACTTCAGTAAATGAATAATTTCTAAACTATATTTTTCTACCTTCACCCATCATCTGTAGAAAACTGCTGTCTAAATCGATGCTGCTGGAGTCCTGCTCTATACTGCCCTCGAAACTAGAAGAGCTGGAAATCTGCAGATAAAGATATAAGTACACGCAGAACATTAATTCCTCCTTGCATGCGTTTAATATTTCTTAAATACTAAGCTGCAAACTCACTGTGTCACGCACACCATCAATCTCTGCAGAGGAGAGCTGAGGGCTGCTGTTTTCACTTTCCCCCTGTTTCAAACACAAAAACAGTTTAGTAAATGCTGCGTGGGTGTGGTTTACATAAAGAAAAAGTTTAATAAAAATTACAGCACCTGTAATTGTGAACAAACGTTTTGAAGGAGTTTCAAACGAAACTTTAAGTTCCTCAAAGAGGCAAATAAATACTGAAAAAGAGAGAAAAAGGTTAAATCTCATCAAACACAAACCCAACATTCATTTTAACAACATATATTACAACATAGCTTCCCACAGTTTTCATCTAGTTTTTGTGTTTACTTTTAATTGATTGGTAGGTACTACTTAATATAATATATTAATGAGGAGGCTTTCTTTAACATCAATCGTCTTTGGCCTTCTTTGTCACACCTTCCTCTCTATGATGCATCAAATGTTCTCTATAGGTGAAAGATCTGGACTGCAGGCTGGTCAGTTCAGCACCTGGATCCTTCTCTTATGTAGCCATGATGTTGTGATTGCTGCAGAATGTGGTCTGGCATTATCTTGATGAAAAATGCAGGGTCTTCCCTGAAAGAGATGACGTCTAGATGGGAGCATATGTTGTTCTAGAACCTGAACATAGTT
>JARVGW010000815.1:12614462-12625414 GCA_031762495.1 Anablepsoides rubrolineatus
CTCTCACCTTCTGTGGGAGCCAGGATGACTCGGGTGTGGTCATAGGCAATGACGTTGGCGTAGCGGTTTTTGGGCTTGTTGACCTCCAGGTTGGAGTGCTCCCAGGTGAACTGCTGGCTCGGGTCGATCGACTGCAAGATGCACAGCAAAAAGGCACATGTTATTAGTGCGCCGTGGCGGCGGCAGCACAACGGCGCTTCAGGGTAATGGAATGAGAGCGCTCCGTAATGCAGTCAAGTTACAGCAATAAATCACTCGGCTGAATAAATCATGAACTTCTAATCTGCGCACGGATAAACAAACATTAAATAAAATTTGCTTTATGAGGCTTAACAGGCCTAACATCTCCAAACAATCAGGATGTTGTCTGTTTATTTATGCATATAAAACGATGATGCATTACTCGCCTCGTACTCCTGGGAGAGCCTCAAGTTGTCGTTGGCTTTCAGCAGCTCGATGTGCTCAGCCAGCTCGCTGATGGGGATGGGAGGGTGGCTCATCATGCCTGCACGACACACGGAAAGAGGTCAGAGGTGAGGCGAAAGAATTCAGCCCAATAACCGAAAAAAAACCCACCGGAGCTAAGCATCGCTCACGTGCAAAAGATGTGGCGATAATCACACAATGAGACGACATCACATGTCATTAAGGAATACGCCGAGGCGGAAAATCAATTTTGATCCACCTGCGAGGACAGAACCAGGCAAGTCTGGTGTGTTTGTAAATTGTTTTTTTCTTTGATAAATTGCTTTCTCTGTGATCAGAGGAGCAGTGACACGGAGAAAACAAACACAGACAGAACACTAATTAGGTGGATTACACACACAAACACACACACGCGCTCATAAAGGAAGCTACCTATGGGCTCCGACAATGATTTCTTTCCACAGCCGGGCGTTTGAGAGAGTAAAGCAATCCATCCTCATCTAAAAAGGTGAGTGGTTACATCAATGAATCAAGGGAGCATTTCTGTGTTTAAAATAAGCAAAAATCTATAACACCGGAGCCAGAGGCGTTCTTCGTGTTTCCTGAGAGTTCAAATTAACGCAGAGGAGCTTTTAAATCGGTCGTCCTGCTTCTGCACTGGACCGACCCCGCAGCATCCACAGGTTTGGTCCTGTCACGACCCCAGAAAAAAAACAAAAAAAAAAACAAAAACGGACGACTCTAAGACGTCCTCATCATCTTTTCTTTTTGTCTTTTTCTTTCCTTCTTTTCCTTTTTTGTTCGAAAACAAATTTCAGCATCTGAAAGCACAAATCTCCAGGGAGAAGAAGTGGGCGAGGAAGGAGTTTCAAGGTTGCTGCCACACAAGAAGAAGAAGAAAAAAAAAAAACCTCCCATGTTGACAAAAGAGGAAGCCGAGGCGCTGCGGTTGGTTTCCTTTGCTTTAACGAGAACATGTAAAAAAACGGAAGACTTTCAGGCCTTTTATCTATTGATTACATAAGAATGTGTCTTATTTGACCTTTTTGTACGCTGGCAGGTAACCTTTCTCCACTCTGACAGATGCTGATACCTTTTCAACAGAGACGCTTCGGCTGTAAACTGCAAGCTCCGCACATAACAAGAACACTGGTTACATATCCTTTTAGTCTTATTTGAATAGAAGCAGGGGATAAGGGAAGCAGCAACCCAGACAAGCGTTGTCTTTAGATCTCAGTAGATACAATCCTGCATCTTTTCTGGATCCTTATTCCTTACCCCATCTTTACAAGCGTTAACCCAGAGCGCCGATTTTGATACAGAATTCTGAGGTCTAAACACTTAACAGCGATTCCTGCTGCCTGGCATGTGGAACGTGGGCGAGCGGAGATGATGAGATCTTGACACGACGTTATGACTCAGGCGTGACTAAACCACTGACTGCACTACCTGGGCTGCAGCCATTTTAATCTCAGGAAGCCGCCAGGTTTGTGCCGGCTGTGATGGAAAGGAGGCAGTGTGTGTGTGTGTGTGTGTGTGGGGCTTTCTCATGTCTTGTCTGCATAATCTAACCAAGGACAAAATTAGTTGCATGAATATTTCATTTCCGAATAAAATTAGCCCCTTTGGAAGTACACTTTATCATGCAAATATACGAGAGCGTGTGTCGTTTGGGGCGGGCACACGCTTCGTACCGGGAGTCTGGAAATTGATGCGTCTCATCTCCACGGGGTCCGTGGGGTGATGGGCCATCATCTCGGCGTTGCCCAAAAGGCTCTTGGTTCCTGGTTCGGAGTCTTTGCGTTTGCTGCTCGGACGCCGGCGACACATACAGGAGAGAGTGAGAAGTAAACATTAAAAAAAAAATGACATCATCAGCTTGTTTCAAGCAAACAGCGCATCACAGTTTTACGACTTTGTAGGAAATTCTCTGCACCATCACAGTTAGCATGTAAGTTAAAATAAAAAACAAAGAGTTTCGTATTGATTTAATCTTACCTGTCAGGTTTGCTGTTTCCCATGAAACAGAAGCAAGAGTGAGAATAATTAAAGGAGGAAAAGAGAGGAAACAGACAGATTGTTAGAGAAGGAGATCAATATTTTTGCATTAGTATTCGAAGGCTTGATGAGTTGCAGCACATATCACAGAACTACAACAGGCTCAGGCTTTGATGTCTGTCTGAAAACTGAGCACAACGTCTCGAGACTGAAAGAAATGGAATGAATTCTGAACCTTTGGGGCGAGAAAAGCTAAACAATAAACCAAACTCGGACTTCGAAATGTTGAGATATTGTGTACAAATTGTGGATGAGATATTCAAAATCTTCCCTATGTTCTATTAAGAAACATTATTCTGAAATTGTTCCACTATTTTCAGATGCAGTTTCTTGTGGCTTTGTAAATCCCTGCCCATCTTTACTTCTGAGACATTCAGCCTCTTTAAAATGCTAATTTCATACTCAGTCCTCTTACTCACCTGCTGCCAATTAACCTAATTAGTAGCAAAATGCTCTTTCAATACTTTCTTATTCATAGCACCTATTTTTACAGACTTTTGTTGCCCCTGTCCCATTGAGATGGGTTTTTTAATTAGATTTGGGATATGTTTTTTAATTATTGTTCAATTTCTTACTTTAAACATTTGATATGTTCCATCATTGTGAATAAGTGATACCTAAACCTTTATTTTAACAGGTAAGTCTGTTCATTTACAACGACAACCTGGTCAAGAAACATTTTTTTATTGTTGAATAGGCACAAATTGGGGAATATGGGAAGCAATGAAAACCAGCGGCGCTTCTTACTGTTGACATTATAAAAACTAAAAAAATAAAAACTTAAAATCACACCAGTTTTATCCTCTAAGAAAATCAAAGCTGCTTTGGCATTTACTTGGTGTGACCAGCAGTCTGAGTCATTGCTGTGGTTGTAAACTTGACATTTGATTTTCTTTTTTTTTTATAAAGTTCATCCCACTCACTTTTTGTAAAGGAGGATGGCAATAACAATGCAGATGATGAAGACCACAGCCAGGACCGGTCCAACCACCCAGATCAGACCATCACCTGCGTCAAAGGGCTGGGGGTCGGAGTCCGGGGCGATCACCGGTTCTGTGTAAGGGCTGGCCACGTACATCCTCTGCACAAACAAGAAAAATTACAAGAACTCAGTAGAAAAACGGAGCTTGTGTTAATCGTGCTAAGACACAATAAAACAATAACGACAGTTTAAAATCCCTCAAACTTAGAAACAATTATAACAGTTTTGCAAACGTTGAGGTTTTAAAGAGATCTTTTTGAAGTGGAGACATTATGACCAATCAATATCTTACTTGCTGTAGATAGATTTATAAATGACCTAAGGTGGAGAAATAGAGCTTAACTGGATTGATGAGCTAACGGCTAATCAGAGCTGGAACAACGAGGACTTCTGCCGTTTTAAAAAAGTTCAAATCTAAAACAAAACTATTTCATAAACATTTAAAACTTTGTCAATTTTATCTAGGCTGTTTCACTGTTGTTTACAAAGAATTCTGTAGCATTTCCTATGTAGCCTGGGGCAGTTCCTGCAGAAGTATCATATTTTTACGATATATTTACCGATAAAATAGTGGTTCCTTTACCTGCTATGACCTTTTTGAGATTTAATGTTTAATGATGGCAGCAATCCAGTTTGAACTTGGAACTACTCAGACTAGTTGTTAGCTCGTGAATCTAGTCAGAATTACACTCTATTTCTTCAAAATAAGGTGGTTCAAAGCATTATCTACAACAGGTAAAATATTAAATGTTTATAATAAATTATCTAACTTAATCATTCAGTTTTTCATAAATGAAACATTGAAGCAGAGCTGTAATTTTGTTCTATCTGTATTATAGAAGAGGTGCGATGGATTACATCAGACACAGACTGGTTTTACTGTATAAAAACGTGACAACATACTGTATAAAGTCTTGCTGAGGGCCGAACGAATGCATTTTTATTAGTTCCGAAGGACCTTTGAAGAACAACCCTGGGGTTTTTATTCCGTTCTAAAATCTATTACATTCCACATTGTATATGTATGCCTGTTCCACTTCAAACACACTTACACACCAGCCGTGCACAGAGGAAATATCTCTTCCACTGCCACAGTCTGTAAACTCACTCTTTATTAGCAGCGCTGATGGAAGCATGTGAGCCTTATTGCATTTGCCTACAACACTTTGACTGACGGGAATTATATTGTTTTAGCAGCGCGGCTAAATTGATCACAATATCTAGTGACAGCCTGCGGGAGGAAAGGGGAACGAGGGAGCTCGTAAACAGAAATGAGAGCGATGCCGAGGAGTGACTTTGTACCCCTGTCGTCGAGTTCAGCTCTGCCAGGATGAAGAAGACGTACTCCAGCCCTGGCTCCAGAGCTCGGTTCTCGAAGCCCCCGTAGTCCAGCTGGTCCCCCAGGGTGAAGAAGGCTGGCAGGGTGGCAGGTGTGAAACGGGCCGTGATGTAAGCCCGCCTCAGGTCCACCTGCTTCTGCTGTCTGGAATCCCTCTGCCTTTGACTGATGTCTCTTAACAGCTGAAGAAAGGGCAAAGATTAGGGCAAGAAAAATGAAAACTTTTAACATTTAGAAAGAATCCTTCAAAACTGAGAATAAATGAAAATATTTAGGTATTTAGACGGTATTTTCCTTTATCCAGGCTCACAGATTATGGTTCTGGTTCTCACCTCCTCCAGGTCCATTTCATCCGGACTTTTGGGTTGCCTGATGACACCACGGGTTCTCTTCAGCGGAACCACAACGACGTAAACGTTCCTGAAGAAGCAAAGGAAGGAAAAACAACATGAGGTCCGCTGCACTCAAACTGTTCAGGTTTCCTTGCCAGCTTGTTGGAAGTATCTTTTAACATCTTATGTAACGTAATCATCATTCCTCCTTCTGCACCAAGTGAAACCATGACTCAGCGGATTACAACACAACAGTCAGATGAGGGAAAAAAAAATAAAAATCGTACTTGACAGGAGAGCGAGTTTCCAGAGAAGGCAAGATGATTGTAACGGTGGTCTCAGTTTCTCGGGTGTGGTCGATCTCGGGGCGGCGGATGGTGATTGGTGGAGATGTTTTGGCAGTAATGCGGTGGCGAAGACCTCCCATGTTTCCTTCGGGGGCGGTAATTTTAAAGTCGTAGCTGGTGTCAGGCTGAAGGTTTGGGATGACTGCTTTCTTCAGGCGAGCATCCACCTCCATCTTCTGACGGTTGTACTCCACCTAGAGATATATATGTGTGTTTTTAATATTTTTTATTTGCTTTTTAAATAGTAAATCTTTTAACAATGGTTATAGATGAATAGTAAATAGACTGAACCTATATATTACAACACATCCACTAAGACAGCTGGAACAGGGGATCGAACCAGCAACCCTCTGGTTACAGGACGACTCCCCTAACCACTCCACCACAGCCACCCAGATTTTATTTAATAAATAGATTTAAATTAAAAAGAAAAATAAATTCCTTTAGGCACATTTGAGTTTTTTCTTAAATAATCTAATCCTATCTAAAAAAGGTTGGAGCCATCGGCATCATAATATAAAACCTGAAAGCAGGAAGAGGAAACTGACTGTGTTATGTATGAAATAAAACAAAGTACAAAAATAACAACGTTGTGCTCTTGGATGCAAATCCAAACTTCTTCATGACCAACTCCAGTTGCCAAGCAACAAGCGGAAACTCCAAAAAGTTTATTTTTTCGAGAAAAGAGGCTTCTTCTGCTACCTTTCATTTATGATTTGTATTTTTATTGTATACAGAATTTATGTTTATTTATGTAAATAAACTAAACTAAAACTAAACAATTTAGTTGAAACTGCCTCAAAAAAGTTAAGCTCTCTAAAACGCTGTTAATATGTACATTATTGCTTCTTAAAACGGCATTATGACCAACACAGCTGATGCAAAAAAAAAAAAAAATAATAATAAAAATGTGAAGACGTACAATAAAGCGGTAGGGATTGGTGGTTTCTGGAAAGTCCCAGGTGAGAAGGACGCTGGTCTTAGTGGCCAGATTGACTGAAAAGTTCCTCGGCACGTCTAGAACACAAACAAACAAACAAGAGAAGACAGAAAACAAAAGTCACGTGTGCTGGATTTCAAAAAACATCCATCTCAGGATCTTTTGTTTTCTCATTGCATGGCAAACCTACAAGTGTGCCAAAAACAAACAAAGAAGAAGAGTTTGATGTGTTATTCCGGGAGGAAAAGATGACGGTTAGGAGGATGGGCAGGTGATAAGGAGAGTGGATGACAAGAGAAACACAAGTAAGAGACAGATCGGCTGCAGGAATGTGACATGCCACGTCGTCGGAGTGTAACTTTGTGTTTGCTCTGCTTAGAATTCGGCCTGTCAGCAAAAGGCTCTGGAAAAAAAAGGTGGCAGTGAAGGTCTATCAGATAAAAAAGGAAAATGGCTTACCTGAACATACAGCGGCAGGCGCCGGTGTTCCTTTCAAATAAGACCGAGCACTTACCTTCACTCGTAGTTACTGTATACCCACGGCTCTGTATCGACTTTTACCTGAGGGTTTGTGATAAGCAGTGCTCTGGAAGCAAACATCCATTAACACTGAGCCTGCTCCCACTGGTGGTGAAAGGGTATAGGTGATGAAGGTACAAGTGAGTGGATGGAGGAGTTTGGGGAGTGGGGATTTGTTCCTTTGGGTTGTGCAGGTCTCCGTCTCTCTTAGTTGGGACTGGTTGAAAAGGCAGACCTGTAAGAACTGGCCAAGACTTCAATTAGTTTAGAGTTTTTGAGGGGAACTTCATAAAAAATAAAGGGGGGGGGGGTGTGTAGGTGTGACGTTTAACCAGTGCGTAAAAGTTCAAGGGGGTTCCCGAGGCCTACCTGTGTCAAAGGCCAGGGTGAGGCACAGCAGAGGGGGGCTGAAAGGGCCTGGCCCCGCCTTGTTGTGGGCTCGGAGCTGCACCTCGTAGGCCGTGCTGTGATTGAGGCCTACGATGGTGTAGCTGGACTCACTCACTGGGAGCGTGACGAGCCACGGAGGAGCGGGAGGACTGGGTACGGCCGAGGAGCCTGGGTCAGTCGAGAGTCTGGGGGCGGCAGCTTGTTTGTAAGAGACGGTGTACTCGGTTAGGACACCACTGGACCTGTCTGGGGCAGGAGGCAGCCAGGAGAACTGAAGGGAGCAGCACGTCGCGTTAACAAAATCAGCTAGCCTGGGGTATCCGGAGGGGGGAAACATAGGGACAGCGATTTCCTGCCGAACCGCCTCTCCGTAGCCTGCTCGGCTCTTTGCCGAGAGGGCGAACAGGTAGGAGGAGCCCGGCGAGAGGTCTCTGATGGTGGAGTTTCTTTCCCGGTGCGTGAAATCCACCGTGCTGTTCAAAGAGGTATTCTTCAAGCCGAACTGGAGGCGGTAGCCCCGGATTTCCACCGGTGTCCCTCGGCTGTCAGAACTAGCCTCAGAGCAATCCTGGGGAGGAGCCCACCTCAGCACCACGGATGAACCCAATCCTGGACGCGCCCAGAGGGAGGGGGGGCCGGGCACTGTGAACAACAGCGTAGGCAGCAGAAAATGAGTATGTTGGCGTGTATTATAAAACCATATATCATGTAAATCTGGCAGAGAAATTAGGATTGATCGGGCTGTTTATTTATGGCTGTCTCTCGGTACAGCCGGCTGTAAGATCAATTCCTGAGTGTGTTACTAAATCCAGAGTGCTATATACTTGACATATGCTTACCAATCCCAGTGGTCTGCACTAGCTTGGCTTTGCTGTGTGCTCCGTCCCCTTTAATGGTGTATGCAGCCACTGAGACAGAGTACAAAGTCTCTGCTTTCAAACCTCCTAAAATCAGCTCCTGTGGAAAAAATATCAAAGACTAAGACTCTATTTTAGGCAAACAGATTTATTCAACACATCTTTTTTTTTATATGGATCAGTGATAAATGATCACATTACATAGTGAAGGGGGTCTGTCCAAACCCATGGTGGTCAAACTAAAATTGGATTTTAATACACTGGATGTGTCGTGCTGTGTGTATTACTCATGAGCTCATTTGTAATGAGAAACAGATAGACCCTTACATAGAGAGTGGAATCATCCTCCTCCATCTTGTTGCGCAGATGAAACACACCCCGTAGGCAGCCGAGACAAAGGAGAGAAGTGAGTGAGTCAAAAGGGAAGAAGTGAGGAGATAGGGGCAGACGAGCGTTGCTTCGTCTTTTTAAAACCAAAGGTATGATGTCACCTGGACGTCGTCCAGTAGGAGGTCTTTGATCTGAGGCAGAGTGCGCGACTCGCCGCTCTCCGCACGGCTGAAGTGCACCTGGTAGCCGCGGACCTGGCCATGCCGTAACCGTGGCAACACCGAGCGCCACGTGACCCGGAGCGCCGAGGAGTTCAGTGGCTGGACGTCCACCTGACGAGGGGCGGCGCCGGGAACTGAAAGAGCAACACATGGACAGCCAACAAATGGAAGCTGGGAAGTAATTGGATAATCAATCAATGAGGTTTAATGTCGGCTAACATTCTTACCGTCCTCATCGGTTCTGCAGACCACAGTCGGGCTGGTGGGTCCGGCCCCCTCTGCTGTGGAGGCCGCTACTGTCATATTGTACCAGCTCCACTTCTCCAGCCCCTCAAGCACAGTTTGTTCAAGGTGTGCTGGGATAGGAGGCGCCGTCACCTCCAGACCCTGACCTCCTCCTCCTCCTGCCCCAGAAACCTTCTGGTATTTGAGCTCATAACCTGCCAACTCGCCATTCTGGGCCTCCAGCTGAGGTGGCGTCCAGCTCACTTTGAGCGAGGTGGAGCTGACGCGCTCGCAGGACACACCCTCGGGGGCAGCAGAGGGTTCTTGAAATGGATAAGGACCATGGAGGACAAATTGGCGAAGATTTTAGGAGGAACATTTTTTTAGGAGAAAAGTAGTAAAAAAAAAAACAGTAAGAAAGGGGGGAATTCACAAGTAAAAAGATGGGGAAAGAGGATAAAAGAAAAAAAAAGAAAGCAAAGTAAACTGAACAGAACAAGATAACAGTCGAGCCAACGTGGGTTGGACATAAACAGAAGAAGGAGACGAGCGCAACCACATAATGTAAAAGCAAAATGTTCTGCTTAAAGTCTAATGAAATAAACCCGAGACAAGGGTATTGACCCTGCAGTGGACAACTTAATTACATGCAAGGAGAATGTGCTTCTGATAGCCGATGATTGTATTTTATCATCTGGCTGTAGCTGGTGATGAATCAAGGGATCCAGATGCTGAATGAGAAACAGATGAGCTTTGTCTGTTTTACATTTTCTACAAACACAGATTCGCATCAGAGCACGCAGGAGTCAAGAGACAAACATATGCATTTCCTAACACCCCACCCCGTGGCGGAGTAATCCGGGGCTTCTCGGGATGATGGAGTGGTGTGAGACTTTTCCTCTCCTGACAAGAAAAAGGTCTTAAGTTTCACAGAGGAGGAGATAAAACAAACCAAAACAGAGCAGCCAAAATGATTTAGGAGGCAGACTGAAGGCACCGAAACGGAGAGTCCGGGGGTTAGAGCAAATCAGAAGTGGGCTCGCAAATACATACAATGAAGAAAAATGCACACCCACACCTCGGCAAATCACAGATATCACTCACCTTATATAACGTTGTCGTAGCGGCGCGGTCGAGGCGCCGCAGCTCCCGCGGCGTTCGGGCATGTGTACGCGTGAGTGTAATAGTTACAGCTGACAGGCTCAAGTATCTATTCGCTCAGCCGTACAGCCACTGTTCTGTTGGCCTCGGGGGACAATCTAGATGTGCACCAAAGCTTAGCGATAACAAAGCACACCTAAACCTCTCTGGAAAATGAATTCTGATGCATGAAATAAGTCTGCTTATCAAGCACACTTTTTAAAAAATTCCTCTTACAACGGAATGTTTCCCCCCACTAAGCTTCGATGTGCCACCTTCTATTGTTCTTTTCTTAGGGAAAAGTAAAAAAAACTAAATAAACCAGTTGTTTTCGGCTGACTTGTTAGAAATACTTGCCAGAAACTTACCCTGTTCCAGGCGCCGCGCCCGGAAGAACCTTCGCCTGAAACTACTTTATTAAGTCTTTCCCTTGTGCCGTTTTCTCTGTTATCTCCCTTTGTCCTCATGAGGGCAGGTTTGACTTTATATGCCAAAGTAACACAGTGGCATCTACTCGGCTCCTCTCAGCTAACAATGTTTGTGTGGGGACAAAAAATAAGAGAAAAAGAGACAAGGGAGAGAATCCAAGTCTGGTGTTTTAAATTTAAAAAAAAATGCAGATTGGGCAGTACTTACTTGTCAACACAACAGGCCATTCATCGGGCTTTAATGCTCCACAACACTGGCACCAAGCCAGCAAATGGCAGACAGTTTCAGGCTTTCAGAGATATTAAACACTGATCAAGAGTGGAAAAAAAGGGAAAGGAGGGTGAGGAGAAGGAAGGGTGGAGCTCTGTCTCCATCTGTCATGTTGCCATGGCTGTGGAGAAAAAAAGAGTGGCTGCA
>JARVGW010000815.1:12694711-12706232 GCA_031762495.1 Anablepsoides rubrolineatus
GGTAATAAAAATATAATATAATATAATATAATATAATATAATATAATATAATATAATATAATATAATATAATATAATTACACCTAACATCTACAAATCATTATTAAACAGACTGAAAAAATACAGAATAGTAGCCTATGTGGTGTTTCCTATGGTCTTATGTTTTGGCAACTAAAGAAATGGATTTATAAGGAGTCTTTATGCAATTTGTTCCAAAAACACAAATTTAGTTGAACTTGCTTAGCTATATGGTTCCAGTTCACTTTACCATCTTAAGGCCTTTTATTTTAAAAAAAAATGCAAGCTGGTCCAATTCAAATTCAATTGTATTTAATTCAGTTAAGTTTTATCCATCCATCCATCCATCCATCCATCCATCCATTATCTTTACCCGCTTTTTCCTTTCTGGTCCACAAGGGTTGCTGGTGCCCAAGATAATCTAAATAAAACTCTGTCTATTTAGATATAGATATACACAACTGCGTAACCTGATTGCTGTGAGGCTTCATATATATATATATATATATATATATATATATATATATATGTATATATATCCCGGGGACCTTTCTGGGTAGAGTTTGCATGTTCTCTCCGTGCATGCTCTCCGGGTACTTCGGCTTCCTCCCACAGACCAAAAAAATGACTGTTAGTTTAATTGATAACTCTAAAATTGTCCCTAGGTGTGAGTGAGAGAGTGAATGGTTGTTTGTCTCATTTGTCTCTATGTGTGGCCCTGTGATGGACTTGCGACCTGTCCAGGGTGTACCCCGCCCCTCGCACAGTGACTGCTGGATATGGGCACCAGTGACCCACGCGACCCTGAAAGGAATAAGCGTGTACAGAAAATATATATATATATATACACACACAAAGTCATTGAAACTATTACCTGAAGGGCCCGACCTGAACATGCCATGCTTTCAGATCTCTATGTTAAATTATAATTGCTTGGATATTTTTTTATTTTTCCAACATTTTGCAATGTTAATGTGATTCAAATTCAACACATAACTAATCTGAGCAGCTCCCATCACATTAATGCACACATACATAGCAGGAGGTTAATTAGGCAAATGATCCACTGTTTAAGGAAATACAGGCAGAAATGTTCATCTAAAAATTTCCTTCCTTGTGCTTATGATAATTACCGGTGGCACCAGAGTATGAATAATAAAACAAGGGAGAACCGCAATCAGTGTGACCTGTTTACACCACAGAGAGTAACTTGTGTTTGAAATAAACTAATATACACCTCATCACATTTAGAATTTTGTGTAATTTAACACTTCTTTGTGTCCAAAATATGAATTTAAAGCCAAATTTGCACATGACCTGACCTGCTAGGATCATGTCTTCACATACGTCCATAAATTGAACTGAATAAATGAGATAATATGAAGTTTATGAATTCATCAATTTAGTTAACATTTAAGGATTGGATTAGATTCGTTGTACACCATCGACTACACAATCATTAGAATCACGAGGGTCTATCTAAATGTTTCACATTAATTAACTGTATAAAACAGTTCAAGAACATTTCTTCCACAAGGTTCAATGAATTCTGCATTGGCTCTAATTGATTAACTGAACTCCCCAGTGATTCTCTGTTGATACAGAGTTTGAGACTTTGTCTAAGTTGCAAAAAAGAAAAAAAAAGTACTTGTTTTTGTATTTCTCCACTTTATCCCTGTGCTCTCAGTTCTTCAAGAAGTGTTTTTTCTTCAGAGTCACGGATGAGCGCATCCCAGACGGGTGCTTGTTTGAGAGTTATTTCAGTACTTACAAACTTAATAGAGTTGGCTAGACGATCAGCCTCGGGTAAAAGCCTGAAAGTGTTCAGAAACTGAGGTTTTACTTTTTTTTATTTTAAACCTTTTCCCCCCTGCTACTCAAACAATTATGACACCTTTTCAGTTTATAAGTTTCTGACTCCTGGTACAAATTCTAAATTATTAATAATAATAATAAAAAACGAATAATGAAATTATTTGAATGTTACTTTTGGGTTCTCCAGGATGTAGTTCTGCTTTTTTACCAGCAGAGGAAGCATATGATCAACATTAGGCTGATGTTCTCTATTATTCTCTGCAGGCTTTTGTCTGTACGTCCTATGAATTGAAGAGAACACATTTTCATTAACCAACCCTGCTGAGCACATATATAATGACTCAGTAAAAAATGCCCCGAGCAGATGGTGAGAGGGGGGCATTAGCAGCTATAAACGCAACGTCTTGTCTTTCTCAATAACTGTTTGAAACTCACTGGAGGACGGCACCAGTTGGATGTGTGGTTTTTTAAAATTAAACAGGGAGTTTGAATGCTCACAGAGACAATATCACATGCAGACAAGCACAAATGACACTCAGCCCTTTTGCCTGCCTCCCAGGAAGCTGTGAGTGAGCCACAAAAAAGAGGCTTTAGAATCGTTTCTAAAGATTTTCCTTAATCCCCAGGAGTTATTGGAAGGGAAAAAAGGATGAATAAAATGCAATAGCAAAGTTGTTTTTTGTTTTGTTTCCTGTTCTTTATTTAAATACTCTGAAACATATTACAATATGTGTCATATTTACAAAACAGTCACAAAATCCAAGTTCCACAAAAGAAGTCATCCATGCACAGTCGCATGCAAAACTCTACAGAGTAAAGATTTCATACAAAAATACATGATCGTTTTAGCAAAAACAGCTGAGGAGACTTAAAACACCTAAAACGCTGATTGTGGAGCTGAACATTTAACGAGAAACAATAGAAGCACAGCTCTGCCAATTCATTGTAAGCATTCAAAGCTTGTTGGTTTGTCGTTTTGTTTGTTCCGACTAACAAACTCAATAATGCGAATCAGATAAAAGCTGAACTTAATTGACACGCAGACGGTGCGCAGGATACACCTATTCATCAGTATGCTTCCTGCTCTCCAGTACTTGTCAGATCTGTGAAGTGGGGATAAAAAGGTCACCAGAGAGGAGGGAGGGAGGTGGTGGGGGGGGGGTCTACTGTCTTGGAGCTGTACTCGCTTTCACCGCCGCCTTCACAGGGGCTCCCTAGAGGGCCGCAAGCAGCTCGCTGAGCAGCACCTCCCTCTCTCCTAGCAGCACGTCTCTCTTCAGACTGGTCCCTTTGTTCACAACCTTTATCTTCATGGCCAGACTCTTGACCTGCGCCTGGGGCAGCGCGTCAAAGAAGAAGTCCTCGTTGAACACCGGGTTCCGGCTGTTCTTGATGATGGTGCTCCGCTGCTTCTGCTGCTTCCCCGGGTTCAGGTAGAGCGCCACGCAGCAGTTGATGCTCTTTGGGTCCGTCTGCC
Source organism: Anablepsoides rubrolineatus (assembly GCA_031762495.1). Taxonomy (NCBI): domain Eukaryota; kingdom Metazoa; phylum Chordata; class Actinopteri; order Cyprinodontiformes; family Rivulidae; genus Anablepsoides; species Anablepsoides rubrolineatus. The sequence continues at coordinate 12,698,021 of JARVGW010000815.1, forward strand.
GGTCGTACAGGGCCTCGGCGGCGAGCACGCGCACCCTAAGCCTGGCGGCCTCCGGGTCGTAGTGGGTGCTCAGCCTCAGTGTCCCCCCCTTGTGTAGGTTGATGGTGTGCTCGCGCTGCAGGAGGTCCGGTGCCGCGCCCCGGGGGCCCCCGGCTTTGCTCCCGCGGAAGGCCGGGGAGGGGGGGCAGCGTGCGCGGCGCCGCTGCAACTTGGGGCTGTTGTCTGCTGAGCTGCACTCGTCGGTGGAGAGGGAGCTGTGGCGGGCCAGGGAGCGTTTGGCACGGGACACCTTAGAGAAGGATAATAAACAAACACGTGAGATCACTGAAAACCACAATCTCCTAACTTCAGATTATACTGACAGCACACAAACGGGAGAGGAGTCACCTTGGCCTGGGTCTCCTGTGTGATGGAGCGGAGGAGGGAGGCAGATCGGGACAGGAGCGGGGAGTTGAAAGGGGAGGATTCCGCTGAGGAGCAGGTGTCGCTCTCACCACCACTGAAATAGCGGTAGGGGTTGGGGTCCGCCGGGGCCAGCAGAGTCCCCCCTTGAGAGCGCCTCTGCGAGTTCGGAGAGGTGAGAGGGCTGCTGGGGTCACTGTGGAACAGGCTCTCCTTGCGGCGGGTGTGGGGGGACTCCATCAGCGTGGAGAAGCCGTACGAGGTTTGTGCTTTGGGGACGTACGGCAGGGACATGGCAGTCTGGGACTGGGGGTCGGCGTTGGTGTTGACGCCGACGCCCAGCTTGTCCGCAGCCCCGGAGCCCGGCTCATCTGCGCTCTCGATCTGGATGATGTGACGGTTGGCTGACTTCTGCAGGTTGCGGGCAAAGAGGCGGGGGCTGCAGGGGCTCTTGCTGCTCCGAGCCCTGGGGCTCTTGCTGCAGATGGCGTGGTCGGAAGAGGAGGGTCTCAGAGGGGAGCGGTGCTTCGGCTCCGGGCTGGAGGACTCCTCTGGTGGGCAGCAGATAAGTTTGGGGGGGATGAAGAAATCGGGGATTCTTTCTGGAGTTAACACGTTGGCGTAGACAGAGACTGGAATGGCCTCTGCTGTCTGCGGGGGCTGGGAATGGGTCCCACTGCTCTCCACGGAGCTGCGGAGCTTCTCCAGTAACCACATGCCCACTCAGACACCTCAGCTCACAGTTTATCTATCAACAGAAAAGTGATGCATGAAGAGGAGACAACATGTTAACAAGACGCAGGCAAACAGAACCCTTTTTTTTTTGATGAGGGAAAATATACCAGAAAATAACACCACAAAAAAGCCTCCTTTGGAATCAGGAAGGTTGTAAAGTGAAAAAAAATTAATTGAATCACAAAGTAGCCAATTTCCCCTTTAAAAAAATAAAAACTTTTGAACACAGTCTGCAAGAAACACTATGACCAATTATTTTTTTAAAAAAATCAACAAACTTAAACAAAACATCTAAAAAAAACAGCATTTTATTACTTTTTGTAAATAAAAACTGCCTGAAATGTCATTTACTTCAAAGTCTAGCTACAAGTCTAACTTTTTCTTTGCCCAGAGAAATACGAGTCAAGTGAACCCACCTGTTGGCTGTAAACTCTTTTGTCCTTTAGAAAAAAAAAAAACAGAGGGTCTGCTCGCGTCTTCTCCAAGCGCTCCGTGCGTAAAAACCCTGGCGCTTTCGCCTTTCAGCGCTCCGCCAGCGGGGAAGGGGGTCTTGTGGATCAGACACACCGGCTTTATAAAGACAGGGTCTCTCTGACTCCTGAGCCAATGAGAAGGTGCTGAGACCTTCCCATGGCATTTACCATAAAACTGTTCCGCGCGCATGCAGGCACGCGCAACAAGGGGAGGAGGGATGAGGGGGGCATTTAGGAGCTGCTGTCTCATCACACTAACTGTTGAGAATGACTTGTTTCTGCAATTTCTTTTGACTTTTTTATTTTAAAGAATTTCTAAGAAAAAAAACCTAAAAGACGGATCTGATGATGAAACAAACACCATAATTAGACTTCCTTGTAAATACATAAATAATGTTGTCTCTTACCTTGATAAATGAAGAAAGAGCTTTTGTCATTACGTGCTGAAGACCCCCCACCCCCCTTCCCAAGAAGCAAAGCGTAAACATGGCAAACGAAGCAGGTTTCTGAGCAGTTCGTTTGTTTGTTTTTAAGTTGGGTTTTGAGAAATAATTATAAACAAATATCTTACCTGTTGGGGATAGCTCCTTGAACGACATTAGCTTTGAGAAATAAAGTTTAATTCTGAACAGAAATAATGAGCTAATGGTCCAATAGGGGCCAAGATCAAGGTCATATGAAACAACTCCAGTCCCAAAACGTCCGTATCACAAAAAACAAAACAAAACAAAAAAAACTTTATATAGCTTTCAGGATGTTTATTTGTAAACATGTTTTATGCATTTTGTTAGGAGTTATGGCAGAATAAAAAGAAAAAAAGGAAAAAAAAAAGTTTAACCCATGGGTGTCAAACTTATTTGCATCGAGGGCGACATAAGCGTTGTGGTGGCCCTCAAAGGACCAGTTTTAATTAACTTCCACATTTTGTGTTTAATTTCGACTAAACACAAAAAGTCAGGTTCCTTTTTTCATCTAAGCCCCATTAACAAACAATAACTGCATTCTTCATGATATTGCTAATAAACAGTGTTTAAACATGTCTATTTTTAAACACTGAAAAGTTTGTGTGTAACCAACTGAATGTGAAATAAATAAAAGTATGAGAGTTTTACTCACTGATGAGTTATGGTAAATACCTGTCATCTTGAATTCTGAATGCTTCCACTTTCCAACAAGGAAATCCCACTGGAGGGGCATTCCAGTTAAGGTTTACGACTTGTAAGTGGGAAATTCCCACTTCCCGGGCCACAGCAACAATAACAAGCAAAACTCCAGCTAAATGAAGATTCCACACAGCAAATCTTGTCAGTTATTTTGAACCGTGTTCCGATGCCTTAATTTCTTAGGGAAAATAAACAACATGCATTATGGGAGATGTTATTTATGGTCAATACTGGCTTTAAAGTAGCATACGCTTTTTTCCAAGACGTTATTACATCTCATGGGTCACCTATATGTTGTGGTTAGCCACATTTGGCTAACCACCTGGTCACCTATATGTTGTGGTTAGCCACATTTGGCTAACCACCTGGTCACCTATATGTTGTGGTTAGCCACATTTGGCTAACCACCTGGTTTGAGTTTGACGTCTTCTAAACTCCATACTGAACAAAGCATCATTCATGAGTACTGCTCAGGAGAAAACACCTGCCTGGTTGATTCAAATCTGATGTGTCAAAAAAAAAAAAGTACGTGGTCCAGACAGCTGCAGTGAAGGGAGATGGCAAATGTGCCATGTAATCAATGCTTTGAAAGGTTTAAGTATTTACCATTTTGTTTTGTATTTACCCATATGATGATATATGTTTATTTCTGATTTTGCATAAAGTCTGGACTAAATTATTGAAACAAATACAAATTTTTACACTGTTTTTCATATTAACTTTTTTGGGTCCCTCTTCAGAAAGAAACTTTTCAAAGTTTATTAAACATTCAGTTTAACACAGCCTGTAGGTTATTGATTACGGTTCAGATTGGATTAAAAAGACACCAAAGTATGACTTTATTTTGTAATGATTTTACCAGAACATCCTGCTGCCTTCTACAAACAAGTTGTGACCTGGAATAGAGAAAATGGTAAAGAAAAGGGATGAATGGAACCGCTTCACTCTAAGTTTTAACAGCAGTCGCTACACCTTGTAGTAACAAAGAAATCATGTTCAAAGTCCCTACATGTCTTTTTAGTTTTGTTTTGCATGTATTTTTTACTTTTTCAAATCCCAGTTTACCCATAAATCTGGCTGCCACAGCCGTGCTGCAGGCTTTGATATACTGCCAGAGCGTGTCCCACATGGAGCCTTTAGATCAGTACGCCCTGCTGTTTTTACTGCTCCAAACTCCGACAAAGACCTGTAACACAGCTTCCTCCTTTAGATCCAAACTCTGGAACAGGTTTCCCGCTGGTGTAGAAACGGCACATCAAATGAGGTGCTTAATTCCTGCAGAAAAGTCACTTTTCAGAGAAAAGCAATATCTTTTCATCCACCACTTAGAGATCATCTATTTTCTGCTGAAAGATTAGGTGATCAAAATAGAAAAAGTCATAAAACAATGTTTAAAAATATAAGATGCTTCTGCAATTAGTAAATTAAAAACTAATTTTAACTATGCAGATATTCCTTTTTTATGCATAGTTCCAGTTAAGGCTTTTACTTTCAAAAATACAAAAGCAGAATATTTGTTGTATTCCTGTTTGACACAACAACTTACCAAAACGTTGACAATTTTTTTTTTGCCTTTTTTAAAATATAAATCCTTTATAAACCCTTTATTTTGTTTTCAACAAATCAAAAACAGAAGAAGTTGGTAGTATATACAATGTAATCAAACAAAGAAATATAATTTTCATTGACTTTTTTTTTATTAAACTATGTGAGATTATTTCCCCCATCCTTTATTATCACTTGCTGCCAAAAGGTGACTCACAAAAATGTAAATTAATACATGGCTAATTAAAGCATTTGGTAATATTTACTAAGTAGCCCTTCTTTGGTGACATTATGATTAACACTCTTAAATCAACACAGGGAAACCTTTCTGATGCCAAAAAGACTGGTCAAATAAAAGTAACAGATAGTGATAAATTTACTTTGTCTTTCATTAAGGACAGTTTCTGTTTTGAGATATCCCAAAAAAACTGTAGACAACCCACAGTCTTTTTGTCAGGTGTTAAACATGGAGGTGGATCTGTCATGGTATGAGCAGCCATCTCGTAGGAGTGACTTGGAGCAGTCAGTGTTGTGCAGGATCTAAATCACCATTGTAATGTGATTTAAATATGACCATTTCACTTATGTCTGAGTGTGGTATGCTGGTTAACTTAGAAAACAATGACTGACTTGATTATCTTCTTTTATTGATTTTACAATCTGTTTGGAATTGGTGCACTGACTGTTTTAAACAACACTTACTTTGTTGCCTGGTCTGCATGAGACGTGTAGTACCAGGTCCAACTTGTAGGATAATTAGACCGATTTTTGACCCGATCTTGACTTTCTGACATTCCTAAGGAAACCTTGATTATCATGATGGCTCTATAGATATTTGTTTGAGATATTCCTGCTGTGTGTGGGGTGTTGTGTGTGATCTAGTCGGCTTGGGATATTCCACGTAAACAACTGCATCAGACACGTCTTTTTTGTTTTTTTTGCTCTGATAAAAATAGCCACAATCTATCGCCACTGCTTCCTCCTCATCAACCATCTTTATTTATTCTGAACACACGTTTGATCTAGAGAGGTTTTATGAGATTTCCCATCTGACACCTGAATCGTGTCGTGAGTGAAATCTGTGTGTGGTGGGTTGTGTTTAGCCGTGTGGCTGTACATCACACACTGTAGGACCAAATCTGTTATCTATGATTTTATTTCGTCACGTGTGGGGTCTTGAAAATCAAGCAACGATTTTAAAATCTTGCCTTGCAAACCAGACACTGCTCCCCTCAAATGAGTTGTGATCATTAAGCAAATTGAAATGCATCAAAAGTGACATCTAGGCAGGTACACCAGTACAGGGGGGATGGGAATAATCCAAGCAGACATATGTAGCAAGGAAGATATCTGTCTTAGAGTCTGGATCTTCTCAGAGCTGATGTTAGGAGTCTTACACCTCCAGTCTCTCCTTCAGACTAGACTTCTTTGAGACATGTTGTCAAAAGTCTTAACAACTAGTTGATTTAGGCTCAGTGAAGCTGCCAGGATGCATCAGAATACCTGCTACTGGTGAAAGTGTGCATTGGCATTTTTGTCATCCTCTTTTTTTGAACAGATTTCTTCCTGATTTGCTCCAATGAACAGCCAAGCTTCCTCTACAAACGGAGGAGAGCAGCAACCCATATGAAAAAACTCGGAGCTATCTGCACGCCTGCTGAGTCCGTGGCTGCCAGATCCTGCTGTGATGAATCGTACAATGACATAAACGCAGACTCACAGGGATCAAACCACATTCCGCAAGCATGAATCCACCTCATGAAACACCACCAGTCTTAAACAGGGTTGCTAAAATCTGACAAAACAAAAACATCAAATAAAAACATGGGGATAAATATACTTAGGCTATGTTTGAGTTGTCCACTAATTTATGATATAGTGCCCTACATGTATGAGACATTTTGTTGGGGTGTTGGAAATTTTTACTCAAAATTTTCATCCACCTTGAAAACCATTACATGGTGTCACAGTAGTGTACAGAAATTGTCCAAGAAGTCGTGGAGATAGACCATGTTCTTTTGGTACCCATGTTCTCTACTGGTTAATAATGAAATGCTTGGCTCCACCTTAAAATGCCTTTTGAAACAAAGGCAATAAATTACAGTGCAGGCATTGCACCGAGGAACATGGGAGTAGGCATACGTACCCATTTTAGAGGGATAAAAAGGATTTAGAGGGATTTAGAGGAACATAGGAACTGGTAAACATAAGGATGGGTGTCGCAGAAAGGGAACGTATACGGATCAAGAGAACACAGGTACTGGTGAAACATAGGGATGAACTTACCATCATGCACTGTGGTCTGAGTTGGCACAGCAGGCTAATCAAAACTAATGCTATCATTCACAGCTCATTATTGCACCGAAGTACATTTAAAACATTTGCCTCTGAATATAAATCATGAGTTAGGTTAAAGGCTATGTAAAGCAAGCTGTCTTTTAACCTTTATAATGCGGAGCAGCTCCTTTTTATCAGTTGCACATCTACTTAAATGTAATAACAACTGATAATTTTAATATATTGAAGGTTTTTATATGGGTATAGCTGCAATCGATGTTTGTCTGACAAGATACGATGAAACAACAAAGTGTAGGCTAACATTTATGTGTAAATACATTCGATGTCAGTGTAATGGAGACAGATGATGTTAATTAAATTTTCTCAGCTCAAACCAGAGAAATTATGTTGTCCATCACCTCATTCAGGCGTGTAGTTCGTTGTTTCAAGTTGGTGTTTATTTATGCAACATCTGGCTGTAAATACTTTATGCAAAATTATTATGTGTTCAAAATGAAAAAGAAGAAAAAAATATACGTATAGTTGTCAACTATACAGTCCTCTATATCATATAGAGACCATTATGTAGTGAGCGAGTTAACAAGTGAATGCTTCAAAAATAAAAAAAAATTCAGTCATGTTTTGAAATTTAAATACATTTAGCTGAATTTCATTTCACCCATTGTAGAGCATATGAAAACAAAAAGCACATTCTGTCATTAAGACAGCATGAAAACAGCTGCAACGAGACTTCAGCAGATTTAAAAGCTCGAACAGTGTAAAAAGTGAGCTAGGATAAAAAAAATGAAATTCAAGAAATGATTTTAAATATTTAAAAACATTATTGCCTGACTGTTTGATGGAGTCAGAGATTAAATCCTGTTTATCAGTCTTATAGCCGATGGGAAGAAACTGTTGCACATTCCGAATGGATTTGCTCAAATATTTCTTGCCAGATGGCAGAAGATCCAAAAGTTCATGAGTTGGATTGAGTCCATGAACAATTTTATTGATTTGAGCTTCGTTCTACTTGTTGATATCTTATTTTAAATTCCAAAATTATACTCACTCTTGATAAATGTAATCCTCACACAGCTGAGGCTTTCATTCCTTCATCTTTTCTCATGGTTGCCACAAAGCCAAAAAAGAAACTTGTTGATTTTCATCACACACAGCAAAGTGTTTCTGTCAGAGGGGCTGCAGCTACAGCTGCCATCCCAGGAGGTGATGCTGCACATCAAGATGCTCTGGGTGGTGAGTGAGTGAGGAGCAAGTTCACTTTTTTAATGACAGGGAGTCCAGATGTTCCACAGAAATGTGAAAGACAGACTAAAGCTTTTTAATGATCCAGAAAATGATTTATACTAGGAATTAAACAAAGATTCAAATTTTAAAATGTTCATTTATCTCTTTAGTCTTTTTTATTGGCAACACCATTATGATGCTGACTCAGCATTCACACTATTGTTTTCTTATTTATTAGTTCTTCCATAGGTTTTTGAGACTGAAATTACCTCACCTTATTATGTATTTTTATTATTTATACAGTGGGTTGCAAAAGTATTCATACCCCTTGAACTTTTCCATATTTTGTCACATTACAACCACAAACATAAA
>JARVGW010000815.1:12731527-12755364 GCA_031762495.1 Anablepsoides rubrolineatus
CAATACCTGAACCACTCTTTCACAATTCCAGCCATGAATCCTGGCATTGTCATCGTGGAATATGCCCGTGCCATCAGGGAAGAACAAATCCATTGGTGGAATAGTCTGGTCATTCAGTATATTCAGGTAGCTGACCTCATTCTTTGAGCACACACTGTTGCTGAACCCAGACCTGACCAGCTGAGGCAACACCAGATCATAGCACTTCCAGGTGGCGACTTCTTTTTTGGCTGGGCAGGGTATGTTCTCCAATAACCTTTACCTATATTCCCAGATACCAATGTTTCCCATTATACAGTTCCCAGTACCTATATTTCTTTGTACCTATGTTCCCCAGTATGTTCACCAGTACCTATAGTCACAGAATATATGTTCCTCATTACTCTTTTTTCCTGTGTCTATTTTCCCAGCACTTATGTTTCCTGGCATTCATGTTCTCCATTACCCATGTTCCCCAGTACAATGCCTGCACAGTAATTCAGTTTTTTTTTCATTTCTATGTAAAGACATTTGAAGGGGTAGGGGGGTGGGGCAATCATCTTTCATGATTTTCTTTATTAACCATAACACAGCTTTGCAGCCTGAAAGTATGATTTCTCTCTTCGGCCAAAAAGATCATCTCACCTGTTGATTTATCTGCAGCGTTCACTCCTCAGTTTCATTGTTTAAGAAGGTGGAAGTTAGAGTTCTCTAGTGAAGCACGAATGAAATATTTGGATCGATTTAAAACTCAAACAGCGTTAAGCAGCTTAACTCTGAGGCCGTCAGAGCTGTAGATTCTGTTCTGGGCATCGGATTGGAGAGATATTGACGAAGGATTTAGGGGAACTGGCTGCAGATTGCCTGTCAGCGGAACGTCGAGCCTTTTCCACACACATGATACCTGGCCGGTCTCACTCGTGTTCTCTCAGGGAAGATGGAGGGATAAGGGAAGCCGATCTGGACTATTGAGATGCAGTCATGAAAAAGAAAGAAAAAAAAAACCAGGCTGTAGAATCTGTTGCCTTGCCAACCAAACCCCTCAGAGTGTGAGGGTTAAATATAAAAAATGCTCTGCCAGTGCAAATATAGGTTGCCATCTGTTTTCATTAAGTTCCCTTTGTTACGTGTTCAAAAAAGACGCCAAAAAAATGGTGAACGTTCAGATCGTTGACCCCTTGCAACATGATCCAAATGGATTTTTTTTCTGTCACTGTATTGTGCTGATTACAGTACAATCATTGAGATCAATAAATGTCATCTCTGCAGTCATTATATGACTTAAAATGTGTGTTTAATTTGTTGATATTGCCTGTTGACACCGTGGCGCAGATATTAAAATGAATAAATCCATGAACATTTACTCTGAAATGAAATGATCAGCATTTCTCACCACATGCTGCTGTGCTATAACCAGTAGAACACTGTCATAAAGCAGTATCTCTATATAAAATGCAAAAGATTTCACGTTTGATTCGTTTTTTTCCCTCAATCCCTGTGGTGCCAGTGAGTTGATGGCATTTTTTTTTCTGCCTCCCTTGAATAAACATAAAGCAGGCTTCTATAAAAAAAAAAAGAAAAAAAAATTGTTAAAGTTTTGCGGTCAGCTTAATTTCTGTTTTCTGACTATTAATCTCCAGCGGAGCTATCAGAGATCCAGCGAAGGCAAGAAAACAGCAAACTTGTTGCTTAGGAACAGCGAGAAATAACCCCAACTTTTTCTTGAAGCTTCTGATCTAGTCTCCTATGGTGTTCGTAGCTCTGTGTGTGTGTGTGTGTGTGTGTGTTAAGGGTGGAAGGTGGAGGGGGCTGGTGGAGTCAGGTTTAGCAGAGGTTGTTCCTAAGCAACAGTTTTTTTTTCCCTTCCTTCTCTTAATTTGAAACTTGTTTGTGTTTTGGTGTTTTCTTCTGTTCATTATCTCCCACTTTTCCCACACAAAGAGTTTTTGTCATTAACATTTGCTTGACATATACCAACAGGAAATGTGAGAAGGTCACTTCTTTAACTCATCTTTAGCTGACATGAGCTTTATTTTACATTTAACTATCTTAAACCATTTTGCACATGTACAGTAATTGTTTTGCTTCAGTTCAATTATCCTTCAGACTACTTTTTTTTGTTTTTTTTTTTGAAGATGCATCCCTGAGGTGAGCGTGAACTGAACATTTGACCTATACCAAATGTTGGCTGGGTGCCTGCTTCAGCTTCAGATGTGAGGGATTCATTAGGTTCCAGCTTGAGCAGAGGCTAAAGCAAACAGATAAACCTTTTCTTCATCCGACGTTTTTAGCAATCTTAAGTCTGTTGGACAGCTGTTTCATGTACCGAATGTCATCCTGTGACCTTATTATGTTTTAATTAAACCTTTGCAAGTGTATATGTGTGTGCAACAGGTGTGGATACACTTTAACTTTGTTTCAAGGAATTTCAGCCCAAAACCCCAGTTTTTGCGTCTGATTCTTATAATGGAATCAAGTTCCACCAACACCCTTGAAGTAATTAAACACTAATTTATTCGGCCCTGCTAAGTGCAAAAATTACCTGCAAAGCAGAAACGGGTTGTATTATTTCGATCTCATGCTCTGACAGTATGCGGAGCAACTAATTGCAGCGTGTAACCCCTGCATGTCAGCACACACTCACACGGCACTAATTGTACTGATGTCTTTTTGCAGAAGAACCCCTTTTGATCCGAGCTTTAATTGGCTGCGTGTGAAGTTTTTAATCATAGTCTTCAGTGGGAATGTTTCAGGTAGAAGACTTGTGTTTGTCGTACTCTAATTAACAAACGTCACCCTAAGAATTTGTGATTGCCAAAAATGCACTTAGTTTGTCTTACATCCACAGGGGGTTTTTGCACACTCAGTAATCATCCCGTACCCTCATGATTAAGATGATTGTGTTAAAAAAATCACTTTTTACAACAAACATGTCCTGTAAGCTGTTCATTATATTGTTTGGATCACATGAATGTTTTGTGTTTGTTTTCACCTGACAACAAATATGGCATTTTCAAAGAAGTAGATGCCATTTCCTGCATTCTGGTGTATTTTAACAGGTTGTTAAACAGATTTTTACCTACATAGGAAAACACTTAATGTGAGTATTCTGGTGAAGTGGAATAAATTTATCTGTTAAGCAAGAGAAACAACACTGGGTAAATGTGGGGGTTCAAATGAATTAAATTTTAAATTTGATGGGGACAGTTCCCATCAAAAATGATTGTCATTTTATTTAAAAATGTCAAAATACATATTTTAAAGATATTTACAAGAAACAAGCTTTTTAAAATTTAAAGCTATCACCTCTTCTATGTATCTTAAACTCTTTATTTGCTTATTGATGTTTACTTTTGTGAAGTAAAACTGATTATAAAACCCCAAAACTGGAAATAAAGACTAAAACAAGCACAATTGCAAACTACATCTACTGTAGTTTTATCCCAAATTATTAATTTATGTCATGATTGGTGTCTGTGATAATGTTTTGTTTCTAGTTTTCTGTTTTGTCATCTGTTTTCTTCCTCCTGTCTGTCTTTGCTCCAGCCCCGCCCACTCACACCTGATCCTCATGTTTCTCTCCCAGGTGTTTCCTGTTTGTTCTCATTAGTCTCACCTTTATATTCTGTGTATTGTCTTCACTTCCCTGTCTGATCATTGTGTTGTGTTCATGTGTCCTGTTCCAAGTTGAGTGAGTTTTTGTTCTGCCTTACCAGCCTTTTCAGTTGTCATTAAAGGCCTTGCTTTTTTTGATCCTTGAAGTCTGCCTGCACCCTGGGTTCTTTCTTGCCTCATCGTAACAATTTATTTGCTTTTTATGTCATAATAAATATGATTTTGGTCTGTGAGAGGAAACTGGAGTACCTGGAGAACAGAAAGTTAATCTAACAACCTTCTTCCTTAGAGGCAACATGTTGCTCTACCAACTGTGCCACTGTACTGCCTGATTTTATATCTATTATATAATTAATAAAATGATTTAATTAATTTTTGATTAAAATATATATATGAATATAACCTCCATCTTTATTTGAGAATGTTGGTTTTAAACTTGTCTAGTTGTCCTTATTCAGAGGAGCTACATTTTAATTTTAATTATTTTTTTCATTTTAAATAAAATATAAATTAATGTTTTTAACTCTTATTTGTTAAAAAATTCAATGTTTGTTTTTATATTTATGATGTTCTACTCCTAAATAGGTAGGTGAATTGAAAAAGGAAAAACCTGGGTACTCAAGAGGATAAAACTGGGGGGCCACTGCCCCCACCCCTTTGCTGGCGCCCCTGACATTTAGACATAGGATTTAGTATGTACATATAACATTAAAATCATCATTTAAATTTAACCTCCTGAGACCCTGCGTCCTCATAAAAATGCACATTCAGGAGAGACTCGGGTCTCAGGAGGATATCATTTAGTAAAATTTAGCTAAATGTAAGAACAGTGAGCTAAATAATGTTCGTGGAAAATAATTGTTAGACTTAACTAGACTTTTACATTAGGAAAGTGAGATAAATAATGAGTAAGTGACATTTTTTAACACTGTATTTTACAATTGGTGCCCCATAAATAATAGGTAAAGATGGATGACTATGTTTTTGCCTGTCTTTATGCATGGGTGTGTCTATTATATCTGTTAGCATAATATGTCATGAAGCACTGAACAGATTTGAATAAAACTGGCTGAAAGTAATTGTGGAAACTGATTTACTTTTGGAATTAACCTGAGTCAAGACAGCTGCTACAGCAAACGGACTATTAAAAGTGCTAAAAAGGCTAAAACTCAGTGAATTTTTTAAATATCCAGCTAAAATCTTGTGCTTGAGATTGAGCTACAACACACATCCTCATGAGCCCAAATATGTTTAGAGCCACATTTTAAGGAAACTTTCAGAATAGGTTACATCTGCACCTGATTAGGAGACTTCAGATGCAAATTAGCGTATGTTATAATCCGGTACAGCACATCAAATGGTGACACTTATGCTTGAGTTGTACATTGTCCCTTTTTAAATAAAGTTTACATTTATCTATTAAATGTTAGAGTCGATCATACTTAAGATGGCCCATGTCCAGCAGTCACTGTGCAAGAGGCATGGGACACACTTGACAAACAACCATTCACTCTCTCACACCATAGGGACAATTTAGAGTTACCAATGGGAGAAAACTGGAGTGTCTGGAGAAAACCTATGCAAGTGCAGATAGAACATGCAAACATGACACAGAAGGGTTCCTGCCTGGGTTTTAATCTGACAACCTTCTTGCTGAGAGGCAACATCTGTACCAACTGAGCCACCACGCCCCCAGACCCAGACATGCATGTAAAAATACATAATGCTCCACTGAAAGAGAAAAGGAGACTGCTGGAATATATGGACCAAGATTGATGAACAGAGTGAAAACATCTAGCATGATGACAGCTGGGGACAGGCGGGAGTGGGCGGAGCATGAACAGAAGTGCCACTTCAGAAAACAAACTGACTGATCAGGATCTGAACTTTGGAAATTGAAACAAAAATCACAAAATAAACTTAGTATATAAAACACAAGTAATAGAACTCAAACACAAGAATTCCAAAACATAGAAAAATAATTACAAAAAACTATCATGAACTCAGAAAATTACTAAAAAGTAACCAGATTAGATACTGACACTATTATTCAGTAACGTTTTTCAAAATAAAGACAAAAGGTCAATTGAGTTCATTTTTTTAGGATATTGTATGAAATTACATATAATGGTATTTTTAAGGTTGGACTAAAATTGTTATAAATTTCTCATTTCTTAACATTAGGCAATTCAAGTATAAAAAACTCTGGCACAAAAGTGTATTTCTTCAAAAATTCCAGGCTTTGACAAAAATGCTTTCCAACATATCTGTGACATTTCTAGTCCTTTTTTATTTTCAGTAAAATGTATAAAGGATTTATATGTCTTTCATGCATAAAGAACAGAACATATCATAAAACTTTATTATTCGATGGATCAAAATATTACAATTAAAGAAGTAGCTGCAACAATGGGACTGTTTTATTCCAAGCAAACAGACAAACTAATCTCATCTTTACCAAATGCACTCAGCAAAAATAAATGGATAAGCCTTATTCTTTTACTGACAGCCTGGTGTGCATTATTGAGGGAGGTGTTTAAGTGATATCCTGTTCTACAGTTTCAGCAGAGAACACATCTAATAAAAATGTTGCTTTTTGTAATTTAATTGTGGCATAAATGTGACATCAAACTAATGGAGTCTGCTTATTGTTGTGAGGCAATAAAATTATTTTAAAAATATATTTTACATGAAGTTTTGATAGGTTTAAATAAATGTTTCAAAAAAGTTTAGTATGTCCAAAGTCTGAAGAGCTAAAGCTGATTTACTCTTGTGTGAACATCAAGGAGAAAAACGTGTCTGTCAGCTGAATACTTTCCATAAATCTTTCTTCTGTGTATGTAGTCTCATATTTGAATCTCAGTTTAGTACTGTCTGTGGTATATGTATTTGTTTACTTTCGTCTAGCACGGACTCAAGAACACATATTCATTCTGTATGTAATGAAATAGTGCCCTCTTTTGGAACAAAGTAGGAACTACAAGTTTTGATTTCTGAAAACAACATATTTGTAAGTCTAGAATATGTGTCTTGATGCCATATTTGTTGTAAATGGTTTCTTTCTTTAATAATAAAAAAAAGAATATTCTTGATTGTTTACACCTACTGCTTGAGACTTAAATTTTATGAATTATAGAACTCGTAGGTGTTTTCACATATAAGTCAGCAGCAACAGCATTTCTCTAAAATCTTTACGGATGTGTTTTGCCCGAGGACATTTAGTTATCTCACACCTTTCTTTTAAATTTCAAACATGTTGTGACACACAGTCACAGATAGTGTTTCCCAACAGATGCCGGTGTCACCATTATTATAACTGAGACCACTGTTGCAAGAAGGAAACCAGTCTGTCCCTGTCAGTCATATACAGTATTTCTCAATCATATATTGCAGTGGTTCCCAACCCTGGTCCTCAAGTACCCATATCCAGCATGTTTTACTTGTTTCCCTGCTGTTCAGCAGGTCTTCAGAAGATTGTTAATCACTCATTCATTCAAACCAGGTGTGTCAAATCAGGGAAACCTCTAAAAATCACTGCTTTAAATGTAGCTTCTCTGAGCTGAGACATTTTGAAAATATAAAATTGACTCAATTTTATGTTTTTTCGTATCGTCTCTGGAAGCCATTGATTCTTTGCCATATAAATATTAAATCAGATAACATGTATTAACGCAGTGATTCTCAATCCCAGTCCTCAAGGACTCCTTTCCTGCATAGATGTTTCCCTTGACACACCTGATATAAGGTATACCCATAGACTTAAATATCAATATATTGTTCTATATAAACTCCTTGGGTATACCTTATAGTCTAGATAGATTGTCCATTTTGAGCCACCGTACAGCATAAATTAAACCTGTTCATTAACTCTCTTATTATTTTGATTTATAGTAATGAATATTAAAGTTTTGAGAGAACAGGTAAACAAAGTCTCGTGAGATCTGTACAGGCGGAGTAGTGTAGCAGTGGGCGTGGTTATACAGTCACGTGAGACGAGCGGCCGATATGTGGCTGAGTCCGTCGTCTTTTTTGCTTGGAGTAGTGGTGTGCAGCAGGGGACTAGTGAGGAGCATGGTAAGTACACATATTAAATGCGTTTTTTTGGCTCATATTCTTCTTTCAGGTTGAACAGTGAAACTCGCTGCTGTCTAAATGCAGAGCAGCACGTAGGTGACATTGAAGACTTCCATGTTTGGTTGTTGTGCAGCGGACAAATGGGTCCGGTGTTGTTTGTCCCGCTATTGCTAGCTCATTAGCCGCAGCTGCTGCAATAATAATACATTTCATTTAAGCGATTTTTAAAATATGTGAGGTCAAAGTTGAAGCGCGTATCAACCCCAAAGTTGTTTTATTTTACACAACAACAGCATGACTTGTGGACAGTTTAAGTGGATTAAATTTTAAAAATAGTCCTTTAGTTGCGTTAATCTGTGGGAATAAACTGGTATCTTTGTCTAATTCTTGTTTATGTATCGTTATTCAAGGCGATTTTGTGACTTTTGTGGTTTAGCTATAACACGGACTCAGATATTTAGGTTCAAGCTTCTGTTTCCCTCTCTCTGCACAGTTATGTTCTGTGTGGGAACTACAGAGTGGAAGCAGACATTATTACACAAATGGGCCAAAGTACGCAGATAATGCTTAACATGCCATGGGTTAATTGCTTCTCTGAAACATGATTCATTCAGTTATGTTGTAATTTTTTTTTGCACCTTTTTGGCTTCTAGACTCTCATCCTTTTTAAACCTGCATCTCCAGTGGTTGCTTAAGCGTGTGCTTACCTGTGTGTCTTGTTGTCTCTCAATCTTTTTTTACCAGTGTGCTCAAGCGGTAGACTGGAAGAGTGCCAAGTCCATTTATGAGTTCTCTGCCAAAGATATTGATGGGGAGGAGGTTTCTCTGGAGAAATACAGGTAAGTTCAAAGGTTTATCAGCATTTTGACCAACAGCTTATATGACCTAGATTTCAAATATTTTTTCCCTGTGAAAGATGACAGAACTGATGATCATTTCTCATCAGTCTTGGTCTAACTTTTTTTTTTGTTTTTTGTTCATTTTTTTTGCCTCTCTCAGAGGTCATGTTTGCATCATTGTAAATGTCGCCTCTAAATGAGGAAAGACTCCTGTAAACTACACTCAGCTTGCGAGAATGCACGCCTCCTATGCTGAGAGAGGTTTACGCATCATGGGCTTCCCATGCAACCAGTTTGGAGGACAGGTAATGTTATTAGCAGCTCAAGGTTTTTGAATTTTTGTCCTTTTTATGCTACATGAAATTAATATTAAAGTTGCTTTTTTATAGATTGCATTTTAAATATCCTTTTTATTTACAACCTTTTTTTCCCCCTCCCCTCCACTCTTCAGGAACCGGGGACTGATGCAGAAATTAAAGCGTTTGCCAAAGGGTATAATGCAGAGTTTGATCTCTTCAGTAAGATTGAGGTGAACGGTGACAACGCTCACCCTCTGTGGAAGTGGATGAAGGCACAGCCCAAAGGAAAGGGAACTTTTGGAAAGTGGGTCATTCTTCTGCTTTTTCTATTCAAATCGTTTTAAGGCAGCATACAAAGGTGAATGATCCTATTTTTCTCTCTCCTGTTCACAGTAACATCAAATGGAACTTTACCAAGGTAATTTGTTTGTACTAATGGAATTTTCTTTTCAAATCTGCTTACTAAAATTTTCCTGTCAAAATTACTGAGATTTCCCTCCCCATTTTTAACAGTTCCTTATTGACAAAGAGGGGCAGGTGGTGAAGAGATACGGTCCAACAGATGATCCAAATGTAAGCTTCAGTATCATTGTTTACATATTTCTGGGCATGATTTGCAGCACCCTTCATTCAGTCCAAAAATCTCAACCCAGCATGTTGATATAGAGTGACATATTTCTCTACAGATATTTATTATAAATGCATTTTTGGGGGCTGTTTTCTTATGCAATAATTTGTTTCTCTGTGCAGGTGGTGGAGAAGGACTTGCCCACATACATGTAATGCTACTACTGAGTTCCTCTGATTCCTGACCTCTCATATGGACTTAAGGGTATCTGTGTGTGTGTGTGCCTGGACCAGTGACGGCTCTGTCTGTAAACCCATCCCTGGGAAAGGCAGAGCCTGATGATCCTCAGCGTGCAACTTATCTCCAGAGCCCACTCACATCAGACCTTGTAAGACCATGTGAGAGGACATTTATTAGATGGCCCAAAAAAAGACAGTTTGCATCCTACTGAAAATCTAAACAGTCATTCCTTTTTATAATGTTTAACAAGTTTACCCCATCAGTAGCCCTTTTCACATGTCAGGTATATCTTATTAGACAAAATGGCTTTGTTTCCATATAATATTTTCACACATGCTGTGTTTGTCTCTCAGTCCAGTGTCTGTATGTGTGTTTTACACACACAAAACAAGCTTTATGGAATCAGTAGCGTGACAACAGCACCATTGATTAGAGCTTCACACCCACCCTTCCTAAATTAGCTTTATAATTACAACTGCTTTGGTCGTTTCACACAACCCTGATGTACAAAGAAGGCATCTCATGCATGATATCTGAAAGGGGCTAGTGTTGTGAGAACATAAATGGCAATAATTGCACAATATTCTGTAAATCTAGTATTTATGGCATTTGTCACAAAGCTCATTATGTCATAACTTGTTAGTTGAGTGATTGCATTAGAAAAATAAATCCTGTCTTGCACATTTTGTCTTGTGTCTATACATTGTGTTGCAACGTTTTTCAAGATCCGGTTATTTGTTTTATGGGAATCGCCTACATTTATACTAAGTTTATTCATGTAGATTCTAAAAGCTGTCTTGCATATTTATTTTTAGTTTTAATTTAGGTGCTGCCTAAAATATTTAGACTGTTCATTTTTCCAAGCATAAGCAGTTGCTTTTATTTAAACAAATACAAATTTAAATGATAAAATTTACCGGTATTGGCTACAAAACATCTAAAAAGACCTTTTATAAATTCTGTGAAATCTTAAGTATATATTTGGACATAAGTTACTGAATATTGCAATGTGTGAAAATGCAATATAACTTATTACTGTATTTCCACTTGTAGTTCCTTTTTGTAAGATTCATTTTATAACATTTGAGGTTTTTATGAGTTCAAACTTAATCAGTTATGCAAGTTTAAATGCAACTCAAAACAACACTGTTTTACTACTCAATACTGCATGATGAACCGAAAAAATTAGTCTTGTTATAGGCTACCAGAATCACTATTATTGCCACATAACCGTAGTTGGATTTAGACAGGACATATTTACACAATAAAAAGCTGGCATGCAATTATAGAATTTGTCAGTCGAAAGTTGGGTTTTGCATTATTAATTTTATTACTAGTATAGATAAACATCGTCCTAAAGAAAAAAAAAAAAAATGCGGATTCATTTGATGTTGATGTAGCGGCACGCGCGCAGGCCGCTGCGTGTTGACGCACAGCGGCGGCAGCAGCAGAGATGATCAAAGACACCGCTGGCTGGCTGTGCGCGTGAGCTGCGAAAATCCAGCGAAAGGATACACATTCCAGAAGCGATGTAGTACGGAGCCGCTGCGGTAAACACCATTATAAATAGTGTGAAATGCCAGGACTTCTTGTTCGTATACACCACCACAGCATCTGGGTCCTGTAGGCTGACAGCGGCCGGGAGATGGAGTCGGTGGTGACTGCAGAGGAAACCGGGAATGACGGAAGCACGAGCGAGTGTCTACAAGCTGACGACGAAGACAGCGGTGTGTATGTTAAAAAGAAAAATGTCGAAGCCTCTTTTGTTTTTTGTAAGGAATTAAAACGCAGCTGTAGGTGTAGCCTAGTACTAAACATAGGGTATGGAATAAACGCAGGCTATATAAAATATGCGGGCGTCTGTGCAAATAAATAATAAATTGGGCAGATAGTTACAGGAATCCAGTCACCATTACTCCAATGCAAATGTCTGAGCTCTCACAATTTGAAGCACTACGTTAGCATGCACCACTTGACTGGAATAGATAAAATGACATATTTTTACTCCCATCATCACAGTTTTTATATGTTCCTATCAGTCTGGATAGTGCCTTCAAATAGGCTAATATGAAATCATAACATGACTCACTCACTGATCTCATATGAAGTACATTACAGATTAAAAAAATGTATAATTTGTTCATCAGGTCCAGTAATATGCTGCATATTAATGTAGTATGTTGGGCATTTGTGCACAGACGTAGAATCAAAACTTTGTTTAATGTCACATTAATGTCAGCCATGCTCTTCACTGATAAAAGACAGATTTAATCCTCTTTACACTCGGTCTTCAAGGTGTACTTTAAACCCATGACATATAAGTAGATAAAATACAAATATGGATTATTCTATAATTTTAACTTATAAATTATTTATTTATATATATTAATTGTCTTTCAGATCATCACAAATATTGTTGTCCAGCTTATTGCTTTCAGCTGGTGACCCATTATTCCGATCTGACCCTAATCCCACGAGACTCTGCATACTCCTGTCCTACGCTCCTAATTGTTCCTGCGTTATAATCTGCAGGTCTGAATGTCCTGATGGAAACAGGCTTTTTGTCGCGTCTGTGGTCAAAGACAGCCAGTTTGTTCAGATATTTTCTTAACATGGTCACATTATAAAGACAAAAACGTTTTCTTTCAATGTTTGCTTATTTAGGGAAAGGGTCTGTTCCAGATTATAACATTAGCCTAAATCTAATGAATTCCTATCAAATTCTGCACAAATATCTTTAAACATCCTAACATCTGTGGTGAACCTGAACCTCTATTGTTTTTTATTTTTATGCAATTTATATGTGTTGTTGTTATGGATAAAATGTCTGTAGGATGAATACATTTACATTGGCATTGTGTTTAAAGTGTCTAGTTGAGCTAGAATGACCTTAACTTTGCAGAATCATCATTAAGCCATTGTGGAAACACTCTGAATAGTGGTTAGCACTGTTACCTCACAGCAAGAAGGTCCTGGGTTCAAGCCACTGGTTGGATTTGGAGTCTTTCTGTGTGGAGTTTGCAGGTTCCTCTCATGTTTACGTAGGTTTCCTCCCACATGCATGCTTAAACTGGCTGCAGGCCCAAGCCTCCCTGAAAAAAGTGAGCAAGGATCTCAATTACACAAAAAGTTGACAAATGTAAAAATTAAACACTACACAACAGGTAGATTAAAAACTACGGTGCTAACATTTCCTTTGGCTTTTCTTTGTTTTATGTAATAATAATCTAATTCTTGTCTGTAGGTGGCTAAGATTTGATATAAAATGTAGGCCTTTTTAAATTACAACCTTTACATATTGGTATTTTATAATTAAATTTGTACAGAGTGATTGCGTTAAATTCTAGTCTAACTGATTGATTTTTAATCTTGTGAATGATCACTGTAGAAATAAAATAAAAACATTGAATTCAGTTTGTGAGAGAAATTAAAGAGCAGGACAGAGAGCTAATGTTAGCATGCAGCCCAAAGAATTAAAGAACTTTCCAAATCAAATCTGCTGCATGTGTTTGACAGTGACTTTTGTACAACTCCTGTATTTAGTTGTTTGTCATCCATTAGTGGCAGCACCATCTGCTGCAGTGTTTTCTGTGTAATTTAACATGGCTTAAAGACTCATCCTCCAAGCTCCATCAGCAGCCCTTTCCTTAATCTTCACTATCAGAAACCTGAAAGTTCGCACGATAATGTCAACTAACGTCGAAATGCCTCCTTTCTGTTCGCCTCCCTCTCTGTGCGTGCCTCCTCGTACACCACACGCAGGCACAGTTTAGTTTCTCCTGTTGGTTGGAAAGAGTTGTTCTAATCCTCGGGCATGATTGGATGGTGATGTGATCTACAACCCTCAGCCAATGACGGCTCTCAGATTAGAGAGGACAGCAATCCAATAGAGTTTTTTAACTGTGCAAATCTGACTGATCCAAGAATAGAAAACCCAGAAGAGTAGTCTCAGTTCAGACTATCAAAGTTTCCTTTGATCTTTTATTGTGAATCATCATTTAAGTACTACACTCTTCTGCTGGTGAGTTGAACCACAAATTTATCTGGATCTAGTTTAAAGAACACAATTGAATTGGCTTTTAACTTTATGTTGTTGAATTTGTAGAATAGTTTGGCCAATAAGCCACAAATTAAAAGCATCACAGGCTAAGGTTTTTTTACTCTCTAAAATATTTTGACTATTTTGCTTTTAAAGATGTAGTATTTATCTGTTGGGTATTAGCTGTAAATAAGTCTTACTGTAATTTTCTCTCAAAATTGGAAGTATCTTAACCCTGTTTATGATGTTTAAATGTGTCTGGGTGAGCTTTACCAACAGTGTGATCCTGTATTCAGAGCCCTGCTAAATAACACCTGATCATAAATAATGTATTCAAGAAGATACCTCCTAATCTGTTTGTTTCTTTCTGTTTGTCTGCAGATTCAGACAAGAAGGCTCAAATAACAGAGGTGAGCGGTCACTTCACACGATATACTTGACTCCCTCAGCTGTCTTTTTTTTCTCAGTGTCCTTAGTTGTCCTGCTGTGCTAGTTTTTTGCACGATTCAATTTTAGCATGACCTTAAATCATACAAGATATAGTTATTCTTCTTTATAATTTTTTTGTGTTAGATGCCCTCCCTGTTTGGAGCAGACCCATCTCGTGAGAAGAAGATTGGCCACAGGAGGGTGGATGCCTCTGGGGAGACAACTTACAAAAAAGTACTTTAAAGTAGTGTAAATATTTCTATCCTGCATGATTGTCCAGCTCCACCTTAACTCCTTCTTGTCTCTTTTCTTTCCCCGTTCAGACCACCTCGTCTGCCTTGAGAGGGGCTATTCAGTTGGGTATTGGATATACTGTGGGCAACCTCAGCTCCAAACCTGAGAGAGATGTCCTCATGCAGGATTTCTATGTGGTGGAAAGCATCTTCTTCCCCAGGTATGTTTACAGAAGTTTATGTGCGTTAAGGAGTGTGAAGATATATATATATACACACAGACGTATATGTTTTCATCTCCTTTTATTCTCTTTCCTACAGCGAGGGCAGCAACCTCACTCCAGCCCATCACTACCCAGACTTCAGGTTCAAAACCTATGCTCCTGTGGCCTTCCGGTACTTCAGAGAACTTTTTGGAATACGACCAGATGACTACCTGGTGAGATGTTTGCATTTGATACACCTCTAAAAGCAATTATACTTTATTAAGACAAAGATTCCATGTCATAGTTGAAATTATACCACTGAAATGGACTGAAATTCACTAATTATTAGCACTAACCCATAGGCAACAAAAGATTAAAAAAAATTGACAAAAGGATCAGTGTCTTACTTCTAAAAGTAACTACTGATCTAATTGGAAGTGTTGGAAGGAGGGTATTATGCATTTTCCAGGCACATAGTTCACTTTTATACCACAATCAAGTAAATATGATACCTTCAGTTGTGCAGAAAAAGATATATACTTATAGCTCATCGCCTTGAAATTGGCCTCTGTTTTTTAAAGAACCTCCTCCGTTTCAGACACTTCCACTTCAGCACGTCTTCACAACAATGCTTCAGGGGAGGAATGCTCTATGAGGCAGGAGCTCGGCTGCAGACTGAGCTCTAGGGAAGAGCTTTGTTTAAATAGGCGGTGCTTTGTACCAACAAGCGTTTAGGTAGCTCCACGTGGCTACCACAGGAGAGTGAAGGATTTATCAAACATGCATGAATGACTCAAAGCAACACTCTGGGTTTGTTTTTGATGAGGGAATTACACAACATGATATAAAACTTGATATTGCCTAGTACCCCCCCCCCCCCCCAAATTTCCAAAAATGTAACATAATGAAACATAGAAAAAAAATGAAGATGATAGAGTCATGAAAACAACACTGTATCAACCACCGATGTTGAGATTTTCTTGGTTGTATTTAATTTAATACACTCTAGCAAAAAAATATGTTTTTTTGTATGTTTGAGTTTCTATATGAACAGTTTCTGTCAACATTTGGTCAAATTGGTACATTTCTGTGGATGGTTGTTACAATTTTTCATGTATAAAAAAATCTGTGAACATAAGCACATCAGGACGTACCAGTGCAGAAGGCTTTAAGTCTTGTGCGTGTCACAGTGCACACATGCCTGCACCCTTGCTGTGACTTACAGTGTGCTCAGTCTACCTGAGCCAAGCAGGGATTAGTGCTCTTATCTTCCAGGTCGTAGCAGCAGACAGTCAACATAGCTTGTGTTTGCGTCTGCATGTGAAGCATAAACACATCGTTTTAGCCAAGTCTCAAAATGGCTTAATACATTGTCAGACATATTAACAACATGCAAAAAGAAGGTTTTCCTCAAATTTAAGTCTTAAACCTGCAACCATAACTATAACTATAATAATAACTATATAATAAATGCTTTGTTTTTACACATTTAGTTCTTAAAGTTTCCTGTATGTGCTGAGGGGCCTTTTTAAGTTGGTAGTTATACATTTGCACTACAAAAAGCACAGTTCAATTGACACACTGTACGTAAACTGTAATATTACAAATAACAAGTTATTTGGTAAAATACAACGTAACAACAAAGTAACAAGGAAAACTTTCTTAATTTGTTGCCAAGGCTAAAATTTATGTGAAATTTTCAGATGTGAATTAAAGTGTTAAGCTGCTGAGATAAATTATAATCTGTTGTCCTTATTCTCTCTTCATCTAGTATTCAGTGTGTAATGAGCCTCTGATTGAGCTGGCCAATCCAGGAGCTAGTGGCTCCATCTTCTACGTCACCCGTGACGACGAGTTCATCATCAAAACCGTCCAACACAAGGAGGCCGAGTTCCTGCAGAAACTGCTCCCTGGATATTATATGGTGAGAGGAAAAATCATTCCTGTGTTGCTTTTAACGTTTTAAATAAAGAATGTTAAAAGAGACACAACGTCAGAGTGTGTGTGGGTTGTTTGCATACCTGAGCACATGTTTAAGAGCAGCTCTGTAACAGGAGCTTCTAGTTACCGTGATCCTCTTTATTCTGCCTGGTGTTGGCCCTCTGTCAGCTGTGATGTCAGTTTGTGATCGGTGAGAGCAAAGATCCACGCTCAGAACACTTAAAGGTTTAGGAGCTCACAGGTTCCTGCTGAGCCATGTGGCCAGGTCACGCTGTGTGGCAGGTGCATGCGCCTGTAGCTGCAACACATCAAACACACGCTCAAATAAAATGTCCTTTCTCGTTCTTGTCCCAGAACTTAAATCAAAATCCCCGCACTTTGCTGCCGAAGTTCTTTGGCCTCTACTGCATCCAGTGCGGAGGCAAGAACATCCGAATGGTGGTGATGAACAACATTTTGCCGCGCTCTGTCAGCATGCACCTGAAGTTCGACCTGAAGGGCTCCACGTACAAGAGGCGAGCCTCCAAGAAGGAACGGGATAAGGCCAGGCCGACTTTCAAAGACCTGGATTTTCTGACGGACGTTTCAGAGGGCCTCACTCTGGACCAGGATACATTCAACGCTTTGGTCAAAACGTTGCAAAGAGACTGCCTGGTGAGAACGAGAGAGAAAAAGAAGGAATTATTCCGAGCATGCCCCCAAGCTGTGAAATTTGAAAAATGTAAAATAAATTTCTTTGTGTCGTGTCAGGTTCTGGAGAGTTTCAAAATTATGGACTACAGTTTGCTGCTTGGCGTTCACAACAAAACCCATGCAGAGAGAGAGCATCAGTCCCAGGGTTCCCCCACAGGAGCGGGGGACGAGAAGAAGCCCGCAGGGCAGAGAGCCTTGTATTCCACCGCTATGGAGTCCATTCAAGGAGGGTCCACGTGCAGGGACACACTGGACCAAGATGACACGTGAGTCATCGTGTTTCCCACCTCTCAATAGTAAACGGACACCTGGTGCAAACCTTTCTTTCCTGTTTTCTAGAATGGGTGGTATTCCTGCTATGAGCAGTAAGGGAGAGCGCCTCCTGCTGTTCGTTGGAATTATTGACATTCTGCAGTCCTACAGGTAAGGATCAATCTCTTTGTTTAAACTGTAGGCAAATAAAGATTTTACAAAAAAGGTTCCAATTTATATGTAACAAATTTAGATATTTGAATGGAGTAAAACTGCATGAGTACAAGTCCTAAAATAAACTAACAATAATTGTGTTTTTATTGTCTTTTCTGACAGAATGATTAAGAAACTGGAGCACTCTTGGAAGTCGCTTATCCATGATGGAGTAAGTTGCTTTCATGTGGCAGTTGGGTTTACACACATCAAATTCATCATGCTCTTGTAACAAACACTGCATTCCCCTCACCCCAGGACACAGTGTCGGTTCACAGGCCAAGCTTTTACGCCGAAAGGTTCTACAGATTCTGCAGCACAGTTGTCTTCAAAAAAAGCTGCTGTGAGTTTGTAGCCGTGCACGAGTGTCACACACAGAAACAAAATGCTAACAAATTACTTTCTGTAAAAGAGTTAAGTGAAACCCCGTCCTCTTTTCACAGCATTACGATCGTCTCCTTCTAAGAGAGGCAGAGGGACGTTCTCCTTGTCCAAGTCTGGTGGGCAGCGTCCCTCGCTAAGTGACGAGAGGCAGGAGAACCTGGACAACTTGGAGAACCTGAGAGGAGCTCGCAGCTTTTCTGTGTTTGAAGATGGTATGTTTCTCTTTAGTCTCAGTGTTGCTGTTCAGTTTCCTCTTTAAATAATATAAAACCAAATAGGTGTATCTGTTTCGGCTCATGATGTTGTGTTTTATGCTACTCAGGTAAGGAGCCACCCTGCACCCCTCCTTCATTCGAAGATGCTACCACAGCATCTATTGCTACCACTCTATCATCCAACAACTCTATACCCACCACCCCGTTTGATACACCTGAACATCCCCGCTGCAGAAGACAAATGCCTTCACCAAATGTGGCCAGGTGGAAAAACTTTCACAGGTTGTTTTAACGAGATAACGGTTTGATGTGAGCTCACACATTGTGTCTTCTTTTGCTGTAAAAAGATCCCAAAAAGAGGTAGTAGAAGTCCACGGGGATCGACAGGACACCATAACAGTGGAGGTGGAGCTGAGGTACACGGATGAACAGAAGAAACACTTCAAACAAAAGTTTTGGTGTGTTTTTACTGTTAAATGTCTTCTTCTGTGCAGCCAAATCCCACAGAGCACTGAGCTCACGCAGATGACTGAAGCCACCTCTTCCAGCCAACAGTCGTCCGATCATCCAACAGTTGCTTCCTCCACTTCCTGTCCATCCTCTGCGTATTCCTCCGCCACCCTTCCTCCGTCCTTTGTGTCATCCTCCTCCTCCTCCTCCTCTCCTCAATGTGTTGCCCAGTCATCCGCCACGCTCTCCTCATCCATCCGCCCATCCAGCAAACCGCTCGCCTCTCCAGGAGCCGCTCGGGCTTTAACTCTCTCCTCTCCGGTCTCGCAGTCGGCCGTGATTTACGCGCTCACGGATCTGACTCCCGACCCCTCCTCCCTCCCCCCGGCCTCGGCCTTTACCCCTATCTGCCCGGCGTCCGCTCGCTCCTCCACCCAGAGCTCCTCTCAGCACGTCCAGTCAACACCCCCCTCCTCTGCCCCCTCAAGCCCCCAGGCGCCTCAGCGGGCGCCACGTGTGTCACGAAACCAGCTCTCGGTGTCCAGCAGCCACAACTCGCTGGACGGGGAGGTGCAAGTCTCCGACATTTATTTTGTAAGTTCACATTCTGATATTTTACATTTTCTTCTGATGATATTCAGTTCGTGCTTTAATGAACTAGATTAAAAAGAACAAACAAAAGTGATTTTACAGATTACAATAATGTACTGAAACCCCGTTCGTAGAGATAATTTGCCTTCTGTTTCTCCTTGATCTACGGGGTCTTCTGCAGTGGTCCAGTCAGGATAGTGTGGTAGAGTTATGATGGTGAGGAGGTCTGTGTGTGCTGCAGCCTGCACCCACTATAACAGCTTTTCTGGCTGCTTTTATTTATTTTTCTTTCTGAAACACAAAGCTTTAACCAGACATGATTTTTGCTTTGAATGTATCTGAAAGAGACAAGTTGTCTCAAATGCACGGCATGAAGTCTGTCTGTTCATCTCTCACCTGTCCATGTCTTGTCTCGATTGGTTTGGATAATCATTCTGCAGCTTTGTTTTCATTAATGCTGCAACTAATTCTCATTTCTTCACTGACATGTACACGTGTGTTCATCTGTGTGTTCATTTGTGTGTGTTCGACCATCAGTACGCAGATGGAAGGTACTGGGTGTACTCTCCAGTTCTCGGTCGTCGTAAGCTTAACTCTAGTTCAAGTTTTAATGTAAGTTACCAGTTTAGTTGGTGCTTTAGAATGCTGGGAGGTGTCACAGTGTTGGTAGTTATTCCCTGCACTACTGTTTTGGATCAACAGAAAGTCCTCAGAGTCAAGCTTCTCATTTCCACTAAACTGTTCACTTAAACATTCTGGATCCTGGCTGAGTTAGTTTGTTTTGCTTGGATAGGCTTAATGCTTTTAGTGATTAACCCCCAAAATGCTGCTTTTAGCTGACAGGCTGTTTACAGCTGCCTTTGCTTTGCTAGACTGAATCCTACCTTTGTGATGTTGGGAGTTACCTGATTCATAAAGTTGCACTTTGTATATTTGATTAAATTTGCATGAATGAAGGTACATTTGGTAAAACTACAGTACTGGTTTATTAAACTAACTTTAAACTAATTTGCATTAATGCTCTTGTCTTACAAACTTGCAAAGTACAACTTTAACGCAGTTAATGTTTGAACCATATCTGGAAATCTGAGCTTTCTTTCCCATTTTCTGTCTTGCTGCCCTCTGCTGGCTATTTGCTCAAACTGCAGACTCAGGAGGACCAGAGCTGGGTGAACTCTCCTTTTCACGGCAGCTCAGAGTCCAGAAGAGGCTCGGATGGGGAGAGTGAGACAGTAAGTCTGTAGTTCATTTGTCATGTAAACACTGAGCACAAGAGATGAAAAGATCTGTTTATGTTTCTCCTCCTGCCTTTGTTTTTTTTATATTAATTGTCTCTGTTTCTCATTTAGTAATTCCTTTTCGGGACGGCAGCGATGGGTGGAGTTTCTGATGTAAACGCTGTGAGGTTTTAACCATAAAACCACCAAGATGCTGAAGATTTACTGCTAAAGCTGCATGTTGGAGCATGCTTTGCAAACTAAACAAAAAAAAAAAAGCATTTTGAGACACTAAAATGAAAGTAAAAGCCAGAACTATTAACATGATAGCAAACATCAATCATTTGACTGTCTGTTAGATTGAAACAGGAGTCCTGCAGCACAATCAGCCACTGTGAGTTTGGTGTTTTGTTAAAAAGTCCAACTTTGCTGCATCCATTATCAGAATTTATGCTTGAAGTTCAATCACAGATTACGCTAACTTAACGCAAAGGTATAACATAAAAAAAAAATCATCCATTTCTCTTCCACAGCTTGGTTGCAGGAGCAGCAGGTTAAAGGAGCATTTTGTTTCTCTTCAGCTCCTCTTATGCAAAATATGACTGGTTCCTCTTGTCGACTCAAGTGTTTTGTAATTACCCCCCTCTTTATTTCAGCATTTCTTTTAAACAAGGGGCATGTGAGCGTTGTAGACTTTTACTTTTGTCAGTGGTTAGTTGAAAACACTCAAACACAGTTATTGTTTCATCTGTCGTGCATACACCGTTTTGATTCTTCCAGTGCTGTGTGGTGGTCCACTTTGCAAATCTGATGTCAAAAGGTTCAGTTAAAATTGCCTTATTTTACTATTTACTAACTCCTTAGCGTTCCATTCTTTTAAAGTATTTTCCAGTAAAATGTTATTTGGTTTGAAATGATTATTTTTTTTGGCAGAGTAAAAAGAATATTGTAGAAGAATATAAGAAGAAGAAAAAAATCAGAAATGTATTTTGTAAATTGTGGGTTTTGCATGTGTTCAAGCAGATTAACTCTGTTTATCTGTGTGTGTGTCTATGTGTGCGTGTGCGTGTGTGTGCATGTGTTTGCATGCTTATGAGTTAAGAATGGGAGACATGTAAAGTTTTCTGTACCCTTTTGTCATATTGTCAAAAGTTGTCACTGTTTGAACCAGCAATAAGCATGTTGGATTTATGGGACAAAACCTTACTGTGGCTCAGTTTGTAGTAAATTGGTTTGGGGTGACCTCAATATTACAGGTGTGCTGAACTGAAGTTTTACTAACACAGAAGAAGCAGTCAGTCTGCTGAAACAACTCAACCTCATTTTCCTCCCTGTCTGAGTGTAAAAACAATGCTGATGTTAACCTGCTGTTTGTAGATTATCACTGTGAAAAAAAATACTATTAAAATTATATTGTCTAAATATTGTCTACTTTTACTCATTCCTAGTTTGAAAGCCTAATCCACCAGATGTCACCACAGAGCTTCAGTAGGCACAGAGCTCAATGTTGATTAGAAAACTACTCACTGCTTTTTGTGTGTTTTTTTCTCTCTCCATTTTTGGACCTTCACCTCTCTTAGTTGCATTTTGAAATGAAAATGCCCAGCCAGCGTCTGCTCCAGTATGAGCCACCTGTGTGGGTCACGATTCTCTTTATTGGACTCCTGATGGACCATAAAACAAAGGCTCATTTTTCAGACCTCATAGCTCAAACTCTCCACATCATGCTGACATTTTAATGCACATAAACATAATGATGTAAAATCTTGATTGCTTGACTTGGAAAGAATTGATTTGATTGGCCCAGGCTTTACTTCTTCAAATACGATGACAATAAAAAACCCCAACAATTTGGTCATTCTTCATCATAAACATGTTTAGTTAGAAGAAAGCTGGTTCTTACCTATAAAAATGCACTTAAATACAAAAAGTAAAACCAAAGTAAAGTTAAACTACTTTCAATAAATATATCTAGTCTAAGGAGAAGAAATGTGCTGTGTGTGTGTATCTGTTTTTATGACCATTTTAGGACCTTTACTGGTATAAACACCCACTTGTCAGGACCAGTAAACCTTTTGGGGACCATAATATGGTGCAAAACTATTATTTTGGGGATAGTTTAGGGCAGGGGTCAGCAGCCTGCGGTTCTGGGGGCCACGTGGCTTTTTGAAGGTTTGACCAAAACTAACATGAGATTATTATTA
Source organism: Anablepsoides rubrolineatus (assembly GCA_031762495.1). Taxonomy (NCBI): domain Eukaryota; kingdom Metazoa; phylum Chordata; class Actinopteri; order Cyprinodontiformes; family Rivulidae; genus Anablepsoides; species Anablepsoides rubrolineatus. The sequence continues at coordinate 12,754,209 of JARVGW010000815.1, forward strand.
TTTTTGTTTGTTTTATTATTACAACAGACAAACTTTAGCAGTTTTCCTGTCAATTTGTTTGCAAATATGTGATCAATAGTATTAATTCAAGAGGTAAAACATGTTGATTAGATCATGCTTGTAGCCTGTTGGCCACTTCAGTAATCCAACTTCCAGACTTTAAGACTATAGGGATAACAATATGAATAAAAACAATAATACCTGCATAGTACAATTGTAGTTTTTGTTAAATTTGATTAAAAAAAAAAAATATATATATATATACAATATTTTTCTTGTTTACATGAATATGGTATTTCTGTCCTAAAATGTAAAAATTATAATAAACATTAAAATTTGCCCTCCTTCAACAAACTCAAAGTGGCCCACGGGCCACCAGTTGATAATATATTTGCTGTAGCCAAGGAGCAGAATTGGCTCTTTTGAATGTAAAGGTTGCAGACCCCTGGTTTAGGGTGAGGGTCAGTGTTAGGCTATAATGAATCGAAGTCAGCACATGGTACTAATAACGATAGAAATACAAACCTTTGTGTGTGTGAAGGTCAGGGTTGTGAATGTCACTCATGGTGACAAGTCAGATATGTCTGCCCATGATGGGATGTGTGATGGACAAGGATCAGCAGCTACCTGACCAAGTGGCCTGGAATGAAATTGTCCTTCTCAACACACACACACACACACACACACCCACACACACACACGCGCCATTTACTTCCTTCCCCACTGTGTTCAACCTCTTCCTTATTTTCCTCCCAAAGGACATTCCAGAGGTCCAACTAACACCAGCAAAAAGTGATGTCCAAAATTGTATTTTTTTTGCAAATCCCTCAAAATAAATCTGTCAAGATAAAGTTTAATAAGATTTGAATTAATTTTTGTAATGACCAGTCAATTCATTATTTAGCCTCAGTTTAGTTTGCAGTAATCTTTGGGACCCTATAAATCACCAAGTTGGGGAGAGGATGATTTCTGGAATAAAAGTAAATTTGAAGACAGTTGCTAATAATGTATTTTTCTTAGAATAAGCAACTTGAGAAAAAAACCACTGAATTGATTGTCAAATCTGCTTATGCTGTCATCCATCCATCCATCCATTTTCTGCCGCTTATCCGGGATCGGGTCGCGGGGGCAGCAGCCTAAGCAGAGAGACCCAGAC